>CAJQZJ010008587.1:1099442-1117461 GCA_907164525.1 Lophiomys imhausi | reverse complement strand
TGTGTGTGTGTGTGTGTGTGTGTGTGTGTGTGTGTGTGTGTGTGTGTGTGTGGTGTGTGTGTACAATTATGTGGAAGCCAGGGATCAATGTCATATGTCTTCCTCAATTGATTTCTGTCTTATTTTTATCTGAGGTAGGATCTTTTATTGAATCTGCCACTCACTGATTTGGATAGACTGGCTAGCCAGCAAGCTCTAGGGACTGTCGTCCTCTGCTTTCCAAGGACTAGGATCGCAGTCACACCACTATACCTGGCTTTTTCACACAGGCTCCACAGCTTGGAATTTATGTCCTCATGTTTCCTCAGCAAGCACTTTCCCAGTTGGTCCCTTTCCCCATCATGACATAGCAAGATACCACTCGTAGAAGGGAGGAGACAAGCCACGAAGAAGGGAGACGCTGCTGAGCACTGGATGTTGTGGGCACGTGTTTTAATGCAACTTATAAAATGTACTGAAGTGCAAGTCCGAGACTCAGCAGTGAAGAGCACTGGGTTCTTGCAGAGGGACAGGCTTTTCTTTCCAGCACCCACCTGGCAGCTCGCAATTATCAGTTAACTCCAGTTCCAGGGGATCTAATACTTTCTTCTGTCCTTGGGCACCAGGCATACATGTGGAGCATATACATACATGCAAGCACTCACACAGAAAAATAAATATTTTAAAGAGTCAATCATAAAAAGACAAGTACCAAATGGCTCTATATATGAAATATGTGAGTGGGTCAACAAAATAGAAATAAAAATTAAAAAGATGGTTTTCAAGGGCCAGGAGAATTAATTAAAGCAACTAATGTTCAATGGGTTTAAAGTCTCAGTTTTTCCAGAGATCTGTTACACAACAATGTGAAGACACTCACACTACCAAACATGATAAAATGGTTACAGTAATGAATTTAGTGTTATGCATCTTAGTACACATGTTTTAAGGGAAAAGAGCAAATATGTATGTGTGTAATATTTGTTTGATCAGCACAAACATTTTTGAAGAGTCACTGTTATTCTTATAAGTTTTCTAAAAACAAACAACTCAAGGAGAACGTCAGTAAACAGTTCAAAGAGTGAAAGCAGAGTCAACCACGATACATCACTGTGACATTCCAAAGTTCCTGGGGACAAAATGAAGATGTAAATGAATTTAGAAAGAGGAAAAAAAATTCACACAAGAGTTCAAGAGTTGGGTGACAGATGGGATCATATTTCACAGCAACAGCCCTAGGTGTCAGGTGACAACAGTAAATGGCTTCACTATTTTCAGGGAAAGGTAGGTTCTAATGACCTCACATGCATTTATGATAATTAGAACATAGGAGTTGTTCAGAACATGCATCATTTCTCAGAAAGCTACTACAGGGCGTGCTGAGTCAAAATGAAGCAGTAAACCAAGAAAAGGGACAATCTTGATCTGGGAGCAGAGAAAATGTATATATATATGCTCTGTTCACCTTCTCTCTTTTACTTATCTGGGACCCCATCCCAAGGAATGGTGGCAACCACACTCAGTTAAGCCAGTCTAGAAGCTTCCTCAAAGACACAAGCCTGTCTCTAGATTCCAGATTATACCGATTATTTTTTGTCAGCTTGACATAAACTAGTTACCCAGGAAGAGAGAACCTCACTTGAGGAATTGCCTCCCTCAGATTGACCAGTGGGGCACATCTATGGGGCAATTCTTGATTAACGATTTATTAGGGAGGTCTCAGACCACTGTGGTAGGGGTCCCCAGTTGTGTTGTATAAGAAAGCAAGCTAAGCAGTAATGGGGAGAGGGCTTGAACCCCATTAAGTGGCATGAACCAGGCATTTCTCCATGGCCTCTGGCTCAGTTCCTGCCTCCCTGTTCTGCGCTCTCTGTCACGTCTTCACTTGATGACAAACTGTGGCCTGTAAACCAAATAAACCCTTTCCTCCCCAATGGTTTCAGTGATGCTGTGTATCACAGCAACAGAAAAGGAAACTAAGACATAGATCTCATCCAGTTGATAACCATTAACCATCACAGAGACAACGGACAACTAAAAAATATGGCAATGGAAGTTTCTCACATATAATGTTAAGTAACATAAAAACAATTAGCTCAACAATGGCCACGTGCAGTGGTGGTCCCATTATACCACCTACTTATAGTAGCTGACTTTATTTGTACGGGTACGCTCCTTTATGTTCACACAACAAAACTGCCTGCTAATAACTTCTCAGGAAACTTTGGTAAGGGTGGGTTGAGGTCAGGAGCAATGGCTCAATGGATAAAGAGCTTGCCATGCAAACATGAGGTCTAGAGTTCGGATCCTCGCACCTACATAAAAAAGCAGGTGGGCATGGCAGCTTGCCTGTAATCCCAGAGCTCAGGAGGCAGCGACAGGAGACCCCCAGAGCAAGCTGGCTAGCTAGACTGGCTGAATCAACAAGTTTTCAGTTCAAGGTGGAAAGTTGTTGAGAAAGACATCCAACATCAACCTTAGGCCTTGATGTGCTTGTGCATACGCACACCCATGCTTGCACATATGTCTACACACATGAATATGGTTTACAGAGGCATGTACACCACATACACGTACACACAGTAGAAAAAGGGATTTGAAGTCATCTTTGGCTCCATAGAAAGTTTGAGGCCAGCCTGGATGTCTGCTGGAAAATGGGATTTAACCCTTTGTGGAGAATGGATTGGTACTGTAAGCAAGCAGGTGGAGGGGGGGGAGTGGCGCTGGGGAAGAAGCGAAGGCTTTTCTTGTGCTCAAGTAAGTCAATAACAGAAAATACTTAAACACGAAATATCAAGCAGCCCCATAAGTTCTCTAGAGAGACAGAGGGCAAAATCAAAGGGATTCGGTAGTGCAGTCAACCTTCCTAACGCTGCAACCCTGTAATACGGTTCCTCATGCTGTGGAGACCCTCAACTAGAAAATTATTTTCACTGTTACTTTGTAGCTGCAATTTTGCTACTGCTATAAATTGTAATGTAAATATTTGTGTTTTCTGATGGTTTTATAAGTGTCTGTCCCTTGTCAAAGGATGGCGACTCACAGGTTGAAAACTACTGCACTAGGCACTTAAGCAGTTTGCAGGGACCAGACAGCTGACCTTCTAAACTTTTTGCCCATATAACTTGGGGTGCATGTTAATAAACATCTTGCAGAAGAACCTACATTTACCATAGATGAAAGAGAAGTATTTCCAGTCCATAGCAAGTGATGAGGTGTCAGCCAATGGGAGCTGAAAGAACAAAGAACCAGAGTGCAGCCTGCAAGGAGAGGAATGATTGGTTTGCCATCTGGCCAACCCTCTCTAAGGAATAAACAAGTAGTAATCAAGCAGCTGAAAGCAGCCTATTCAGGAATTTGTAGAAGAGCAGATAGTAGTAGCAGCGGATCATAGTTACACCACTCCTGGGTGTCAGACCCAAATAAAACCCCATTTCCACAAACTCAAAAGGCCATCCAAATATCCAGAAAGAAATGAGCTCAACCTGGACTATGGGAGGATTTCTGGGTTACATAAAATCCAGCATTCCTCAGGAACATGGGAAACCAGCTCTCATCTGCCAAAAGGAGTCATTTTCCTTCCCTCTGGCAGAAGAGGCTCCATTGACATATTCCTGTACTGGCATATCAAAGCACAAAGGCCTCCAGGTTCCCTATGTATCACAAGTGCCTGTTATATATTCCAAAGTCCACGATAGCATCCTAACCCTTCTCACCTCTCTAGGCTTCCCTTCTTCTCTTTACGAGGTTCCTCTATTACTGCTACATGCTCACTCTTTTCTCTCTATTCTCATCTCTGGTTATCTCCTCTTCTCTCACAGATAGCCCTGATGATGTATAGTCTGCTGGTCATCTGCTACTTACTTCTTTCTCTCTCTGCTCTGACTCCTCCTGATGCCTCTAGATGTTCTCTCTCTCTTATCTACGATAAAAACCTTAACTATGTCATGTCAGCAGTTTCCTTACTTTGTTTCCTCACATCCACTGGGCACACCCAAAGGACTCTGTATCCTGCTTCAGAGATACTTCCATATCCATGTTCATTATTGCTTCATTTAAAATAGGTAGGAAATGAAATCAGCTTATGTGAGAAACATTTAGGTCTTTTTGTTTGTTTGTTTTTCTATCAGCTAGACAAGGGCTGGCTCATATTTCCTGAGCTTCCCTCTTTCTGTTTATTAATTATTATTAATTCCACAAATTAGACAACTGGGTCAGACTGTGAAGTCGAGTTCCCACCAATTGGATGAGCTACAGTCATCACCTAGGTTAGGGATAAAAGGTAGAAGCCATTTTGGTGAGTATGGTGGGTACCTCATCAATAGCCTGCTTTGGGTTCTGGTACATACATTTTGCAAAAAGAGAAATTATCTTACCAAGTTACTTTCACTTTGTATGTTCCTCTGGGAACACAGATTATTCTTTCCTATAGTTTGGGGTCTCTGTGGGATTTCAAATTTATACCAGAGAGTGGTATGTTTGGATCCTTTACTTGGGGGAGGTATACTCTACTCCCATTGCAATTCTCTCCCACCCCTAGCTATCTAGGGTAAATGACATTCTTTTGAATCAATAAGGATACCAGTACACAAAGTTTCTCAGCAATGTGGGGAGGGCCTAGAAATGCCATTGCAGCCAGGTAACCCTTGTGCACACAAAAAAATGGCAAAGTATTTCTTGGTTGGTTAGGACTTCCTGGAGGTTGAGTGAGAGTGAATGAGCTGTGTTGTTGACACAAAGAAAATATAGAGTCCTGACCCACAGATTCTTGGGTATCTTTGCTGACTTCTTTTTGCTAAAAAAAAAAAAAAAAATGACTTGACATAAGATAACTTTGTCACAGACAGAAAAGCATTCAAGATCAGAATATGGAAAAAAAAAACCTCCATTAGTGTAAGTTGAGATTCTGATTGGTTAACAAAGTTTGAGAAACCTCTACTGTATGAGGTTGAGACTCTAATAATTTAACTCTCATAAAGCCAGGACAGGAAGCAATTAGGTAAAGAGATGTCTAAGGAAACATTAACCCCAGGCAGAAGGTAATCAACTCTCAACCCCTGTGGCCAACCCAGAGCCCCCTTACCCCATTCCATATTCACAGATCCATCTGATCTCAGCCTACACCGTACTCAGGTGGGACAAAATCACACACACACACACACACACACACACACACACACAGACACACACACACACACTCTCTCCTCCTTTCATGTTTCTCCACATGCTCCTAGAGCAACAGTTTTGAGCACATATCCTCATTCCTTCTGCTTCTATGAGTTTCTCTTCCCAACAACTGCTTGTGCCTAGGATCTCAGGGGAAGTTAAAATGTAGTCTAGATGACACCACTTGGAGTCTGCAGTAACATTTTGTAGTGAGGTCCCATATGTATAGGCCACATGTGCTGTCTCCTTATGTATACATGCTAATCTAATTGTTACCTAATTAGCTAATCTAATGGTAACTGGTGCCTGTTCTTTTCCTTTTTAAAGAAAAGGGGTAACTGTCTACTTTTAATCTGTAATATGTGTGGTGGATCCCAAGAGACGTGTGTTCTGACGGGGAATGTGCTCGTTTTACATGGAGCTGATCAAGTTCACCACAAGCAAAAAGCAAACATGCCACCTTGTCACCCTCTTGGCTGGTGACCTCATCAAGATGGGGACAGCCACGTGACTTGGCCACCATCTTAATTAGTGATATCATTAAGATGGTGATCACCATGTGACTTTACTGCCATCTTGATTAATGCACAACATGGAATGAACCAAAATGGTGGCACAGATAAAGCTTCTTGGTACCATTGGGCCTCTACTCAACTAGTCTGGCTGACAACTGAGCCTTAGTGCTAGGATTACAAGCAAATACTGACCATACCTGGCTTTTTCTCTTTTCTTTTTGAGGTGAGCATTTGGGTATCAAACTCAGGTCCTCATGCTTGTAAGAAAGGCACTTTACTGACTAAGCTGTCTCCCCATCCAAGGAACCATCCTGAATATAAGTAAGGAATTTCTGTGCACAAGTGGCCACTTTGCAGAGGCCTGAATGTTAGTCACACTTGCTTTCTTCCAATAGTAGAACCCTTCCTGGTCCTCAACCACCACCCCTTGTCTCTGGAATTTGTCTTCTGGGGTCTCTTTGACTCTCTTCTTTCCTTGAAAATGAATCAACCCAGCCTTGGGAAAGGTCCGTAGTAAGTGCTTTTCTTACCAGCCGGAACACCGACATCCCAAGTCAGCAGCTCCTTCAGCCTGTAGGATAAGAAACAGAATGTCAGCCCCGTGGCCTGTCAGCGTGGAATCCCTGAAGATCAGGTGTTGTTGAGTTGTCAACCTGTCGCCAAGTGCCTTGATTGATGCTTGACTCCAGAAACAGCTCTGAATAGCTGGACTGTGAGCCACAGTCCCATCTGTGTGCAAGAAGGTGTTTCTCACCCCTCCACCCTACCTCCCCATTAGAGAATGCCTGGCTCTTGCTTCTGGGATCCATTCAGGTAGTAGGGCAGTGCCCTGTCATCCAGAAACCCAAATTTTGAGGTAAGAGAAAATACTCTTGTGTGTGCACATGCATATCATGTGTGCATGCATGTGGAAGACAGAGGTTAACTCTGGGACCATTTCAGAAGCCATCACATTGTTTACTTCTTTCCTTCCTTCCTTCCTTCCTCCCTCTCTTTTTCTTTCTTTCTTTCTTCCTTCCTTCCTCCCTCTCTTTTTCTTTCTTTCTTTTGTATACATGTTATATGTGTGTGTGGTGGGGAGCACACATGTGTCCACATGCATGTAGAGAAGGGTTCACAACCTTCCTAATGCTGTGACTCAGATTGTGGTGACCCTCCCAATCATAGAATTATTTTCATTGCTACTCCATAGCTGTAATTTTTGCTAGTATTATGAATTGCAATATAATTAACTGTATTTTCTTTGGAAGTGTCTTTAAACCTCAAAGGGTGTCAACCCACAAGTTGAGAAACACTGACACAGAGACCAGAGTTGACTCTGGGTGGGTTCTTTGATTATCTCCACTTTATATATTGAGGCAGGGTTTCTCCCTGAACCCAAAGTGCACCAATTCAGATAGTGCAGGTAGCCAGTTTTCCATGGGGATTCCTGTCCCGCCTACAAAGACTATGATTACACACAGACAGCTACACAATAAAGGTGCTCACATAGATGTTTGCATCCGGATTCCAGGTGTCATATTTGTGTAGCAAGCACTTTACCCAATAGCCATTTCTTCAGTCCCCACCTTGTTTCTTGAGACAGGGTCTCTCACTACTACTTGATCTAGTAGACTAGGTGATCTGGTTAGTGAGTCCTAAGGATGCCCCTGTCTCCCAGTTCTGGGTTACAAGCATGTACCACTATGCACATGTAATCCAGAATTTTAACTGGTCCCATATCCATCTAAACCAGTCATCACCATGTGTCCTAGGAGGGGCTCAGCTACACACAGGCTGTTTACTTGTGGTGGTCTGAATAAGAATGATCCCCCCCCCCCATAGGCCCATGTGTTTGAATGTTTAATCACCAGGAAGTAGACCTCTTTGATAAGATTAGAAGGATTAGGAGGCGTGGCTTTATTCGAGTAGGTGTGGCCTTGTTGGAGGAAGTGTGTCACTGGGTATGGGCTTTGAGGTTTCAAAAGCCAACGCTAGGCCCAGTGCTCTCTCTGTCTCTGCTTACAGATCAGGACATAGCTCTCAACTCTTTCTCCAGCACCATGCCTGCCCACTGCCATGCTCCCCACCATGATGATAATGGACTAAGCCTCTGAAAATGTAAGCATCCCCCCCCCCCAATTAAATGCCTTCTCTTATAAGAGTTGCAGTGGTCATGGTCTTCACAGCAAGAGAAAAAATTCACTAAGACAGTCCTTAATGTAAACCTTTTAATCAGTATCTCATTATCAGATAGGGTCTTGAGCTAGCATTCCTCCAGCCCCTCAATTTCTGGCATCACAGGCCTGGCCACTTGATTTTTCCTTGGGGCTCAAAAAAAAAAGGAAAAGTCACTTCATCAGTGAACAGCATAGTTGGGGATTGAGCCCAGATCAACCATATTCCGAACCTTCCCAGCTTCTGACTGCTCTCAAGGGAGCAGTCAGGTAGAAAAGTCATGTCCGCAGTCTTCCCACTCATGGAGACTCTCTTCCTGTTATTTTGACTTGAGCGCTGTTGTCCTTCCCTTTCTGGCATGTCAGCAGTGTGAGGCAGGTGCTGAAGCTGGCCTCTAGCACTGGCCGGCACCAGAAGGGAACAGCCAACAGTTACCTACTGAAAGGGCCTAGGAAACATCTGGAAGTGATGCTGTTGCAATAAGGGCTTATATGGTTGTGTGGGGAGGCCCAGTTGGGAGGCATCTCTGAGAATGGATGGCAGCAATCATTGTATAGGGAGAACATGGAATGCTGGGGAATGTTGAGACTTTCCCAAAGCTTGACACCTGTGCATTCATGTATGTGTGGGTACATATGTACGTTTGAGCAAATGTGTGGTGAAGGTGCTGCTTAGTCATTTCCTCCAAAATAAAGCATTTAATCTTGGAAGGAAGCTCATTAAGATGCAGGATATTCTAAAGGAAGAGGAAACATCCCATCCTCCATCCTGTAGGGAAGATTGCTAAAACAGGAAGTCATCAACTCAACAGCCTCATGAAGTCCTCGAAACTCATTAGGTCCAGTAGACTCCACAAGCTTGTAAAAACAATAATAACTGCTAAGAAGTACTGTCAGGCAAACTGAGATGCCTAAAGCAGGCTCAGCTTAACTGAACCACATAGAAAAGGCAGAGACCTGCCAAGCTGCCTGGAAGAGTTCCAGACCCTGGGGCTTGGGGAGGGGTTTGGTGGTTAAGAACATGGACTTCTTTTCCAAAGGATCTGTGTTCAATTCTCAGTACCCACAGGGTGGCTCAGAGCTATCTATGATTCAAGTCCCAGGGGATTCAGCACCCTCTTCTGGCCTCAACACTCTATGCACAGGGTGCACAGACATACATTGTGCAAACATTAATACACATAAAATAAATAAATAAATAAATAAAATCTAAAATAAAAAAACTACAGACAGACAGAAAGGAAGAAAGAGGCTCGGATCAATTGAGCTGCCCAGAAAAGACACTCTCCAACTTGTCACGCCGTCTTCAGGCTATGCAGTGTCACAGCTCATCAAAACTCTGAGACGATATTTAACTAACCTCAGTCCTTTGAAGGAAGTCTGGTCCTTCCTCCCACCTCACAGAACCTGGGGAGGTGTTGGAAAGAAAAGACATAGAGAAACATGACCCTGCCCTTAGTCAGCCCTAACATTCAACAACAAAACAAGAACTGTCTTTCAGATCTCCTTCCTGCTATTTATTCTGTACATTTTGACCTGCTGCATTACAAAAAGAAAGTCGTAGGGGCTAGGGAGTTAAAGGGTATAAAGATGCTCGCTGCCAAGCCTGATGGCCTGAGTTCAATCCCTGGAGCCCCATGTGGTAGAATGAGGGAAATGACTCTCAAGTTATTCTCAGATCTTCACATGTGACACCGTATGTCCCCTGTCAGATACAATAAATAAACACATATAAGAAGAGAGCATGGCTGGAGAGATGGCACACAGTGTTTAAGAACACTGGCTGTTCTTCCAAAGGACCTGAATTCAATTCCCAGCACCACATGGCAGCTCACAACTGTCTATGACTCCAGTTCCAAGGGATCCAGGGCCCTCTTCTGGCCTCCTTGGGCACCAGATATACAAGTGCATATATTCAGGCTGAGCCACTCAAACACATAAATGAAACAGAGAGAGAGAGAGAGAGAGAGAGAGAGAGAGAGAGAGATCACCCTCAGATTCTAGATCCACTACTCCTTGCTTTCCACTATTCCCGTGCATGCTGAGGTGACTTCCAAAGTGAGGGGGCTTTATCTTTCTGGCCTCCTACATCAGAACTCTAGTTTTATTAGCTACTGTGGTTGTTTAGAATAGTTCATCAATTCTTTGTCACACTGCTGTGGTTTAAGTATAGTTTGAACGTCCCTCCCTCATAGGTACCAATGAAAAAGGTTGGTCCTCATAGTGGTGTAGCTTAGAGTGTTTGTGGATGTTTAAGAGATGGGGCAGTGACCTTAGGTCATGGAGAGCAGTGTGCCCTTGAGTGGGAGTGTGTGACTTCACCTTCCCCATCTAGTCTCTTCTTGTTTCCTGACTTGTGGTGACTTGTATTGACATATACCCTGCCATGTTTTGATGCCTTCACCAGAAGTCCAAAATAATGAAGACTTCCAATCCTGAACCTGAATCTTCAGAACCATGAAGATGGTTATGAATACTCTCTTTGTATTTCATAAGTACTGCCTCTGCTGAGTATTTCATTACAGTGATGAAGAGCAGAATAATAAAAACACACAACCTTTTATAAGATCCTTTCATAGAATGGAGACTCGTCCTCTCTACTCTGAGGGCAGATCTAATTTTTTGGTTCTAACAAAGAGAATAACTGGGAGCAATGGAATTTGACTTCTGAGACTCGTTCACAGAGGCTCTGCAACACAGAGTCTTTAGCTTCAAAATTGTGCCTAAAGGAAAGAGGCAAAGAGGGGCATAAAAAGTCATATTATGTGACCTTACAAAGTATCTGATGCAGGACAAGGATTGGCAAGGCCTCAGAGAGTTGTGAAAGAGGACTGGATCCAAGTCTACAGATGGGATTTCTTCTGAACATCTCTGCCTCTCTGTCCAGGTCATCTTACCACTTGGCAGAGCAATGCTGCTACCATGCAGCTAGTGTGCTACATTTCAGTGCTCGGTCCGCTTTTGCACTAGGGCTTCTACCAGACTCAATGGTGGAAGGGTAAAGACACTGGAAGTTAAAGATGTGACTGCGTGGGGGCAAGTTCAGCTATGGGGCTGACTTGTGGCCAGACCTCATCTCATCGCTTCAACAGAGCTAACGATGTCCCCAAGTCTCTTGTCCTGTGCTTGATGTGGGCTGAAGAATTCTAGCTGACCTGTGTTGTCTTCCAATTGCATATTCCTCTGTGGAACCTCTCCTAGGGACTATGGCTACTGCTCACCCCCTTACAGTGCTAGGTCCCAAAGCAACATTTCCCATGGTCATATCTATCACCAGACCCCAGTGAAGCCCTGCTTTTCTGGATTTCTCCAGAAGATGTGCCGTGAGTACATCAAAGTGTGTGTGACCATGGTACTTCATCTCCTCAGTCCCCAAACTTCTCTATTCACCATCCTTTACCTCAACAAATGGCATTAGCAACTGCCAAAGAAATCACATGAGCCATTATATTCTTCCTTCACACCCAAATAGTCACCACTATTTTTCTTTTAAAAATTAGTGGCTGCCAACTATATGTTGTTTACAAGAAGCTTACATTAACTCTGAAGACACAAGGTTTATTAAGGAGATGAAGTAAGGTTTAACTTCACTAGTACTCATCAAAGGAAAGCTGGAATAGCCATATAATTTCATAGAGAACATATTTCAAGTAAAAAAAATGATGAGAAATGGAGAGATAGATTTACGTGATGGTACTGGATTAAATTCTCAAAGAAAACACAATCTTAATGAGTATTCACCTAACAATGAAGTGAAGAAATTCATAAGGCAAAAATCAATAGAACTATAAGAAGTAGAAGAATCGACCATTGCAGTAGGAGACTTCGATGTGTCTCTATCAGAAATGGACAGAATCAACATGTAGAAAGTCAGTAAAGATAACAGACAAACTTAGCACCACCACCAATCAAATAAGTCACTACAAGTGTGTGAATTGTTATTTTTATATACTACTTTGTCCAACAATAGCAGAATGTACATTATTTTCAATCTCATGTGGAACATTTGCTAAGAGAGATCACATCCTATTTTGGGCCACAATGCACACCTTACTGAATTTAAAGAAACAAGTCATGTAAAGCATCTCTTCAGACTACAATGGACTTAAGCTAGAAATCAATAACAAAAAGATAAATGAAAATTCCCAACTTATTTGGAGATTAATAAATATGCCTCTAGATACACAGGCCAAAAAGTCCCAAGGAAAAAGTGAAATAATATCAACTAAATAAATATCAACTAATACAACTGACCAAAATTTGTAAAATCCAGAGAAGGAAGTATATGTGAAATGTAGATCATCAAGAGCACATGATAGAAAAGAACAAAGATTTGAGACCTATGACCTGAGCTTCCATGTTAGGAAGCTGTGGAAAGAAGAACAATGTAACCCTAAAGAAAGAAAAGAAAAGAAGTTTTTATCATTATTATTATTATTATTAATTTGTATTTTAAAGACAAAGTTTCTCTGTGTAGCCTTAGCTGTCCTAGAAGTCACTCTGTAGACCAGGCTGGCCTCAAACTCAAACATCCACTTTCTCCTGCCTCCCAAGTGCTGGGATTAAAGGCATGAGCCACCACCACTCAGCCAAGAAAGGATTTTTTTAAAAAGTAGATCAAAAATTGGTACAACAACAAAAAACCAAGGAAACCAAAAAAGAAAAAGCAGTACTACCAGAAGCTGCTATCCCTCCAAAAACAAACAAACAAAAAATTAAATAAAATTAAGAAAAGTTTCAGGACCTTTATTTAAAATGTAATGTAGAGAGCTGTCAAGATGGCTCAGCAGGTAAAACTACTTGCTTCACAAATCTGTCAGTGTAAGTTTCATCCCCAGAAGCCACTTAAGAAATCCAGATGAGGTGGCGTGCATCTGCAGACCAAGCAACCCTACAGTGAGACAGGAGGACCACCCGGGACCTTACAGGCCAACTAGCCTGGGGTATGCAGCACAGCAGAAATGAGAGAGGCCTTGCCTCAAAGAATAGAAAGAGGAACATTAACTCCTGAAAGCTGTCTTCTGATCACTACAAGTGTACCACTGTAGTATGTGTACACACACCACCACCACCACCACCACCACCACCACACTACACCAATTGAAAAATAAAATAAATTTAAAACTTAAATAATGCAGGGTGTGGTAGAGGAAGACACACTCAACATCTATCTACCTCTGGCCTACGCATGTATGCAAACATACACACAAAAGCACAAAGACATGTCTCTATGGAACTATTTTTCCCCTGGACCTTCTCAGGAATACTTGCTTCTTTGGGCTCTGTAAAGTTTCATCCTTCATCTCTCCAACTAAGTGGACTTTAAAAGATGCAAAATTTGGAAACTGGAGAGAGGACTGAGCAGTTAAATACATATACTGCTCTTATAGAAGACCCAAGTTCATTTCCTAGAACCCATAATAAGCTGCTCACAACCACCTATAACTCTAGCTCTAGCGAATCTGGTGTCCTCTTTTTCTTCTGTAGGCACCCATACTCAAATGCACATAGCCACACATGGACATACACATATACATAATTAAAAATAAAACTAAAATTTTAAATGATACAAAACATGACCATAGTGTGCCTCTCTATAGTTGACAGATCACCCTAGTTTTGCAAAATTCAAGAATATTTATTGGGGCTATAAAGATGGCTCAGCAGTTAAGGGATCAAGTTGTTCTTACAGAGGACCCAAGTTCAATTCCTAGCACCCATGTCAGACAGCTCATAACTACCTTTAACTCCAGTTCTAAAGGATCAAACTTCCTCTTCCAGCCTTCTCAGGCATTGTACTGACTCACATGCACAAACTCACACTCAAACATGCACATATACATCTAAACCTAAATGAAGATTTTTAGTATGACTCCTCCAAATTCTTTTCATTATATTAAAAAATAATATTTATTTTTAGTGTATCATATTGCCTAGTGTGGTGGTTTGAATAAGAATGGCTCCCATAGACTCGTACATTTGAATGCTTGGTCTCCAGGAAGTGGCACTATTAGGAAGTGTGGCCTTGTTGGTGTAGGTGTAGCTTTGTTGGAGGAAACTTGTTACTGGGGTGAGCTCTGAGGTTTCAGATGCTCAAGCCTGATCCAGTGTCTCTATTATTATTATGTTTATGTTTATTTATTACTTCAAGTTATGTCTCCATCACAGCCCCTTCCCTCCATCCCTCTCGGTCTCACCTTCCTATCCTCTACCCCCTGTCCCACCTATCCTACTCCTCTGTTGTGGGGTGCCCCCACATCTCAGCCCCTCTCAATTCATCAGTCATATGAGGGTTAAGAGCTTCCTATTACACTGGGGGCCTACATGGTAGCTCCACTAGGGCAAAGTGTCCCACTAACAGGTAACAAAGTCCATGTTCCTGTTCCTTTCCGTCTGTTGGTTGTAGGAGTATTATCCTGCAGTATATGGCTAAAATCCAGTTATAAATGGATACATGCCATGTGCATCTTTCTGAGTCTGAGTTAGCTCACTCAGGATGAGCTTTTCTAGTTCCATCCATTTGGCAGGAAATTGCATGATTTCCTTGTTTCTTATGGCTGAGTAGTATTCCATTGTGTAGATGTACCACAATTTTTTTTATCTGTTCTTTGGTTGAGGGACATCTGGTTGTTTCCAGTTTCTAGCTATTACAAATAAAGCTGCTATGAACATGGTCAAGGAGATGTCTTTGTGGTTTGGTGAGGAATTTTTTGGATATATGCTCAAAAGTGGTATGGCTAGGTCTTGAAGTTGAGCTATTCCAAGTTTTCTAAGATATCGCCAGACTCATTTCCATAGTGGTTATACAAGTTTTCACTCCCACCAGCAAAGGAAGAGTGTTCTCCTTTCTCTACAAACTTGCCAGCATGTGCCAGTTGATCAATGGAATTGAATTGAAGACCCAGAAATAAACCCACACACTTATGGTCACTTAATTTTTGACAAAGAAGCCAAAACCATACAATGGAAAAAGGACAACATCTTCAACAAATGGTGTTAGTCTAACTGGATGTCAATATGTAAAAGAATGCAAATAGACCCATACTTATCACCTTGTACAAAATTGAAGTCCAAGTGGATCAAACACCTGACTATAAAGCCAGATACACTAAATCTAATAGAAAAGAAAATGGGGGAAAAACTAGAACTCATTGGCACAGGTGACAACTTCCTGACCAGAACACCAATAGCTCAGGCTCTAAGACCAACAAATAAATGGGACCTTATGAAACTGAAAAGCTTCTGTAAGACAAAGGACACACTCTCTCTCTCTCTCTCTCTCTCTCTCTTTCTCTCTCTCTCTCTCTCTCTCTCTCTCTCTCTCTCTCTCTCTGCTACTTGCTTATCCAGATGTAGATCTCTCAGCTTCTTCTCCATCACCATGTCTGCCTTGCATGCTGCCAAGCTTCCTGCCATGATGTGACAATGGGCTAAACCTCAGCCCCAATTAAATGTTTTCCTTTGTAAAAGTTGCTGTAGTCATGATGTCTCTTCACACCAGTAAACCCCTAAGACAGAAGTTGGCACCAGGACTGGGAATATTGCTATGATAGGACAGACCATGTTTTGTTTGCAGTAATATGGAACATTTTGGGACTCTGAACTAGAAAAGCAATTGAATACTCTAAGTGGGACTTAATGGGCCATACTAGTAGGAGCGTGGAAGACAGTGGTGCTGAGGGTGACTTGTGGGGTCAGAGTTTAAGAGATTTCAGAGGAGAATATTATTAGTATGTGGCCTAGAGATTGATCTTGTGATATTTTGGTGGAGAATATGGCTGCTTTCTGCCCTAGTCCAAAAAAAAAATCTGCCTGCAGTTAAATTGAAGAGTTATGGATTAAGAGCTTTGGCAAAGGAGGTTTTCAGACAGCCTAGTACTGACCTGGCTGTGTTGCTTGGTTACAAGTGGCCACGCTTATGCAGATCTATAATGAAAAGGAGCAAGCTGAGCAAGGAAAAGTACAAAATTTACAGTTTGAAGAGAAAAGGAGCACCAGAAAAAAGCTTAAAGAAGAGTCTGATGCTAAATGGATAAAGGGAATAATGACCTCAGGGAAAGACCCCACCCAGATAAGCTTCCAACTTGTGAAAAGGAAGTGAAGAAAAGTTTAGAGCTGAGTGTGGTAACACACACCTTTAATCCCAGCACTCAGGAGACAGAGACAGGCAGATTTCTGAGTTCAAATTCAGCCCGGTCTACAGATCAAGGTCCACAGCAGCCAAGCTTAGTCAGTGAAGGAAACCATCCAAAGCAGAAAGGGAGTGAAAATGTGTTTGAACAAGGGGGTCATGTTCCAACCTAGAACTTAGCAACTTCGGCCACAAGTTTCTGGATTTAGAGTCAAGGATACAAGAAAAGGAGTATGGAATCTCTCTCCATGACTAAGGAAAGTTGCTGAGGTCAGGCTGTGTCAGGGGTGCCCCTGCATGGATGCCTGGGTAGGCTGTTGTGTGAAGCTGTAAAGGTGAAGCCTGGATTGCCTTGGAGACCCCAAAATGCTGAAGATGCCAGAATAGTGAAATAACTGCGGAGGAGAGCTGCTAAGAGAGAGTGGAACCACAGATAGATAGATAGATAGATAGATAGATAGATAGATAGATAGATAGACCTGACAAGAAAGACTGATGAGACATTGTCCTGAAGGGAAAACTGTTATATTTGAAAGTCTCTGCCCTTTGGGAATGTGAGGTCTTCGTCCTAATCTAGTTCCCTTTTTGAACACTAAAAAAAAAAAAAAAAAAAAAAATTGAATTGAGCACATGCGGACAGCATCCCAGCTAACTCGAATAGCCATAATAATGGGGTGACCATCCTCAAGCAGATAGAGTATGAACTTTTGACTCTTAAATCCTTTCATAGAATTACCACACTAATGTCTCTCCCAGGTGTCATTGAGCTTGAGCACAGGGACAGTATGAGAGAAAATACCAAAAACACTTGTGAAATGGGGCTGGGAAGAGATCAAAGGGCTGAACTGAAGGAGGAGGGGGCTTTGTGCTGGGAGCTTGTGTCAGAGCATATGAGGAACTTTGTCCAGATTCTCTCATACAAGCCATAGAACCTATGTTGTTCTTGGAGACCTCTCGCCTCACAGATGAGGAGACTAAGTTCCCAAAAGGAAATCCAGCATTGACCCAGGCCTATGAAATGTCTGCCCCAAGGATATCAAAATTTTGCCTACAAAAGGGGTTTGAGTATTCTCTGGGTATAAAGGACATGTGCAGTTGGGCAAAGCATGGATAAGCCATTAAAGCAATCCTGTGTCACCAAAGATTGCCTATTCCCTACATGGTCACAGAGCCAGGGTCCAGGGCATGGGAGTCAGCACCCAAGGGAAGGGAAGGCTGATTCAGAGGGAAGAGCCACAACTCAGGACAGGGGCTGAGGAGGCACATCAGCACACTCCAGCAGATGATAGGATTTAGGCCAGATTACCTTGAATTCAGGACTAACCCAGCCTGGCCAGGGGCCCCAGAGGAAGCCCAGAGAAGGTCACTGTCAATGGTCAGCCAGAGAGTCTGCCAGAGTCCTAGAAATCAAAAGCTGCTATGCTTCTCTCATATAAGAGCAAGCTTATTTCCTGCCTGCCTTCCTTCCTGTCTTCCTGTCTTATTTACTTCCTTCCTCCCTTCCTGACTTCCTTCCTGCTTTCCTGCCCTCTTTCCTATCTTCCTGACTTCCTCCTACTTTTCTTCCTATCTTCCTGCTTTCCTTCCTGACTTCCTTCCTATCTTCGTCTTCCTTCTTTTCTTTCTTTCTTTCTTTCTTTCTTTCTTTCTTTCTTTCTTCCTTCCTTCCTTCCTTCCTTCCTTCCTTCCTTCCTTCCTTCCTTTCTTTCTTTCCTTTCTCTCTCTCTCTCTCTCTCTCTCTCTCTCTCTCTCTCTCTCTCTCTCTCCTTTGAGACAGGGTCTCAGATATCCTAGGTATCATCAGACTCACTCTGTATCCAACTATACCTTGAACTTCTGATCTTCCTTCAGTCTCTCAAGTACTGGGATTACAGGCATGCATCACCACATCCAGTTTATGCACTGTGGAAGACTGAACCAGGGCTTAGTTAATGCTAGCCAAACAGCCTACCCACTGAACTATGCTCCACTTGTTGTTACGGAATTAATTAGGCTACAATATTCCTTTCAGTTGCATGATAATTCTGTGTGTGTGTGTGTGTGTGTGTGTGTGTGTGTGTGTGTGTGTGTGT
>CAJQZJ010008587.1:1092752-1099432 GCA_907164525.1 Lophiomys imhausi | reverse complement strand
TGTGTGTGTGTGTGTGTGTGTGTGTGTGTGTGTGTGTGTGTGTGTGTGTAATAATCGTTCATATTTGAGAGAACTGAAGCTTGACAAAGTAAAAAGATTTACCCAAGACCATACAATGATGGGGAGCCACAGCCTGTGTGCCTGACAGACACACAGAGACAGACAGAGTTCTCAGCAGGAGCACAGGGAAAGGAGGGGAAAGGTGGGGAGGAAGAAGGGAAGGGGGAAGAATGAAGACGTTGCTAGAAAAGGCCCTGGGATATCCATATTCCAGGTAAGATAGAGGCTGTATAAATGACCTATAAATGACCCTGTTGCCCAGGGCTCTTGAGCCTGAGACCTTTCCCAGCTCTCTGACCCACTTCCATTCTCTTTTCCCAGCTGCACAACATTTTTCTACCTTGATTTTCTCTTCATCTTGGTTTCTCATTTGTTTTCAGTCCTAGTCTGTCGTTGGTATATATATGAGCTACATGCAGCCACTGTTTTGTTTTCTCTTTCAATAAGCCAGGCATTTATATGAATGTCTTTGTCTTTCTTAATAATGGTCTCGATTTTTATCGTTATCTATGAATTGTAATGGAATTTATTAGTTCAAGAGCTGTGGGTACAATATTCCTTTTTCTATTAATAGTCCAGTTCTTTTTTCTGGGACATAGAACCTGGAAATCTTAACAGGTGTCTTCTGGACTCAGACTAAGTTAATAGGATATTGCCAGAAAACTTTTATCATAGTTCCTGCTTGAGTCCCTGCTTTGTCTGGGAGACAGAGACAGTTCTGGGGGTTCAAGAAAGGAATCTCTGTGTGAGAGAAGAGATTGGCATGCATTAGTGTACCTGCTGCCAATTGACCCAAAGTCCTTTTGCTCAGTTTGAGATAGAAATCATAAAGAGAAAGTAATATCAACTGAGAGAGTTTTTAATGGGACTCGAGAACAAGGGAGGACTGAGGAGATGACTCAGTCAGTAAAGTGCTTACTGTGTAAGCATGAGAGCTTCACAATCCTCATGGCTTCCTTTTAAAAAAAGTTACAGTCCTGAACAGAGTTCAGGCCTCTTATGAATTAGAACAAAGTTGACACCCACAGATATAAAGTGGATCCTGAATGGAGGCCTCGTAGTGGGAAACACACATCCCAAATTCAGGAGACTTAGGGTGGGGACCCACACACTACTAGCTACCAAACCTTAGCAGGTCTCTAATTACTTCTGTCTCCAATTTCCTCATCCATGAATGGGGATAGTACACATCAAGCTCACAACTGAAGTGCCCACAGCCATGTATCTCTCTCTCTCTCTTTTGCGATCTCATTCACCCAACACTTGAATCTTGAGAAGGCTCTGACACCATGGAGTGACTGTTTTGCCTCAAACCAATGCCAGGCCTCTCAGAGTTGGCTAAACACAGTAACCTGCCTCCATGGATCAAGTGGACGGTCCTAGGCGGAAGTCAAGATCAGCTGTGCTTCTTGCTGAAGCACCTCAGCCCCAGACCTCAGTCTCCTGCCTATAAAATGGAGACAATATCACCGTAGTGTTTTAAGAATACAGTGAGCCTCCTCATATGGTACAACATGGCCTCAGTCCCTTGGATTTCAAGGGAGGCCTTCCAGCAGAGAGAGAGAGAGAGAGGATTGGAGGGGAGGCGGCTGCGGCTACTTCCCTAGGCAGTGCCGGCCCTCCTGTCGCATAGAACTTGATAGCCCTTTGTCACCAGCTCAGCCTTCCAGAGTAAGCCTGCTGCCCAAATCAACTGCCCAACAACTGCTGGACTGAGGTTTTGGGTTTCTAGGTCTGGAGGGGCATCTCCAGCCCTCTGCTCCACAGGCCTGCCCCTTCCTGTCCCCGGGTCTGTGCCTCCAGAACCACCTCCTGCCTGGAACCCCTCCTTCCGCATATCCCAGGGCTCTCTTACCTTGTCAGGACCAAAATATTGCTGTCCTATTGACTCCACCCCAGACACCCTGAAAGATCCAGGTAAGGAGATAGTTTCAGAGCTCCTGGCAGTATGGGAGAAAAAGGACAGAATAGATAGAAGGGCCCCAAGAGGAAGTGGCTAAGCACTGTGGGCATACGTAATTTATTACTACAGGACTTTGTCCTCTGTCTCAGGAACATCCACTCCCACAGGCCTCCTTCAGCCCCAGCCATCAGCCTGGAAACTGTTCTTCAGCAGAGCAGTGGATGATCACTTTCTGGAGGCCTCGGGATCTGTCCCCTGAGGAGCTCTGCTTATCACCTGCCAAGCTCTGAGGGACAATCAGCAGATTGTCCAGACAGTTCAGTATCTTCGAAGGATGGTAGAGGTTCCAGGGAAGACAGTCTGGAGCTCTTCTCTCAAGCTTCCGTGTACTGGCCAGGGGCTGAGATATGGTATAGATATTGGGGTTATAAGAATCAGAACCTGGGTGGGCCCTCACAGCGCCAGGCAGCTAGGCTGAGTACCCATCACCAATAGGCCAATTAAAAAATTAATAATCAAAAACTGAAAAATGAGGTTTATCCATTGTCTCAGTCAGTATTCTATTGCTGTGAAGAAATACCATGACCATGGCAACTTCAACTTTTATAAAGGAAAGGACGCTTCAGCTGTGACTGAGGAGGTGGAGCCCAGAGGGCTTCAGGAGGGTACCACTCATCACAAATGCTATTTAAGTGAAGACTTGAAACTCACCCCCACTGACCTCTGGGAAGGGAAAACTCTTGGATAAGACTTCCTTAGCTTAATGATGCTGAGCCAAGGAGATGCTTGGAGAGAGGCAACCAAAGAGGGTAGGTATGAAGGCTCTGTCCTGCTTTCCCGTACCCTGCCTCGGCATCTCTTCCCCTGGATGTTCATCTATATCCTTTGTTACATCCCTTTATAGCAAAGTGGTAACCATCAATAAGGACTTAACCTAGTTCTGAGAGTCCATCCTTAACAGAGCCAAGGAAGGGGCCTGAGAGATGGCTACGTAACCCTGACAGCCTCAGTTTGATTTCCAGAACTTGTGATGGAAGGAGAAAACTTATGTTTGCAAATAAATTGTCCTCTGACCTTTGATATTAAGCATATGTGATGTGGCACACTCACCCAGACATACACAACAACAATAAAATAACCCAGGAGGAGATGGGAGCCCTTAACCTGGAAGATCTAACTCTAAATCCAGATAAATAGTGACAGAATTAAACTAGATTATAGGAGACCCAGTTGGAGGACACTGGAGAACAGACCAGGATGTCTCATAAAAGTGTTCAGTGTTGCACACAAGAGCAGAAAGGAAAGAGATTTTGTTTTTGTTTTCTGTATAAGAGTTTCCTGGAGCAAAAAGCAACTCTTATAGTAGAAAAAAGGCTGTCTGGGTGCACTGTTTGCAGGACCATCCCTGGAGCAGAAATTTGGCTAGGACTGACTTGAGCTATGGGACAGACTTTTGGCTTTTTTTTTATTTTATTTTTGATATGGGGTTTCTTTGTGTAGCCCTGACTGTCCTGGAACTCTGTAGACCAGCTCTGTAGACCAGCCTGGACTCGAATTCAGAGATCTGTCTCTCTCTGCCTCCCAACTGCTGGGATTAAAGGCATGTGCAACCACTGCCTGGCTTTTTTTTTTTTAAACAGAGTTATCATGTGTCCTTGAACCCATATATTATACCACCAAGGATAACCTTCAACTTCTTTTTTTAATGTTTATTTATTACTTCAGGTTACATTTCCATCACAGTGCCCTCTTTCCACCCCTCCCAGTCCCGCCCTCCCACTCTCTACCCCCATCCCTTCCATTCCACTCCTCTGGAGTGGAGTGTCCTTCCCTACATATCAGTCCCCCGCCCCAGTTCAGCAGTCATATGAGGGCCAAGAGCCTCCTCATACACTGGGGACCTACCAGGCAGCATCACTAGAGCTGTGTTTCATTGACAGGTAACAAAGTCTATGTTTCTGTTCCCTTTGGTGCATTGGTTGTAGTATAGTTACCCTGTACTATATGGCTAAAATCCGATTGTAAGTGAATAGATGCCATGTCCATTCTGAGTCTGGGTTAGCTCACTCAGGATGAGCTTCTCTAGTTCTATCCATTTGGCAGGAAATTGCATGATTTCGTTGTTTCTGATGGCTGAGTAATATTCCATTGTGTAGATGTACCACAGTTTTTTATCCATTCCTCGGTTGACGGGCTGTTTCCAGTTTCTAGCTATTACAAATAAAGCTGCTATGAACATAGATGAGGAAACGTCCTCGTGGTTTGGTGAGGAATCATTTGGATGTATACCCAGAAGTGGTATGGCTGGGTCTTGAGGTAGAGCTATTCCAAGTTTTCTAAGATATTTCCAGACTGATTTCCGTAGTGGTTGTAAAGCTTGCACTCCCACCAGCAATGGAGGAGTGTTCCCCTTTCTCCACAACCTCACCAGCATGTGCTGTCATTTGAGTTTTTGATCTTAGCCATTCTGACAGGTGTGAGATGGATAAAATACTGGCAAACTGAATCCAAGAACACATCAAAAGTATCATACACCATGATCAAGTAGGCTTCATCCCAGGAATGCAGGGATGGTTCAACATATGAAAATCCATCAACGTAATTCACCATATAAACAAGCTGAAAGGAAAAAAACCACATGATCATCATCTCGCTAGATGCTGAAAAAGCATTTGACAAAATCCAACACCCCTTCATGCTAAAAGTCCTGGAGAGAATGGGCATACGAGGACCATACCTAGAATAATAAAGGCGATAATATAGCAAGCCAGTAACCAGCATCAAATTAAATGGAGAGAAACTTAAAGCATTTCCTCTAAACTCAGGAACAAGGCAAGGAAGCCCACTTTTGCCATATCTCTTCAACATAGTACTTGAAGACCTTCAACTTCTAACCTCCTGCCTCCACCAGACTTCTGGGATTACAGGTGTATATCATATACAGGAATTCTGAAATCCTGGGGATTGAACCCAAGGCTTTGCCTATATTTTGAAGGGAAGTAGATCAAGGAGTGTTTCCTGGGAAAGATTAGACTAGAGGACTGGCAGCATGTAGAAGTGGCTTTCCACAACAACAAAATCAGGCAGGCAATATAAAAGCGTGGGTTTCTTGGATAACAAGAAGCCTAGTAGTCATTGCAGTTGGCTGAACGAGAGCCAATTCATGCTCTCTCTCTCCCTTCTCTCTCTCTCTCTGTCTCTCTCTTGCTCTCACTCTATGGGTTTAGATTTTGTATATGTTTGGCCCTGCAAGCACAGACTTGGAAACTAACTGACCTGTCAGTTGAGATAGAGTTGAGGTCAAGGCAGGGTGGAAGGCAGAATATTTAAACTTCATTGGGAACGTAACCTAAGCACTAGTAGGAAGGAAAGGGATGGGCTGTCGGGAGGAGCCTTGCCCATGGCCAGAGAATTTCCTGTGCTCTCAGGGCAGACTCCACGAAGCCTCTAGCCTGCTCCTTTTAAATGTTCCTGTTGAAGGATTGGGGGTGTAACTCAGCTGGTAGAGTTGGTAGAATGCTCACCTAGCAAGCATGAAGCCCTGTACAAACAGGGCACATCGGCTCATTTCTGTCGTCTGAGCCAATATGTCAAGGCAGAAAGAGGTGAGAGCTGCAAGTCATCCTTGGCTACAAAGTGTGTCTGAAACCAGTTTGAGCTACGTGAGACCCTGCCTCAACAAAAGAAAGCAAAACATAACAACAAAACCTGTTAAAAACAAAACAAAAAATGTTTTGTTTTCCTATTTCAGAAGTATGTCTAGGTCTCTGCACTGGACAGCCCTCCACCAGAATAGGGAATTGAGAGGTGATGTGGGGCACTTGGAGAAAGCTGTCACGTGTTCCCCTAGTCAGGGGTTCATTCAGAGCAAACCTTGGAAGCTCCCCACTTTACCAAAATCCTAGAAGTCAGGAATTAGTAGAAGGAACGGGATTTATTCACAGTTTGGGCCAGAAGGAAATCTGTTTCTCTCTGCTGTTCCAGCAGCAGTGTTACAATCTATAGATAAAATGAAAGAAGACCAGAAAATACTCATCTGAAGATGTATTTTCCAAAATATATTCCTGGGAGACAGTTCCCCTCTGCAGATCCACTACCAGCCATTCCTAGCAGGTACCATGGATTCAGGCTAATCTCACCCCAGTATGAGATTTCCTGAAGAAAAAAAAAATCAGATATGGTCTCTCGTAGTCCAGTCTAGTAATGGACTTGCTATGTGACCAAGGATGATCTTGAGCCCCTGATGTCCATCTCCTAAGTGTTAAGACTGATAACAGGAATGCACTACACCTGGATTTTTTTTTTCTGTCTAAGACAGGGTCATATGTAGTTCAAGCTGGCCTTGAACTCACTATGAAACTGAGGCAAGTCTTTAGTCCTGATCCCCATCCTCCAGGCTAATACACTGGGTGCTTAAATTTCAGACATGCTCCAATCTCACTTAGTGAAATTTTTCTTCTTAAGGTTGAGCTCACTGCTACAGAAGCAGTGTGGGCTGAATTGAGAGAGGTAGGGGGTAGGAAGGGAAAAAGAAGTGTCAGGGGTGTGCCCATCTAACATGCGCCATGGATCTTCATGGGACCATGTCCAGATGGCAGGGTTAGTGTGCTCTGAAAGTGTTGTTTTGTGCCCTCTGATGTCAAAGAAACCACCTATCAGATATTTGAAAAGGTCTGAATAAAGGGCAGTCTTTTTGACTGGTTTGTGATATACAGAA
>CAJQZJ010008587.1:1077752-1087752 GCA_907164525.1 Lophiomys imhausi | reverse complement strand
GTTTCCTCCTGGCCCATAGTTGTAATTTTCCCCCCAGCCTCATGCATGCTTAGGAGCAGCCATAGAGCACATATAGGCAGCACACTTTTGTCTGTTCTGCTTTCTGAAACTGAATTCATAAAAGAAGGAATCTGGTCTTGACTGCCAGTGCGTTCTGGAGTCTGGGAAGTTCAAGGGCATCAATACGGATGACATCTGGCAGGAGCTTCATAACACTGTGGAAAGCTGAAGGGAAAGCAAGCATGGGAAGAGATGAGCAACAGAATTCATGAGGGTTGCTGTGGTGTGTGTGTGTGTCTGTGTGTGCTTATGTGTGTATATGTTTGTGTGAGTGTCTGTGTGTGTGTGTGTGTAGTGTTTGCACACTCACATGAGGGGGCAGGTGTGGAGCCCAGAGGAGAACATCATGTGTTCTACACTACCTCTCTCCACCTTAGTCCCTGGAGGCAGGGTCTCTCACTGAACCAGGAGCTAGGCTGACAGCCAGCAAGCTCCAGCAATCCTTGTGTCTTGACCTCCAGCTGTGCTTGTGCCACCACATCCTGCCTTTTCTGTGGGACTGTGACCCAAACTCTGGTCCTCACGCTGGTGCAGTGCTCTTTCCCACAGAGGTGCTGTCTAGCACCTGGACTTGTCTTTTCTTTTTTTTTTTTTTAATCATGAAAAATTTACATTTATTTTCTGGTAACTTTAGTCAAGCACAGCAGAAGCCTGTCAGGTGGAGCGATAACTTGCCAATAGCTATAGGCCATCCATGAAGAATAACAGTCTTTGATATTCAGGCTGAGGCTCCCTGCTCCAGGTCAACAGCTAGTAAGAGGACCTGTCCCACTGTCCCCTAAGAGGTGAGGAATTGTTTCTTAATTCTTACTCGGGCTTTATATGTTTCACAGCTTCTCTTTGTTGATGTGCTCATAGCACAGGTCTGTATTCTCACTGAAGGCATTCTGGAAGAAAAAGGCATCCACTGTGGTGGTGAGGGCAAAGGTGGAAGTCCTGGGAGGTCTCCTCACTAGGCCTTGCTTTTTTAACAACACTTTTATAGACTTAATTGTCTTTAAAGGCGCCACCTCCCAACCCTGCCACAGCAGCAATCAAAATTGAACGTCACTTTCAGAGGGGACAAACCAGATGGAGCCACAGCAACTTCATTTAAAACCTGTGCCAACCTGCACCCTCCCTTCTGTGATCTGCTGGCATGCAGCAATAGATGCAAATTCTCCGTGAGAATAGGAGAGCCATTGGAAAGAAATGGAATCCCTGACCGATTATAGAAAGCCAAGTGCCACTTCCACCCTGTGTGTGAAGCCAATGCTACCGACAAGAGCAAGAACTAACCTTCTAATATGTCAAGCCATTGAGACTCCTGGTTTTGATATACACAATAATGTAACTATGGGACAGATAGCTGACCGCCCATGCCCAGTTGGCAGATTGCTTGTCTGGCATGAATGAAGCCCTGGGTTCAAATACCCAGCTCTGCACAAACATGATGGTGCATATGTTTAATCCTAGCAGTTAGGAGGTTACCAGAAGTTCAAGGACATCTTCAGCTACATAACAAAGATTGAGGCTATCCTAGGACAAAACCAAACCAAACCAAACCAAAACAAACCCAATTTCTTTAATAAAGTAGCCAGCCTCAGGCATTTTCAGTATAGCAAAGGAAAGCATCCTAACAGGAGTGATGAGTTAGATTCTTTTGTATCTTCACTGTGCCTAATTAAATAATGTTGACAATTTTTGTAGGTTATGTCCCCTAGGACATGTCACTATTAATATGATCTTAATCATCTCTCTCACACACACACACACAAAAATTTATTTATTGAGAGATGGGGCACAGCATAAATGTGGAAGTCAGAGAATAACTTACAGGAATCTCTTTTCTTCTACTGTGTGGGTCTCTGGGATTAAATTCAGGTCATCAACCTTGGAGGCAAGTACTTTTATTGATGAGCCATCTCACTTGCACGTACATCTTAGTCTTTGAAACAATCTATCTTATTGAATCCCTAACTCAATGTTTTGACTTCACTTTCTGGTCAGTGATTTCTGTACTTCTGACTGTGATTTTCTTTTTCATGTGTTAAGCCTTCCTTGCATCCCTAGAATAAAGCCAACTTGGTCATGGTGTGTGATTCTTTTAAAAATGTGATCATCAATTTGGTTTGGAAACATTTCATTGAGAATTTTTGCATCTGTGATCATCAAGGAAATTGTTCTTTATTTGCTTTCTTTTATTACCCGGTTCTGAAATAAGGATAACACTGTCTTTGTAAAATGAGTTTCTAATGATATTTTCCTTTCAAGGTTTTTTGTTTGTTTGTTTGTTTTGAGGCAAGATTTCTCTGTGTGCTTCTAGTTGTCCTTGAACTCAATCTGTAGACCAGGCTAGCCTCAGACTCAGGGATCTGCTTGCCTCTGCCTCCCAAGTGCTGGGATTAAAGGTGTGAGCCACCACACCCAGCTGTTTGTCTTTAAATGTTGGAAAAATTAAGCAGCAAATCCATCCGCCCTGGGTTTTATTATTTTAGGTAGAGGACTCCTTAGCACTCCCTTAATTTCATTGCTTGTTATAGATGTGTTTATGTTATTATATCCTCCTGGTTTAATTTTGGCATGTCCTATGTGTCTAGAAATGTGTCCATTTTTGTAGACTTCAAATATTTGGAATAGGTACCTTTTTAAGTGTTCCTTAATGATCCTCTGAATTTCAGTAGCATCTATTATAATGTCCTCTTCCATCTCAAATTTCATTACTTTGGTTTGGACTTTCTTTTGGTTAGTTTGGCTAAGAGTTTGTCAATTTTGCCATGATATGGGATTTGCCAGGAGAATTGGATCATGTGATTACAAAAGCTGAGGAGTGAGGGGTTGAAGCAATAGCTAAGCAGTCCCAAAGGATCTGATTCCCTCTTCTGACCTCCACAGGCACCAGGCACACATGTGATAAACAGATATGAATGTAGGTGAAACTTTCATAAAAAAAACTAAAAGGAAGCAACAATTTCCAGGTTAGATTCCCAGCACGCACATGGTAGCTAACAACTACCTGTAACTTCAGTCCCAAAGGATCTGATGCCCTCTTCTGACCTCCACAGGCACCAGGCACACATGTGATGAACAGATATGAAAAAACATACAAAAAAACTAAAAGGAAGTAGCAATTTTTTGTTTTATTTTGTTTTTCAAAGCAGGGTTTCTCTGTGTATCCCTGTTTTGTCTGTGCTGTCCTGGAACTCCCTCTGTAGACCAAGCTGGCCTCGAACTCAGAGATTCACAGATTCTGCCTCCCTACTGCTGCTGAAACTAAAGGCGTGTCCCACAACTGCCCAGCCATTTTTTTTTTTTTTTTGGTTTTTCGAGACAGGGTTTCTCTGTGTAGCCCTGGCTGTCCGGGACTCACTTTGTAGACCAGGCTGGCCTCGAACTCGCAAAGATCCGCCTGCCTCTGCCTCCCAAGTGCTGGGATTAAAGGCGTGCGCCACCACCGCCCGGCTATTTTTTTTTTTTCATTTTTTTTTAAAAAAGAAACTAATGAAAGTTGAGATACATCTCAGCCTATCTGCCAAGTAGAGACCCTGGGATCCCTGTAAGATGGCTTATGCCACATGCAGAGGCCCAGAACCAGGGAAGCTAATAGCATAATGTTCACTCTAAGGCTAAAACCTGGGAAACTTGAGGATTCTTAAAGGAAATCTTATAGTCACAGGCTGGACAGCCTGGAGGTCTGATGTTCAAGGCAGCAGAAAAAATTCTACCCCAGTTGTCACAGAACAGATCAGTTGACCAGCATTTGTTCTTTCTGGGTCTCCGTCCAGTTTAATAGTGCTCACCCACACTGATGGCAGATACTCCCCTCTTAGACCTCTCCAGCTCACATAGTGATGTTCTCCAAAAGGCACACTCAAATAACGCCTTCTCAGGGCGCTAGGGGTTCCTAAATCAAGTTGACATGCAAAATTTTCTGAAACTGAGTGTGCATGGGTGGGGGCAGAGGTCAGTGTTGGGATGATAGTACTCTAAGCCTCTGTTTTAACACTCGCCAATATTTCTGAGATATCCTTTTATGTAAGCTGCTACAAAAGATCCTCCTGGCTTGCATTGATAGCTTCAAGGTGTGTGATGGCACCTTAGGAAAGCAGAGGCAGACCGAGTCTTAGAAAGCAGGGGCTTCCTTTGTTTCTTCTCAAATAGGGACATCTAGTGGTTCAGGACAAGAATTGAGGTCAGAATTAAACATCTGAGTTCTCTGCACCTAGAATAATTCAACTAAGAGCACTTGAGTTTCTCTCTCTCTCTCTCTCTCTCTCTCTCTCTCTCTCAGCATTTTGAGACAGGGTTTCTCTGTGTAGTCCTTGGCTGTCCTGGACTCGATTTGTAGACCAGGCTGGCCTGGAACTCACAAAGATCCCCCTGCCTTGCCTTCCCAAGTGCTGGGATTAAAGGGGTGCACCACCACACCCGACTGAGGACTTGAGTTTTCTCCTTGAACATACTCCTTACTTAACATTCAGGAAAACTGAGACGTACAGGAGACTGCTGGTGGCTTGCTCAAGATCACCAAGCAATGCACTCCCACAGTGACAACCAGAACTTTGGGCAATGTGTCCACAGTTGGTAGCTCTGTCCAGCCAATTCTTAAGTTTTGTAGCCTGTGGTTCTCTGACATGTTCAGCAGGTCGCAATGCCCTATGAGGCTGTGGGGGGGGGGGCATTGTATTCATCCAGGAGTTCCAGTTTCTCTTTGTTATAAATTAAGGGAGCAGGAGTTTCAGACCGCTGCAAACTGCCTCTATTGTCTTTTCCATCCCTAGTGTTCTTGGTAGTTTTATATGGCATGTGTGGCTCCTTCTCCTGCGTCATCGGCCCAATTATGATCTTTGCTTCTTCAGTATTTGTTTTAGGATGTTCTGGGATCTTAATGATGACAATTGTGTAGGCAAATGTACCCCATCTAGCTGTTCTGAGATCTGTTAATGACTTTGGAATAGCTGGAGGAAGCTAGAAATTCTTTGTTTCTATCTTGTTCTTATTAAATCAATACTATTAGTATGAATATTAGGACTTTGTCTTCTGCTGATGGCATTTCCTAGTTAAAGCTATGAGTTCAGCCATTTGATTATATTTAACTCTTGATTATATCAAGAATTGTGCAGTCATGTCATTCCTGAAACTGTCCTTGGTTGGTTCATAAATAAAAACCATCAATAGCCAACCTTTAATCCCTGAACTCAAGAGATAGAGGCAGGTGGATCTCTATGAATTTGAAACTAGCCTAGTCTACATAAGTGAATTCCAGGCCAAGGTTGGGAGGCTACATACTGAGATTCTTCCTTAATACAAACAAACAAAAGAGCCATCAATAAACAAAATTATTTTTGCATTTCCTTTAAAAATAGTTTTGTGTATATATATGTATGAACAAATTATATGTATGTGTGTGGTGTATATACACATGCATAGATAGTATGGACATTCAGAGGTCAGAAGAGGACAACTCTACCACTCTCTACCTCCTTCTCTTGAGACAGGGTCTCTCACTGAATCTACAACTAGGGTGACAACTAGTAAGCCCCAATGATACTCCTGTCTTTATACCCCCAAATGCTGGGGTTATAGGCATACACACAGACAAATGTGGCTGTTTTACATGAGTACTAGGGGTCTGAGTTTGGGTCACCATTTTAGTATAGCAAGCCCTCTTATCTTGAGCTATATCTCCAGCCCCTAATTCTACATTTTCAACAGATGTTTCCTATTGGCCACTTTTAGTAGAAGGGAGAGTATCTGTTGAGCTGATACATGGAGGTTCTTGTGAGCCCACAAGGAGATTCTAGTGGACTATGATTTGGACATTTTAAAATCCTTTCCAGACACAAATTCAGGTCTTTCTTTCCTCCTTACACCTGACGGTTGAGTTCTTTTAGATAGGCACTCTGGAGGGGTACCCTAAAACTGCCACACCTGACACCCCAAGTTCAGCATAAGTAGCTATCAGTCATTGCCCTGACACCATAATGGCAGTCAGGGGTACCTCTTTACAGAGTAAAGGAGGGACTAAGAACAGGAGGTAGAAAATGGCTAGGCAGTTGAGGGTAAACAAAAACAAAAAAAAAAATAGTTACACAGAGAAATGTAACCAGTTTCTTTATTGACTAAAAGCCAGAAATGTCCTTGGAGCTCTTACAAGTTTTATCCTTGACAGAGGCCACAGATGTCAAAAGTGTCCAAGGAGCTCCTTGGTCATATCTGATTTGGTTCCTAAGTGACTCTAGGGTCTTTGGAAGGGGATTGGGCTGTTAAAATAGCAATGCAGGGAGACAAATTAGGGAAAGACTTGTAATGACGCCATTGTAAAGAGAGACACGTGTGCCCTTCCTTCAGCTATCAGCTATTGAAATGGGAACATTAAAACAGTCAGCCCCAAAAGTATTTCATTTTGGGGGAAGAGAGAGAGACTAAAACTCTCCTGACAGAGCACTAGAAAAGAAAGGTAAGTGTGCACGTGTGTTTTTATGTTGCTTGTGTGCAAGTGTCCTCAGAGCCAGAAGAGGACACTGTATCCCCTGGACCTGGAGTCACAGGCCGATGTAAGTGACCCTCATGAGTAGTGGGACCCAAACTCAGGCCCTCTGAAAGAGCAGCAAGAGCTTTTAATTGTTGAATCATCTGTCCAGTCCTTCTCTCTTTTTGCTTTAAAAAAAGATCTCACAGCCGGGCGGTGGTGGCGCACGCCTTTAATCCCAGCACTTGGGAGGCAGAGGCAGGTGGATCTTTGTGAGTTCGAGGCCAGCCTGGTCTACAAAGTGAGTCCAGGACAGCCAGAGATATTCAGAGAAACCCTGTCTCGAAAAACCAAAAAAAAAAAAAAAAAGATCTCACTTATTACTGTTTCAATCTCGTCATTTTTTTTTTTTGAGTCTGTTCAAGTTGTAGATCATGGTTTAATTTTAGTGGTTTGTCTGAATCTAGAAATTCATCAATTTCTTTTAGGTTTTACAACTTAATGAAGTGCAGGTTTTTAAACTATTCCCTTATCATATTTTAAATTTCTTTGGTATCTGTTGAAATACTTCCCTGTTCCTTCCTGCTTCTGCTAATTTGAGTCCTCTCTTTCTTTCTTGAGATTAGTTGGGCCAATGTCTGTTGCTTTTGTTTATCTTCTCAAAGCACCAGCTCGTAGAGTCTCTGGTTCTTTGTATTGTTGGGTTTTGTTTGTTTTTTTTTTTTTTTGTATGTCATTAATTTCTGTTCTGCTTTTTATTTTTTTTCTTGCCATCTACTGGGTTTATGTTTTTGTTTGTTCCTGTTTTTCCTCGTTTTTGCTTTGTTTTGTTTTTTGAGACAGGGTTGTAACCCTGGCTATCCTGGAACTCACTCTGTAGACCAGACTGACCTTGAATTCACAGAGATCTGCCTTCCTCTGCCTCCTGAGTGCTTGGATTAAAGGCGTGCACCACCATGCCTGGCCATTACAGACAGTTTTGAACGGCCATGTGGGTGTTGGGATTTAATCCCCGTCCTTTGGAAGAACAGCCAGTGCTCTTAACTGCTGAGCCATCTCTCCAGCTCTGTTTTTCCACAATTTTAAGATGCATCATTAAGTCTTTTATTTGTGTTCTTTCTGGTTTTTGTTGTTGTTGTTTGTTTTGTTTTTTGGTTTTTCAAGATAGGGTCTATCTCTCTGGCTGTCCTGGAACTCACTTTGTAGACCAGGGTGGCCTTACATTCACAGAGATCTGCTTGCCTCTGCCTCCCAAGAACTGGAATTAAAGGAGTGTGTCACCTCCTTGGGGCTGTATATAAAATTTAAGACTTTTTTTTTTAAATCATGGAACATTTTTGTTTTTCCTTCAACTATGGCAGATAGTTTTGGTGTGTACATTAGTCTAGGTTGGCAGGTGTGCTCTTTTACAACTTGAAGTGCATTGTTCCAGGCCCTTCTGGCTTTCAAATTTTCCACTGAGGAATCAGCCATTGTTCTGATGGGGTTTCCTTTATATGTGATTTGTGTGTTTTTTGTCTGTTTATTTTTGTTTTTGTTTCCTCTTGTAGCAGCTTTCAAAACTCTCTTTGTTCTGTATATTTTGTATATTAATGATGATATACCATGGGGATTTTCTTTTCTAGTCTTATCTATGATGTTCTGTGTGGTTCTTGTAAGTGTATGGGTGTGTCTTTCCTTACTTTAGAGAAATTTTCATCTACGATCTAGTTGAAGATCTGGTCTATGCCACTGACTTGGGATTCTTCTCCCTCATCTAATCCTACACTTGGAAGGTTTGGTCTTTTCATGGTGTCCACACTTTCCGAATGGTCCCTTCTTGTATTTTAATTTTTTTCATATTCTTTGCTTATTTGGTCTAGGCCCTCTATCTTTGATATTCTGTCTTCTGCTTGATTCATTACAATTGTAAGACTTTCTCTTGAGATTTTAGGTTTTTCAGTTCCATCTTCAACTGGAGTTATGTTCAGTGTTTCTGTTTATTTAATTCCATTTTCAAATCCTGCATTGTCATCATCATTCCCATCATATTTATCTTTGTGTTTTCTTGGGATTCACTCTCATTAATTCTTAAGTTCATTGACCTGTTCCTTTGTATCTTCTTTAAACTCCTTGAATTCTTTGATGAAGTTTATGATTATTATCTTAAATTCTGTGACCTAGTTAATCCTCACTGGAGAATATTTGCATAAGACTGGTGGATTGGGGCAGGGGATACTGTCTTGATCTTTCATATTTTAACAATGTACCCTGGTGTTATTGCCTGGATGTGTGTCTATGTGAAAGTGTCAGATCCTCTGGAACTGGAGTTACACACAGTTGGGAGTAGCCATGTGGGTGTTAGGAATTGAACCCAGGTCCTCTGGAAGAGAATCCAGAGTTCATAACTGCTGAGCCATCTCAAATATTTTTGTAATGAGATCTGGGTATGTGAACTTCTTCAGTTCTCTGTCTGATCTGAGGGCACCAATCCCCAGTCTCTGAGACTGGTGTGCCCCCACATGCAGACAGTGAGGACAATGGAAGGTAGATTGTCTATCAGGACTCCTGTGGCCCACCTTGACACTACTTTCTATCATCTGCTCATGGGATTAATATAATGAGGAGGCCTGAGTTCAACTCTCCTAGCCAGGACATCTGTAGCCCAGATCTTAGGGTGATCCCTCCCCTCAAAAATCCTACACACTTCAGCCCCACAAAAATTATTCTCCAGACCCCTACATGTGCTACAAAACTATAAAACTTCCCATCCTTGATATGCCTACCTCATCTTTAAAAACCTTCTCCCTCATGCAGAGCAGTCCCAACTGGAAAACTGTGTGTAAAACTCAGTAAACTACCTTTTATTCCAGAACAGCCAGGTGGAAGTGATCTCAAGGCTTTTTCCCCTCCATCCTTCCTAAAGGATTTCCAGGATCTGGTTGATGCTAGGCCCTGCCCTGACTGGGACCCTCCAAGATGCCATTGAAGAATTATGGCTCAAGAGAACTTTTATCCAGGACACATCTGATGAAATCCAGGTTTTCTCTATCTGCCCCCACCCCCAGTAATGTTCTGAAAATTCTGGATGCTTGCTACCTACTATGCCATGCCATCACTACCACCACAAGTGTTGGGAAGATAAGCTCCTTCTGGCCCTCTTTTATTTGATTATTGTTAATCAAATAAAATAACATTAGATGTTATTTGGTGCCAACCCTTTTTCAGAATGTCGTGTCAATTATAAAATGCTTCTTCTTTTACTGCAGTCCTAACTCAGAGTCCACCTCCTCATCTCCCTGGTGTGTGTGTTGGGGACATTGCTCAAATCCTTGTTTAAAGGGATGGGCCACCACTGCCTGGCTAGAGCTGGTGCACATCTTTAATCTGGAGACAGAGACAGGCGGATCTGTGTGAGTTGGAGGCCAGTCCAGGTTACACAGAGAAACCTTGACTTAAAGAAGAGGAGGAGGAGGAGGAGGAGGAGGAGGAGGAGGAGGAGGAGGAGGA
>CAJQZJ010008587.1:1041582-1074570 GCA_907164525.1 Lophiomys imhausi | reverse complement strand
GTGTGTGTGTGTGTGTGTGTGTGTGTGTGTGTGTGTGTGTGTGTGTGGTTTTTCGAGACCAAGTTTCTCTCTGTAGCTTTGGCTATCATGGAATTCATTCTGTAGACCAGGCTGGCCTCAAACTCAGATATCCCCCTGCCTCTGCCTCCCGAGTGCCCACTGATAGCTGAGTAGTGGCACATGGCTTTAATCCTCATGCTCAGGAGACAGAGACAGGGGGATATCTGAGTTTGAGGCTTAAAGCCATGTGCCACTACTCAGCTATCAGTGGGCACTCGGGAGGCAGAGGCAGGCGGGTCTATGTGAATTCAAGGCCAGCCTCAGCTACAAAGTGAGTCCAGTACAGCCAGGGGTTCACAGAGAAACCCTGTCTAGAAAAAAAAAAAAACAAAAACAAAAACAAAAGACAAAGATCTATACTTGTTGACCAAATGGTTTTTCAGTTGCAGTTTATTTTGTAAGGAAAAAAAGTTTTATAACGGCCAGTCATCTTATTTTATTACTTTATTTTATTTTTAAGTTTCTTGGCGAGGGAATCCAACCTGAGACCCTTCACAGGCAAGATACTTTTGAGCGCTCCAAAAAGTAAAATTCATTAGAGCTCCCTAACCTTTGAACTACAAGTCCCAGAGAGCAACGCGCTACTTTCTAACCTAAGGGCGTAAACTGGAATTAACAGTTATTTGGGCGAATTTTAAAATGTAATTTGAGCGGGTTTTCATTTTTCGAAAGAACTAAACTGTTCCTCAAAGCAAGCTCGAGCTCAGAGACAAGCGAGTAAGACTACTCCTGCTAGAGATACCCCAAATCCGGCCCGATGATAGTATTTAACTAGAGCCGAACTTCCCGCTCCCACTCAATTCTCCCAGCAGTCTGTTTCCCGGAGGTGCCATGGCGTCATATTTCCATAGCATCTTCTGATTGGCTGACAGAGGGGTGAGAGCGCCTGCGCATTGTATTTATCTGAGGGCCGTGGGCAGGCGCCATCTTGGCCCCAGAGGTGCTTCTGGGAAGTTGAGGGCCGGTCTTCAATTTGCCGGCTTGTGAGGTACGGCCCTTGTTGGTAGCCGGGGTTTCCTTGGTCGAAGCGTCTGCGGCCACCGCCGCCGACTTCTCCGGACGCTCGGGCAAGGCACAAGAGCTGCGCCGCCGAGGGAGGTCACTCCGCCAGGAAGGACGTGAGGGGGGCGGCGCGTGGCGCGGACACTCCCCGCCGAGAGCCCGCCTGCCATGGACTCGCAGTACTACAGCGGTGACCAGTCAGGTGGGTCGGTGAGGGAAGGACCGGGCTGCAGCTCGGTCTCGCGCTCCAGCAAGGAGGGGAGAGAGAACGCAGAGTCGGTGTCCCCTCCTGCCTCCTCTGGTGTACCGGCGGGGCGAGGCGGGAGCCGGAACCCGAGAGAGATTGCTCCTACGGGAATCTGTCTGTGTCCCTGGCCCACGGAGGATTTTTGCTCAAGTCCTTTTAAGGGAATTGCCAGGAGTTGAGTTTTTCCAGGATCCTGTTCGTTGGGGGACAGGAATCCTTTCTAGACTCGTCTTTACCAGTTAGGGCTTAATTTCAACTGCAATACTGGCTTCCCAGGAAGAAAGCGCAGTATCTTTAAGTTCACACTCGTATTTTAAAGCAAGGAATGAGTCCCTAGTACTTAAAGTGACTTTTCATGCCTTCCACACTAAATCGGCTCCACTGTGCTGGGCACACTCTGTGTATGTAGAGGAACAGGACGAGGACCTGACTGATTAAAACAAGCTGGGTGCGGATTTCTTTTGGACTTTCTGTATCACAGGTACTGAAATATAGACGGATACGTTGTTTTCTGTTTTGGCTTCAATTTGTAATGGCAACAGTGATGATAACAGACTCTGTTATCCTGAAACCCCCCCCCCCCCAACCACACACACTGCTGTTTTTCCTAAAGCTTTTTTTCTTTCATGTTTTCAAATTATTTTTCAGTTCATTGACATTTTAAAATCAAGCTCAAAAATAATTCTGTGTGACATGATGCAAAAAAAAAGTGAGGTAGCAAAATATAACAATTCCCTAACACACACACCCCATTCTTTTAGCTGTTTTGGCGGTTGATTTGGTTCAGTCTTTTGAGACAGTCTCACTCTGAAGCCCTGGCTAGCCTAGAACTCACTTTGTGACCAGGAGAGGCCAAATCCACAGAGATCAGCCTGCCTCTACCTCCCCAGTGCTAGGATTAAAGGTTTGTGTTTAACTGGTTCTTAAAACTTTTATTATTATTATTGAGACATGGTTTCTCTGTGAAATAGCCCTGACTGTCCTGGACTCACTCAGTAGAACAGGCTAGCCTCGAACTCACGGAGATCCACCTGCCTCTGCCTCCCAAGTGCTGGGATTCAAGGCGTGCGCAACCACGCCTGGCTATTTTGAATATTTTTATATCTATTCTTTTTTTTAAACGTTTATTTATTTATTTATCTATTCTTTTTTAAACGTTTATTTATTTATATATATGTATATATATATATGTATATATATATGTATACAGTATTTGCTCTACATATATGCCTGGGCAGCAGATCTCAATGTAGATGGCTGTGAGCCACCATGTGGTTGCTGGGAATTGAACTCAGGACCTTTGGAAGAACAGCCAGTGCTCTTAACCTCTGAGCCACCTCTTCAGCCCGTCTATTATTCTTTTGGTTTTTTGAGACAGGTTTTCTCTGTGTAACAGAGCCCTTACTGTCCTGGACTCGATCTGTAGACCAGGCTGGCCTTGAACTAACAGGGATCCGCTGTTTCTGCCTCCTGAGTGCTGGGATTAAAGATATGTGCCACCACCACACCCGGCTTTATGTCTCTATTCTTAACTTGGACTCTCTAGTTAGGCATTTTTTTTTTTTTTTTTTTTTTTTTGGTTTTTCGAGACAGGGTTTCTCTGTGTAGCCCTGGCTGTCCTGGACTCACTTTGTAGACCAGGCTGGCCTCGAACTCGCAAAGATCCTCCTGCCTCTGCCTCCCAAGTGCTGGGATTAAAGGCGTGCGCCACCACTGCCCGGCTTAGTTAGGCATTTTTTTGACATTCTGTTATATTTTCCTATTATTTCAGGATAATAATTTTACTTATTATCTGTCCTCATTGCTCCTGTCATCCAACTGTTTCATCACAATTTTTAAACTTTTTGAAGCTTTTTTTTTTTTTAGTGTTGCTGTATAAACTTTACTTTTTTGTTGTTTTGTTTTGAGATAGGGTTTCTCTTTTCTCTGTGTAACAGCCCTGGCTGTTATGGAACTCACTCTGTAGACCAGGTTGACCTGGAACTCACAGAGATCCTCTTGCCTTTGCCTCCTGAGTGCAGGGATAAAAGGCATGCATCACCACACCAGCTATAAACTTTACTCTTTAGGTGAAAAGAATATTTCATTAGAATGAAAGTCATTCCATTTTTATACTACTTTCTTGTAGTTGACTATTTCATATAACTTTTATTTGTTTACTTCTTTTTTTTGATTGAGAAAAACAGGTTTATTTTTTTTAAATATGGGTTTCTTTTTTTTTTTTTCCTTGTGGAAGTTGTAGTGTGTCACAGTGTGACACACAGTATACCGTTTTTTTAAATAATTTATTTTTTATTTCTTCAAGTTATATCTCAATCACAATCCTCTCCCTAATCCCCCCTCCAGTCCCACCCTTCCACCCTCCACCCCCCCATCCTCTTCCCTTCTTTTTTTTTAGTTTAAGGCATTTCTTTTTCCCCCCAATAGCTCTTCCTTTCAGTCCAAAAAATGGTTCTTTTTCTTATAACTATAAATACAATACAAAACAACAGAAATAAATAGGCCACAATTATAAGAGTTATATGGCTTAGCATGCATTCCCAATGTCCAGTCCATATGTATTTGACACCTGACTTTAACATTCTACTATCTAACCATCTCCATGAGTTTAAAGTTCTATATCTAACTCAGCTTTCATACTAACTTGCCTCATAATTTTAAAAATATCTTCTTAGATCCAGAACACCCTCTTGATTCCTAAACAACTCAAAATTTAACTATGAGACTCTAGCTATCTATTCTTCAACCACCTCCGAGACCTGAGAGGGATAAATATATCTGATTATATAGGAAGTGCAGGGCCCGCCACTTCCAAAACTAAGAAATGACATACCAGTGGCTGCCTGGACAGTTCCCATTTTCTCTCCATACATTACAGCATCAATCTTCAGTCGTTTGGCCCCGTTTCTCTGACAGACATTGATTGTAGAGCAGGTATTATGAAGGACTTACCTACCCTGTCTTGGCAGAGCTAGGCTGTCGACTTATCTGCTTCCAAGTTTTGTCCTTTTTGGACGGGTTTCTTTTTTTTTTAATGTTTATTACTTCAAGTTATATCTCCATCACAGCCCTATCCCTCCACCCCTCCCAGCCCCCCCTCCTACCCTCTCACCCTTCCCCCCAATGCATAATTCTTTTTTTTTTCAGTCCAACAAATGGTTCTTTCTCTTATAACAATAAATATAGTACAAAACAACTGAAATAAATAGGCCACAATTCTGAGAGTTATATGGCTTAGCATACATTCTCAATGTCCATTCCATATGTATTTGGCCCCTGACTTTAACATTCTACTATCTAACTATCTCCATGAGTTTAAAGTTCTCTATCTAACTCAGCTTTCATACTAACTTGCATCACAATTTTAAAAACATCTTCTTAGATCCAGAACTCTTCATTCCTAAACAACTCAAAATTTAACTATGAGACTCTAGCTATCTATTCTTCAACCACCTCAGAGACCTGAGAGGGATAAATATATCTGATTATATAGGAAGTGCAGGGCCCGCAGCTTCCAAAACTAAGAAATGACATACCCGTGGCTGCCTCGACAGTTCCCATTTTCTCTCCATACATTACAGCATCAATCTTCAGCTGTTTGGCCCCATTTCTCTGACAGACATTGATTGTAGAGCAGGAATTATGAAGGACTTGCCAACCCTGTCTTGGCAGAGCTAGGCTGTCGACTTACCTGCTTCCAAGTTTTGTCCTTTTTGGACAGCAGTCTATCTACATTTGAAGCACGGGTTTTTTGTTTTTTTTTTTTTTTTTTTTTTTGCCAAGAGATAGGCTTGCCACTAATTCAACCATCTCACACTGGAGATTCTTCGATGCTCATCTTCTACTTGGAGTGGAATAGGGGATGCTGTCAGGAGCTGGCATGTCTCGATATCAAAAAAAATCTTAAAAAGGACAGATTGTTGAATAAGCCCTTATACCTTTGTATATTGATACAAGATTAATACTATATTAGGCTAAATTGGTATTGATAATTGTATATTAATGCAAAATTAAGATTGTATTGGACTACATCGGTACTGATCTTAGTATATTGATACAAAATTAAGAGTATATTTGGCCACATTGGTATTGATCTTTGTATATTGTTAGAAAATTAAGGGTAACACTTCTTAAAGGTATTGTACCTAGTAATGCTTAAAAAGGAAATGTGAAGTTTGTCCTTTTGCTACCAACCATCATAAACTGTTTAGGATAATTAAGAAATACAAACTAACAGTCATGCAAGGGTGTCATTTTGTTAGTTACTATGACAGTCTATCACAGTTATTTTCTAAGCTACTCAGAAATCAAGTTGTTTTTTTTTGTTTTTTTTTTTTGTTTTTTTGTTTTTTTTTTTGGTTTTTCGAGACAGGGTTTCTCTGTATAACAGCTCTGGCTGTCCTAGACTCACTTTGTAGACCAGGCTGGCCTCGAACTCACAGAGATCCGCCTACCTCTGCCTCCCAAGTGCTGGGATTAAAGGCGTGCGCCACCAACGCCCGGCTCAGAAATCAAGTTGTTAAGAGACAGCAACATTTGCTTATCTAAACATAAGAGATAGACAGGGCGTCTTCAAAAACCCCAAGAGATCTGCAGAGTATGGCATTCAAAGATGTTTTCTTAAATTAAGATTTTTTTGATATCGAGACTTCTTTTTTTTTAAAGATTTTATTTATTTATTATGTATACAGTGTTCTGTCTGCATGTATGCTTGCAGGCCAGAAGAGGGCACTAGATTCCATTATAGATGATTGTGAGTCACCATGTGGTTGCTAGGAATTGAACTCAGGACCTCTGGAAGAGCAGCTAGTGCTCTAACCTCTGAGACATCTCTCCAGCCCCCTGAGCTATCAGCTAATCAAGTCGTATGTCTTTCAGTACCCCTAAATACCTCTCAAGGATGTTTTTTTGTGTGTGTGTATTTAAGGTATTGGCTAAGGTTAGGTGACAGTTCATATTCACTATTCATTCTATATAATTATAGTTTATACTTCAATGAATATTCACTATTTATGTGCTGAAGTTCCTTGTGCTCTCCATCATAAACAAGTACTTCCTGTATACCATTTAACATGGTATTCTGGCAAGTTATGATTCAAAAAAAAAGTCCATAGTAAACAAAATACTTAAGTCACTAGTGCATTAGAAGGTGGTAAGTGCCTGGAAAGATAGACAATAAAAAAATTGAGACTATTATTTAGATGATTTTTTTTTTTTTTTTTGGTTTTTCGAGACAGGGTTTCTCTGAATATCTCTGGCTGTCCTGGACTCGCTTTGTAGACCAGGCTGGCCTCGAACTCACAAAGATCCGCCTGCCTCTGCCTCCCAAGTGCTGGGATTAAAGGCGTGCGCCACCACCGCCCGGCTATTTAGATGATTTTTGACTTGACATTTGGTGGTTTTTCTAGGCTTCACTTTATGGACTATTTTCAGTGTGTGCCATGTTGGATGGTAGTGGTTGTTAGTGTTTCTGTGAGTATTCTGTCATTTGTTCAGAACATTTGCATCAGTAGCTATGCTTCTTCAAAAATTATAAATTTGGCTCTTGTATTAGGTGTGCCCATCTTAGCTCTAGATGTTCATTTTAACTGTGATCGTAAATGCTATTACAGATGTCATCCATCTTATACCCTCAATGGGATTTTGTTTTGTTTTTAATCAGATGATGGTGGTGCCACCCCAGTTCAGGACGAGCGGGATTCAGGGTCAGATGGCGAGGACGATGTAAATGAACAGCACTCTGGATCCGACACTGGCAGTGCAGAGCGGCATTCAGAGGTACAGTGTCTGTGGGGAGGCTTTTCCTTATACTTCTGTGGAGACTGTTTTATGTAGAGGTTTTAGAGGTTTTAGAGATTGCCACAGCACTTTTCATCCATGAAAGTAAAGGATGTAAATTAGTAGAAGATTGTTTTAAAATGAGTAAGGATGGTCTGGTCACTGATGACCACAGGGAAACAAGTTCTGTTGGGTCATATTTGAAATACTAGGCAGTTTTCAGCTATGCCTGTTTATGCAGAGTATGATGTATCAGCAAGCTTCACCATCCCCAAAGAATATCTGACCAGGGCAGTAAGCATTTGCAGTCAGAAATACCACTTGAAATAGGGGAGATATCATTTATTAAAGTTTATGTCAGAAATTAGGCTTGTTTGATCTGTGGCAAGGTCTAGGATTATAATTTAAATATACTGTTTTGCTGTGTTTGTTTTAGTTTGTTGTTGTGTTACTTGGGATTAAACCCAGGGCTTTGCATCTGCTAGGAAAGTAAACACTCTTCCACTGAGCTACCTTTTATTTTTATTATGTATATTTGAAGGTGGGGGCTGGGGATGCCAGGGTGAGAGGAGAGCTCACAGGGATTAGTGCTCTCCTTCCACCAAGTGGGTTTGAGGACTGAATTTAGATTTTCAGCTTTAGTTGCAAATGCCTTTACCCATGGAGCCATCTCAACATCCCTACTTTTATTTTAAGGCATAGTCTTGCTAAATTACCAAGATTAGAGCCTTGAACTCTTTATGTAACCCAACCTGGTTCTTCTGCTTTAGCAGCCTCTTATGTAGCTGGCATTCCAGGCATGTATAACCATACTTAATGGTAAATGTGGTTTTTAAAGCTGTTTTAGTTTAATAACCAAATAGTGGTGAATTTTGTATACATTTTGACATTTAATATTTGTCCTAAATATTTTTGAAGGTACTTAAAATATCTTCCTGGTCATATAGCCTTAGTATTAGAACATAAAACTTAACTTTCCATTAAATCAGCATAAGTCTTTAGTAGATATACACTGAAACAAATAATGATAAAGGTGAATAGATTTTGTAAGTTTATGATTGACGAAGTGGTGGTGGTGCACACCTTTAATTCCAGCACTGGGGAGGTATAGGCAAGCGGATCTCTATAAGTTCATGGCCAGCCTGATCTACATAGTGAGTTCCAGGACAGCCAAGGCTAGACAGAGAAACCCTATCTCCAAAATTATGACTCACATTTTTATTACACACGAATAGAAAATTGTCCAATTTTAAGTGGTATATATAAATCTTAGAAAGTGTATTGACAGCCGGGCATGGTAGCACACACCTTTAATCCCAACCCTTGAGAGGCAGAGGCAGGCAGATCTCTATGAGTCTGAGGCCAGCCTGGCCTACAAAGCAAGTCCCAGGACAGCCAGGACTGTTACACAGAGAAACCCTGTCTCGAAAAAAACAGACAAAAAAATTGTATTGACTCTGATATTGATATATATTATATATATATAATATATATATCATATATATATAGTTATTTAAATTATGTTATTTTTCAGTTTATACGTTTACATCATTCATGTATACATTGAACTTATTTATTGAGCACTTGTATGTGTCATGATTTTTATTTAAGGTGCTTTGGAGATGCCTGTGACTAGAAATCAAAATCCCATGGTTGGATTTATTTTCCAGTAGAAAGAGAAAGACATTAAATGTGTGTGTGTGTGTGTTTAAATTGTGTAATCTATTTGAAAGTGACAAATGAAGAGAAAGAACAAAAATAGAGCAAGGTAAGGTACAAAGTTGGAAGGTAGTCTTTTATGTTGAGTAGATCCATGTAGGCCTTATTACAAAGGGGACATTTACAGGGGATGATTGGGGAAGGATGTCAAGGAAGTATCCATTTAAGTGTGTGCCTGTAGGGAAGAATGTTTCCTGTGGTGTAGTAGTAGTATGGTAGTGTGTTTAAAGTTCTCAAGAGACACCAAGGAGCAAGTGTGGAGACTGTAATCTATAAGGGACTTGGGAGGTCAGCAAATTGCAGGTTGTAGAATGGCTTGTTCAGGTGTTTTGTTGCCACTCAGTGTTTTAGAAGCTCTTAAATAAGTTAAATTCTAGTTTTAATTAATGATGGGTAAGATTTAATAGTGTAGGGACTAATAAGTACCTGCTGCTCTTCCAAAGGACCCTAGTTCAGTTGTCATTACCCATGTCAGGAGTATCTCTAGCTTCAAGCAATATGGTACCCTTTTCTGGCCTCTACATGTGCGCGCGCACACACATATAAAAATAATAAAAGCAACATTTCTTTATATTTATTTTATATCTATGGGTGTTTTGCCTCCATGTCCTACATGCAGGCCTGGTGCCTTCAGAGTCCTTAAAGGGTCATCAGGTCCCCTGGAACTAGAGTTACAGGCAGTACTGAGCATCCAAGTCGGGGCTAGGAATTGAACCTGTGTCCTCTGGAAGAGTGACTTGTGCTCTTAACTACTGAGCCATCTCTCCATGCCCTGAAAGTAAAAATTTTAAACAATTATTAATAATGTAAGGGTTTTTGTTTTATTTATTTGTTTGTTTGTTTTTGAGACAGGGTTTTTCTGTGTAACAGAGCCCGAGCTGTCTTGGACTTGCTTTGTAGACCAAGTAGGCCTCAAACTCAGAGAGATTCGCCTGCCTCTACTTCCCAAGTGCTGGGATTAAGGTATGTGCACCACGCCCTGCAGTGTAAGGTTTTTCATCTTTTTTTTTCGTGTATGAGTGTCTTGCCTGCATGTATATCTGTGTACTGAGTGTGTGCCTGGTATCTGCAGAGGCCAGAGAGAATGTTAGATCTCCTGGAGCTGGACTTAGAGAAAGATGAGGCCTACCACATGAGGGCTGGGAACTGAACCAGGCCCTCCGACAAAGAACAACCGTGTTCTTAGCCACCGAACCGTCTCTCATGTGGCATTATGAGTTTCCACCTCAGGACAGGATTAACCGTGTCAGCTTAGAACCTGTTAAAGGGACCGTCTCATGGCCTCATAATTGGTGGTGAACACTGACAGTTGCTTGCCTGTACTAATACTTACCCTAAATAAGTAAATGTCCATGTGGAAAACTTGGAAATTGAATCATTTTAAAGAAGGAAATTAATATCAACATACTATTGTCTCAAAAATGGTCTGTACAGATTATTTCTCCTATATATTAGTCTCCCACCCCCACACATATAAACTATATATGTCTTTTAACTTAAGATATGCTTATTTTGTATCTGTATTATTTTTATCTCTTTGTTTAAGATAGTGTATTAAGTGTTTCTGCATGCCATTAAGAATCTCACTAAGTATAATTTCAATGATTTTATAATACGGATATAATAGTGCAGTCCCCCTGTGTCCCTGGAAGTTGGTTCCAGAACTGTTTGTCTCACCCCTCCCACCTGAAACCTAAACCCAGGAATCTCGTAATGCTTACTACAGATGACACAGGAGTGGGGACAGCTCAGTGGTACAGTGTGTGATGACACAGTGGGGACAGCTCAGTGGTACAGTGTGTGATGACACAGGAGTGGGGACAGCTCAATGGTCACAGAGTGTGTTCTTGGCGTGCTTGAAGCCTTGAGTTGGACTTTCAGTACCAAAAAGTAAATTAAAAATGGTAAGCCAGGCAGGGGGGGCTCATGCCTGAAATTCTAGCACTTGGAAACAGGTAGGAGGATTGCCACAAGTTTGAAGGTTTGCTTGGGCTAATAGTGAGTTCCCTGTCTTTAAGAAAAACAAAACAAAACAATTTTTTTAAAAAGCATAGTTTTTGTGTAATAGACACACTGTTCTCCATACTTTTAGTCATTGCTACATTAGTCAACATTCCTAGTTTAGTTAGAATGCTTTGTTCAGGGAATAATGACAAATAAAGGTCCATTCTAGGCCTAACTATATAGAACACATCACAAGGTACTGGTGGTTGCTTCATATGTGTCCAGTGGTGCTTTGGTTTGTTGAGTGCTTATTCAGTGATTCCCTAACTCTTGGCATTTAGACTGACAAAGCTTTCTTTTTCCTTCATCACACCAGGGTATTGAACTTCCATGCTGCCCCTTGATTGTACTGTTTTGAATAATGCATTGTGACATACTGCTTTATAAAATAATCCCACCAAAATCTGGCTCCTTGGAATGAATAGTTTCTAAGAGCAATGTTAGCTTTTATTCTAATCCCAGAATGACTCCTCTTTGCTGTCTTTTTTTTGTTGTTGTTGTTATTTATATTTGTTGTGTGTTTTGCCTGTATGTGTGCCTGGGCACCAGGTGGATCCTGGTGCTTGCACAGCCAGAAGAGTGCATCGGATCCCTTGGAACTGGAGTTAGAAACATTTCTGAGCCACCATGTATATACTGGGAGTCAAATCTAGGTCCTCTGGTAGAGCATGCTAGTTCTCCTAACTCCTGAGTCATTTCTCTAGACCCTCTTCCTAGCTGTCTTAGATCCTGGTGCTGTCCAGCAAACTAACTGGCCTGTAGTGTAGCCTGTGTCTAGAATCTCTTCCCAAGTGCATTCTGCCACAATTTCCTCAAATCTGGCTATATATGAAATCCATTTCTTTGGGGAGTGATCAGGAATGATTTCATTTAAGCCTGTGTTTTTTCCAGGACTCTGGAACTTGTGGTGGGAAATGGTGAGTTTTTTCCTGGCTGGCACCACAGCTATAGAAGCTGAGCTCTCAACAAGAATGGGAATGAAGTAGTAGCTCATTACCATGTTCTTAAAGCTGGGGAAGAGTGACAAGAACCCCTATGTTTTCTAAATGTTGTGCCCAAGGTACAGCCTTTAATTACGGATGGGACAGACGATGGGAACTGTGGTCTGGAATGCATTCACCTAGGATTTAGCCTCTACACCAGTCATGTTAAGGCAGGATATTTTGTTTCCTCCAAAAAGAAAGCTGTCCCAGGGAAGATGGGGTAGGAGGGCCTGGGTTTGTGATTGGATGGTCTAGAATAGGGTCTCTGCTTTGGACTCAAAAGCTGTGAGATTAGAAGGAAAGTGATCTTGGTTCAGATATTGCAGACTCTGCCTCTTGCTGAATTAGAAGTTTCTTCATTTTTCTTTGCCCTGGGAACTTTTTCCAGGGGCTTTAAATTTGATTTTCCTCTGCTATAAATGGGGAAGAGGTCTGCAAAGCTTGGTGCCTTCTAGAAGTCCTTGTTTGGCTTTGTTTTTACTTTTTCTGACTATCAGGACCTTTCCATATTAAAAATGGTCTCTGCAAACATTTGACAGGAAATAAAGTAAGTGTCTAGTGTCATTGATGCTCATGTGGCTCTCCCTGTTCAGTTGTTAGACACAAAAACTTTCCTTTTAAGTTTGAGAGTTGACTGGGCATGGTGGCGCACGCCTTTAATCCCAGCACTCAGGAGGCAGAGGCAGGCGAATCTCTGTGAGTTTGAGGCCAGCCTGGTCTACAAAGAAAGCCCAGGACAGCCAGGGCTGTTATACAGAGAAACCCTGTCTTGAAAAACCAAAAAAAAAAGTTTGAGAGTTGAATAGTGTGTATTACTAGCAGCAGTTATCAACCAGTTAGTAGGATCTCTTAGTGGTGGTCAGATTGGTCTGACCACATCATGGAGCATCCACAGGTTTCTATGAAGTTGCCTCAAGTTATATCCCCACCCTAAGATTTGCTTGTTGCCTGGTTGAGAGGAGCCTGGAGCTGAAGGTCATTGAACCTCCACTAGTCCATTCTGAGGTGTGAAGGAGGACCCAGGTAGTTACTCTGTTTGGAAACTCTTGCCTCTTGTAGATCCAGTCTTAATGTTTTTCTGACATCCTAGTAAGAGGAAACCTTGGACAGAATAGTGGATACCAGAGTTACTATTGTTCAGAGAGAAAATTATGAAATATCACATCATGTCTACCTGTTACCCTTGGAAAATGGAATGTAACCAAAACCCAGGATATTTTCAGATTGTGTGCTCTCCAGGAACTTTGTGTGAACTGTGTTTTTGAGACAGAGTCTCACTATATGTCTGGCCTGGAACTTGCTCTGTAGACCAAGCTGACCTCAAGCCATTGAGATCCATCTGCCTCTTCCCAAGTGCTGAAATTAAAGGGTTGTGCCATCTCCCAGGTTGAGGATTTATTTTTTAATTTTCTGTGTGTGAAGTGTTCAATTTCCATGTATGTTTTTGTACCACATGTATGTAGTGCCTATGGGGGCCAGAAGACAGCATCAGATATCCTGAAATTGGAGTTATATAGACACTTGTGAGCTACCACATGCATGGGTGCTAGGAACTGAACCCAGGTCCTCTGGAAGAACAGTAAGAGCTCTTAACCACTGAGTCGTTTTTATGACCCCCTTTGTGTGGAATTTTATACAAGTACTGTTTTATGAATTATATAAAATATTGTAAAAGTAGGTGGCTAGAGAGATGACTCAGTGATTTAGAGCACTTGTTGCTCTTGCAGAGAACACAGGTTCAATTCCTAGGACCCACATGGTGGCTCACAGCCACCTGTAACTGATGCTTTCTTGACTCTGCAGGCACCAGGCACACATGTGGTGCACATACATAAATGCAGGCAAAACAATCATGCTTATAAAATAAATTTTAATTGTTTTAATCAGAAAAAAATGGTCTCTGATCTTCATTTCTGGTTAGTGTATGATGGAGATAAATAGGTAGAGTCTCATTTTTTTGGTAGTATAGAAAGATGTTGTGAGAGGGATATGACTAACTAGCTCTGCTGTCACAGTATGTGTTTGTGCTGTGTCTTGAAAGATTTATGATTAATAATTGTAACTAGTAAGGTTTCATATTAGCAGCTTTTCATGCATTTTTGTATCATTTATTTATATACCTTGAACCTTTGTTTCTCTCTGTGGTGTTTTGACTTATGGTGGTTTGCATAACTCTCATCAACACTTGGTTCCCAAGTGGTGGATGTTGTGGAAGAAGTAGATGGGGGAAGTATGTCATTGGGGGTGGGTTTTGAGGTTTCAAGAGTTTCATGACTTTTCGAGTTAGAGCTCTTTACTTCCTGTTTTGGGCAGAAGTGTGAGCTACTCCAGTGCCTTGCATGCTGCCTGCCATTGATGATGGTACTGGAATCATAACAATAGAAAAGTAACTAATACAGTATCTGTGTCTTTCTGAAGTCTTGGTATGTAGCACTGAATGGCCTGCTGTTCACTGTATATCCTTGACTAGCCTTGACTTGTGTCTATCTTCTGCCCCCTTAATTCTGGGATTTCAAATATGTTCCACCATTACTGGCTTGGACCTTATTTTGAAAGATTTATTTGGAAGAAAAGAAGGTGGGTAGGTATTTCAAGTTATATTGTGTGTTAGTGTAATTAGATTAGTCCTATTCTCTTTACAACCAAACCCGTTTCCTAGTTACAGATATATGCCTACCTATGACTACCTAAGCATCTCTTTTCCCTTCGTTTTTTTTTTTAATAACTTGAGAATCTCCTACAATGTATTTTGATCATGTTAATGTCCCTCTTGCAATTCCTTCCAAATCCTCCCCTACCTCCCTACCCAACTTCATGTTCTCTGTCTCTTAAACCCATTGAGTCCACTTTGTGTTGGCCAGTGCCTTAGGGTTTCTATTGCTGTGAAGAGATACCATGACCATGACAACTCTTATATAAAGGAAAACATTTAATTGGGGCTGGCTTACAGTTCAGAGGTTTAGTCTGTTATTGTCACAGTGGCAAGCATGACGACATGCAGGCAAACATGGTACTGGAGAGGTACCTAAGAGTTCTGTATCTGGATCCACAGGCAACAGGAAGAGAAAGTTACTCTGGGCCTAGCTTGAATATCTGAAACCTCAAAGCCCAACCCCCCTAGTAACACACTTCCACCAACAAAGCCACACACACCTACTCCAACAAGGCCACATCTCCTAATAGTGCTATTCCCTGTAAGCCTATGAAACCATTTTCATTCAAACCACAACAGTCAACTACTCCTAGATATGGGACATGCTCTGGGAGTGTGGTTGATATACCAGATATTTATTAAAGAAAGCAGACTTTTTTTCTTCCAGCTATCAGGTTCTAGTAGCTCCTCAGTGAAACTTATACCTGCTTCCCCTCCTCCATGCTAGAATTTTGTCTGGCTTGAGGTTTTTTAGATCTTTTGTATTCTGTCAAAATTGTGAATTCATATGTGCATCTTCTCTGTTGTATCTGGCAAAGTTTCCTTGAAGTCATTCACCACCTCTACAATCTTCCTTTCTATTCCTTCTTCTGCATAGATCCCTGAGAGGTGTGATTGGGAGGCATCCTATTTAGGGTTGAACACTCCAAAGTCTTTTATTCTCTGTCCATTGACCAATTGTGGGTCTCTGTTAATTTTCATCTATTACTAGAAGGGTTATGTGAGATACACTGGTGTTGGGTTTAGAAGTAGTCATTAGGAATGTCCATTTATTAGAATGATAGTAGTATGTTTTCCTAACCTAGGTCCATAACTTACCTGGCTATAGGCTCTTAGTCTTGTTGACAGTGTCAAGTATGTATTCCACATCATGGAAGAGGCCTTAAATAATTTTAAGTAGCTGGTTACTCCTTAGCATTTATGCCACTACTGTTTTGGTGGGCATATCTTGCCATTATTGTAGCTAGCAGGGTTCACAGCTAAGTCATCCTGTGAGTCACCGAAAGGTGCTATGCCTGCTACCAGAGGGAAATGGTAGCAGGCATAGCACCTTTCATCACTGTGACAGCAAGCCAGTAGGGAAGAACCATCCAGTTGAGTACCATTAGATTTCTTCTCCAAGTTCTGTGGCTTAAGTATGTGAGTCTTTAGCGATAACGTCTCACCATCATGTTCTGGAGGGTAACCTATAGCACTGGCAATAGCCTGTAATGTCTAGGGGAGTGTCTCTGGGGCTTTGTTAGCCAACAGCTCAGAAAGAGCTATGCTGTTCTTGGTACTGGGCTTTCCATTTGGTAGCATATCGCACTTCGGGTATTGTCATGCCATTATATGGTAGTTCCATTTAAATTCTTCTTTATATGTATATGTATTTTAGGAATTTTTCTACACTAGTAGGTTTCCATATGACTTTTTCAAAAAGCCTTTAGTATTAGTTATCCTTCCCCATATTTCTTCCTCTACACTTTTTTATCCTCTACCCCTTTATTCCCCCCAGCCTCCCCCACCCCCACACACAGGGTCTCTTACTTTTTATAGCCCAGGCTGATGTCAAACTCTCATCCCTCCTGTCAGCCTCCTGAGTGCTGACATTACAGGTGTGCACCACAAACCCTATTTATGTGGAAGCCTGTTTTCTTGGCATGAGAAATACTATTATGAAGAGAAAGTGAGCCAACAGGAAACAGCCAAACTTAATGTTGGCTCTTAATGGGTGCTTTGAAAATAGTAGCTACTTTTTTTTGTTTGTTGAGATTTTCATGGGTGAATGAATATATGCTGTTTGACCATTTTAATAATTAAAGTTTTATATTGTAGCTTTTTTTGTCCCTTAAAATAATGTCAATTTTATAAAACTTGGGATTACACCTTTGTGAAAAACTTGCTTATATGTTTGCTTATATTTCTTTGGGTAACTAGAATTATGTGTGGAATTATGGCTCTGTTTTTAAACAGACCCGTACATCTAGGAGTATGCTGTACAGATTTGATTATTCTTCTCTTTAGGGGCCAGACTATGACAAATCATTTCATAGACTGGCCTTAATTTAAAGTGATGTTTCTTTATAAGTATGGGATGAAAAATCTTCTTTAAGTATGTTCATATTCCTACATTTTTAAACAATTGCTGAAAATCTTAAGGTTTTACTGCCTCTTTTTTTGACATTACTAATTTTTTGTAACTTTTTTCAGAATGAAGCTAGTGATCAAGAAGATGGCTTGACTAAGAGACATAATGGCACAGACTCTGAGAATGATGAGCCTTCCAATCTTAATGCCAGTGACTCTGAAAGTGAGGAACTTCATAGGCCAAAGGACACTGACTCTGAATCTGAGGAACGTGCAGAGTCCCCTGCCAGTGATTCTGAAAATGAAGATGGTAACCAGCAGGGGAGTGACTCTGAGAATGAAGAACTTCTTAATGGGCATGCAAGTGACTCTGAAAAGGAAGAGGTTAGGAAGCACGCAACCAGTGACTCTGAAGCTGAAGACCCTCTGCAGCCTCAGGTCAGCGAGTCTGACAGCGAAGATCCCCCAAGGCCCCAGGCCAGTGACTCGGAAAATGAAGAGCCTCTCAAACCTCGAATCAGTGACTCTGAAAGCGAGGAGCTCCCCAAACCTCGGATCAGTGACTCAGAAAGTGAGGATCCTCCAAGGCCTCGGGCTAGTGACTCAGAAAGCGAGGAGCTCCCCAAACCCCGAGTCAGTGATTCGGAAAGTGAGGAACCTCCAAGGCCCCAGGCCAGTGACTCTGAAAGCGAGGAGCTCCCCAAGCCCCCAGTCAGCGACTCAGAAAGTGAGGATCCCCCAAGGCCTCAAGCCAGTGACTCAGAAAGTGAGGAGCTCCCCAAACCCCGAGTCAGCGACTCGGAAAGCGAGGAGCCTCAGAAAGGACCTGCTAGTGATTCTGAAGCTGAGGATGCTTCCAGACACAAAGAAAAACCAGAGTCAGATGACAGTGACAGCGAGAATAAGAGGGATGATTCCGAAATGCAGAAAGAGTCAGATGGCCATACAGACAGGAAAAGACTCCACAGCTCTGACAGTGAGGAAGAAGAACCCAAAAGGCAAAAACTGGACAGTGATGAAGATGAAAAGGAGGGGGATGAGGAGAAAGTAGCAAAACGGAAAGCTGCTGTACTTTCTGACAGCGAAGATGAAGAAAAAGCATGTAAGGGTTGCATTGGGCTATAGCCTTTCTTGTTGCCTGCATTTGTAACTGAAGTATTGGGTCCTCTGTGGTATGTTTTATTAGCGTATGTCAGTTGTAATGTGGATTTCATCATGCATGCCCTTTTCACATAAGTACATAATATATGTTAATCGTACTTTCTTGTTATCCTTTCTTGCCCTCCATCCACTGATCCCCTCCTGTTTTCTTAATTGTTTATGGGTATTTTTTGGGTTTGTAGCCAAATAAGTTTTATTAAGTCTACCTTGCAGAAGTCATGTACCTTTCCAGTGGCTCTACCTCTGAAGGAAATATTTCTCCTTTCCCTATCACATTAACTGAGTATAAATATTCAGGGAGGATAGGGCTTCAAAAATCCACCTCCCTATGTATGTTGATGGTCCCAATCTTGTGCAGGAAGTCATAGGTGTTGTGACCAGCGTACAACAGCCATGTCATTCTTGGAAGTTATCGGTCCTCACCACCTCTCTTCTTTCTCTGGCTCTTATGTTCTCTGTTCTTTCTACCATATTTATTTTCTGAGGCTTAGAGGGAGTGATATAGATGTCTCATTTACGGTTGAGCATTCAGTAGTCATTTATTCTCAGCACTTTGACTGGATCTGAGTCTCTGCAGTTAATGTTAGGTATTGTTTTTCAACATGATATTCTAATTGCCTTATTTTTACCTTTTTTTAATTTAAGTAGTTAAGGATCAAACAAGGGCCTTGGGCTTGGTAGGCAAGTGATCTACTACTGAACTAAATCCTAACCCTAGCATGATGTAATGAAAACACTCATTTTCCTTGGTTATCATTGGCTTGGTTTCCTTTGAGTTATTCTAATTTCACATATTAATTTCTGTGTGCTTGCAGTGAGTTAATTGTCAATATAAAAGACTGAGTATTTCTTTCCTAGAAAAGCCACTATTTTAAAGAAATATGTTCCCATGAAAGCTGTGTGTATCCATAATTAGCTGGTGTTCTCTGTGACTTCTAATTCACTTTTCACTGAGACAGGAACTGAGCTCAGAAGTCCTTCTCTTTGTTAAATAAATGTTAAACATTGTTGAGGGTCCACATACAAGGTTTGGAGGGATTCTATGTAGAGATCAAGTCTTTGCCACCTCAGACTCCATTATCTCAGGTACTTTTTACTTAATACCTTTTTATGCAACTTGTCTTTTTTTTGGGAAAAAAAACCCTTTTTTTTCCTTTATTTTTTATTTCTTCAAGTTACATCTCAATTGCAGTCCCCTCTCTATTGCCCCCTCCAGTCCCACCCTCCTACCCTCAACCCCCCATCCTCTTCCCTTTTTTTTTTTTTTTTTAAGTTTAAGGTATATCTTATTTCCCCCTACAGTTTCCCCTTTCAGTCCAACAAATGGCTCTTTCTCTTATAATAATAAATACAATACAAAACAACAGAGGTAATTAGGCCACAGTTATGATGGTTATATGGCTTAGCGTACATTCCCAATGTCCAGTCCATATGTATTTGTTACCTGACTTTAACATTCTACTATCTAACCATCTCCATGAGTTTAAAGTTCTATATCTAACTCAACATTCATACTAACTTGCAACACAATTTTAAAAGTATCTTCTTAGATCTATATCACTCTCTTGACTCCTAAACAACTCGAAATTTAATTATGAGACTCTAGCTATCTGTTCTTCAACCACCTCAGAGACCTGAGAGGGATAATATATCTGATTTTATAGGAAGTACAGGGCCTGCAGCTTCCAAAACTAAGAAATGACATACCAGTGGCTGCCTGGACAGTTCCCATTTTCTCTCCATACATTACAGCATCGATCTTCAGTCGTTTGGCCCCGTTTCTCTGACAGACATTGATTGTAGAGCAGGGGTTATGAAGGACTTACCTACCCTGTCTTGGCAGAGCTAGGCTGTCGACTTACCTGCTTCCAGGTTTTGTCCTTTTTGGACATCATTCTGTCTACAGTTCAAGCAAGGGGCTTTTCCTACCAAGGGATAGGCTTGCGACTAATTCAATCATCTCCCACTGGAGATTCTTCGATGCTCATCTTCTACTTGGGGTAGAATAGGGGGTGCTGTCAGGAGTTGATATGTTTTGATATAAAAAAATCTAAAGTTACGAAAACATCTTTGAATGCCATATTCTTCAGATCTCTTGAGGTTTTTGAAGAGGCCCTATCTATCTCTTATATTAGGGTAAGCAGATGTTGCTTGTCTCTTAGCAGCTTTATTTCTGATTAGCTTAGAAAATAACTATAATAGGCTGTCATAGTACCTAACAGAATGACCGGCTTGCATAACCATTAGTTTGCATTTCTTAATTATCCTAAACAGTTTATGACAGTTAGTAATAAAAGGCTGAAACATCACATTTCATTTTTTTTTCTTTACCTCCTAACCCTCCATCCCATTTTTCTGGGGTGGGGTGTCCTTATATAACAGTCCCTCATCTCAGTTGAGAGGTCATATGAGGGCCAAGAGCCTCCTCATTCATTGGGGGTCTACGAGGCAGTACCAGCAGTGAAAAGTGTCTCATTGCCCGGGGGAGAGAACTAAAAAACAAACAAACAAATAAGCAGACAAATAGATAAAAAAGACTAAAAAATAGAAAAAAAATTAAAAATATATAAAAAATAAAAAGTCTATGTCCAAGTTCCCTTTGGTGTGTTAGTTGTAGTATTGATACCTTCTACTATATAGCTAAAATCCTACTATAAGTAAATAGGTGCCATATGCGTCCTTCTGAGTCTGGGTTAGCTCACTCAGGATGAGCTTTTCTAGTTCCATCCATTTGGCTGCAAATTGCATAATTTCATTGTTCCTGATAGCTGAATAATATTCCATTGTGTAGATGTACCACAGTTTTTTAACCCATTCTTCGGTTGAGGGACATCTGGGTTGTTTCCAGTTTCTAGCTATTACAAATAAGGCTGCTATAAACTTCTTTATGATTCTGTGGAGAGGCATTTGGGTGTATACCCAGAAGTGGTATGGCTGGGTCCTGAGGCAAAGCTATTCCAAGTTTTCTAAGATATCGCCAGACTGACCTCCATAGTGGTTACACAAGCCTACACTCCCACCAGCAATGGAGTAGGGTACCCCTTTCTCCACACCCTCGCCAACATGTGCTGTCATTTGAGCTTTTGATCTTAGCCATTCTCACAGGTGTGAGATGGAATCTCAGAGTCGTCTTGAGTTGCATTTCTCTGATGATTAAGGATGTTGAACATTTCTTCAAGTGTCTCTCAGCCATTAGGGATTCCTCCTTTGTGAATTCTCTATTTAGCTCTGTCCCCCATTTTTTGATTTCTTGGCATTTAATTTCTTGAGTTCTTTGTAGATTTTGGATATTAGCCCTCTGTCAGATGTGGGGTTGGTGAAGGTTTTCTCCCAGTCTCTAGGCTGCCGTTTTGTTCAAATGACAGTGTCTTTTGCCTTACAGAAGCTTTTCAGTTTCATGAGGTCTCATTTATTGATTGTTGATCTCAGGTCCTGAGCTGTTGGTGTTCTGTTCAGGAAGTTGTCGCCTGTGCCCATGAGTTCAAGGGTTTCTCCCACTTTTTCTTCTAGTTGATTTAGTGTGTCTGGCCTTATGTTAAGGTCTTTGATCCACTTGGACTTAAGTTTTGTACAAGGTGATAAGTATGGGTCTAATTTCATTCTTTTACAAATGGACATCCATTTGGACCAGCAACATTTGTTGAAGATGATGTCCTTCCATTGTGCCGTTTTGGCTTCTTTGTCAAAGATTAGGTGGCCATAAGTGTGTGGGTCTATTTCTGGATCTTCAATTCAATTCCATTGATCTACTGGTCTGTTTCTATACCAATACCATGCTGTTTTTACAGCTATTGCTCTGTAGTACAGCTTAAATCTGGGATGGTGATACCTCCAGATGTAAAAAACCCATTTATAATAACAGTTGTTACAATACCTACTGCACATTAGGTCAGTATTATTTTATTCACCGAGTTTTTGTTTCTAACAATTCTTTCCCCCCCCCTACACCTAAAATCTCAGTTTTCTTGTGGCTTTTTTTTTTTTTTGGTGTTGCTGACTTTTCCATTCAGGTTTCTCACCTGTATTGTAGACTTTTTTCCCTGTGTGACTGACTTAGCTCTCTGGGGTGTGAATTAAATTCATCTACTTTGTGTCCTTTCTGGGTCATTTTACCAGAAAAAAAATTGAAATTTTTGTCTGGAAATTTAGCTCCCTTAGTACCTTTGATTTTTGGTAATTGAGAAGTCATATGGCCTTGCCTTTTCACATTTCTTGAATTTCTTTGTGTGTGGTGATTACATACCTATTGGTTTGGATATCATTTCTTAGTTCCAGAGTGGGAGTCATTTTACTGAGCAGTTTGCTCTTGAAGGCTCAGTCCCATACTAGTAAGTGAGGAGGAGACAAACTGCTGAAGCAGCAATATCAAACCACACAAGATCTAGAAAGATGCTTAGCTTAGAATTAGTCGGGTGTGGGGGTGGATGACTTTAATCCTAGCGCTTGGGGTGCAGAGGCAGGTGGATCTCTGTGAGTTCGAGGCCAGCCTGGTCTGCAGAGCAAGTCCAGGACAGCCAGGACTATTACAAATAAAAACCCTGTCTCCAAAAATAAAAAGGAATGCTTAGAATTAACCATTGGTCAGAGGACTGGCAATGGCACTACTGTTGAGTGTGCTGTGAAGTTAGAAGTTTCCTAGGGCAAGTGTAGAATAAATAAGTGAATGAAGTAAAGGAAACCAGGGGAAGGGGAGGAAAAGAGAAACAAGGTATCATTGATGAAAGCTCCTGAAGTTTTGGAGGGGAAGACAGAATAAGAAGCAAGAAATCAGGAAAAAAAATTTAAAAGGGAAACAAGTACTTCAGTAGTGAAAAAAAGTTCAAAAATAAAAGATAACTGTAAAAAAGGTTTTTGTTTGTTTGTTTGTTTTTAGTAAAGTTGGTTTTTTTTAGGCCAATAAGGTAAAGCCAGAATGCTAATGATGGGGTGAAGAAAGACAGAGACATAGGGACTAAACAGAAAAAATATGAAACTATGAAAAAGGAACAATATTGTCCAAGAATGGTAATAAATACACATAAACAAATTAAATGACTATATAAAGGAGAATAAACAAAATTAAAAATTCAGTACAGTAAAAATATTCCTGCTTAAATGTGAAGGAAGGGGAAAAATTATATCTAAAAAAAAGTTGAATTATGGGAATAAATTTTTTTTTATTGTTTGTTTGTTTGTTTTTTCAGGTTTTTCAAGACAAAGTTTCTCTGTGTAGCCCTGGCTGTCTTGAAACTCACTCTGTAGACCAGGCTAGCCTTGAACTCACATAGATCCACCTGCCTCTGCTGCCCCAGTGCTGGGATTAAAGATGTTTTGTTTTTTGAAACAATGTTTCTCTGTGTAATAGCCCTGGATATCCTAGACTCACTTTGTAGACCAGGCTGACCTGAAACTTATAGATCCACCTGCCTCTCCCTCCTGAGGACTAGGGTTAAAGGCGTGTGCTACCACACCCAGCCTAGGAGGTATTTTTTTATGATTCCTTGAAAATCAGAGATTACTATCTCTGCACAGTAGATGGTCAGTTGAATTTGTCTTTAGTTTATGCTGTATGTGTTCTGAGATTTGTCCAGATGTCTGATGTCTGGCAGAATTGTCTTCAGTTTTTCATTTTGGTGTATCAAGGGCCTCTAACTGGCCACACTTAGCTTTGCATACCACATATATTCTCTGCACTGGGCACATTTTTGCAACCTTCCCAAGATTCCCCAAATTATTCCACTTAGATCGGCTGTTTTAGCTTGGAGTGGGGAAGGCTCCCTAGTTCCTTGGCAGTGTGTAGGAAGCAACTGAAATCAGCATTGGGTGAGGATTGTTTTCTTTTTCTTTTTCTCTCTCTTTTTTTTCCTGTTTGTTTGTTTTTCTAGATAGGGTTTTTCTTTGTAGCCCTGTCTGTCCTGGACCTTACTCTGTATATCAGGCTGGCCTCAAACTCAGAACTCAGAGAGCCACATGCCTCTCTGCCTTCCTAGTCTTAGGAGTAAAGGCAGGCCCCACCACTGCCAGGCCAACTTCCTATTTTTAAGATTTCCTGGGTACTAATCACACTGCTGAGCAGATGCAGCTGTGACTATCAAGTATACCCCTGAAATTTCAGAGTTCTTGGTCTCTAGAGATAGGTGGTTCCAGATTTTGATCTATCCATTGGCCTCAGGCTCAAAGCTATCTGATGAAATTTGTTCCCTGTCTTTTTCCTAGCCTGATCTAGCCTCCTGCTGCCTGCCCCCTTTGGTTTATTAGGTTCTGACTCTCCTTTCTACCACCTCTCTGGGCCTTTCCTCATGCAAGGGTAGTGTCAAGCCAAACTACAACTCCCAGACTTGTGAATGTTCCTGATTTCAGGCCCCTAGGGCAGCTCAGTTTTTAACAATAGATTCTCGCTCTAGATTATGCCTGGCTATTGCCCTAAGACTCATGGATTTCTCTTCTGAAAGAGTCATTGTCTTACTAAAGCCCCCAACTGATTGGGGGCTCCTAAGAGCTGTAGATTGTCCTGAGGTTTTGGCTGCTTGCTTTTCATCTAGCTTACCTTTTTGAAATGGCTTCTGAGTTGTCATACCCTCCTTCCTCCAAATGGTTAGCTTGAGGATGTATTTGACTGGTTGCTTTATATTCTGTGTCTTTGTTCCTCTTCTTTCCAGAGTGGTGCCTTACCTTCAAAGATTTCCCAAGCTTTTCCTTTCTTTTTCTTGTTGGGGTACAGCCAGCTCTTTCTTATTCTAAATCTGTGCTTCACTGGTTTTCACAGAAGCAGTTCTCTAGACCACCATCTTACCCAAAAGTCTGATACTACCAGAAGGAACATGTGGGATTTGACATGCAGATTGAAGGCTGCACAGCATGGGAAGGATGCCCATTCTGCCCATCAGACTGTACTAGTTTTCTCTGTTCCCCAAAAGGAAAGGTGGCTATTTGTGCACACTTACATTTTTGATTTCTTTATCATTTAACCACTCCTTCCTAGGTAAAGTAGCAGAAGATGTGTAAAGTGACTCTGCCTGTTTGTGTATTTCTAGTGCTGAGAGTAGAACTCCAGGGCCTCATGCGTGCTAGGCAAGTGCTCTACTACTGAGCTATGCTAGTTGTTTGGGAATTTTTTTCTTTTGTCTAGTCACATATTAGTTATTTGACTTTTTTTTTTCCATTGCTGACATTTCCCAGCACATTACATTTAGTAATACATAATTGTATTTTCTTACAGCAGCGAAGAAGAGTCGGGTTGTCTCAGACGCTGATGACTCTGATAGTGACGTTGTATCAGACAAGTCAGGCAGAAGAGAGAAGACGGCAGCATCCGACAGTGAGGAAGAAGTGGGGAACAGAGAGTCTGTGAAGAAGAAGAGTGAGGAGAAGGACTTATTTGGAAGTGACAGCGAGTCAGGCAATGAAGAAGAGTAAGTGAGACCACGGAGGTCTTCAAGGGTTCCTCAGTAGTGAATAGGACTTCATGATGAGGTGCAGAACCTCGGCTGCCTACTTGCTCGAGTCTGGCATTTAGAATTTTAGTACTGAAGTATTACTACACATACCACAATACAAGTGGGTCTTAAAGTTGTGCTGACTGAAGGAGTGTGCTATAGCTCCTTTTACATGAAGTTTAAGAGCTGCTAAGATACATGGTGCTGGGGTCAGTGATTGTATTACCTCTAGATTTTGGTGGTGGAAGGCCGATATAAAAGGGCTGTAAAGGACTGGGGATGCGGCTCAGTCAGTAGAGTGTTTGGAACAACAAAACAGAACACCCTCACCTGAGGGTTGAGCACTGCCTAAGAAAAGGCTGTGAGGGGACTTCTGGGGAAATAAGTTCCTTCCATTAGAGCACTGATTATATGAATGTATATATTGTTAAAGCCCATTGAATTAGATGCCTAAGGTCTGCACATTTTACTGTCCAGAAGTCATACCTTGTTTGTGAAAATGGTACATATGTAAATGGCAGATGAGTATTCTTATATTTGCTTTTCTAGAAATCTTATTGCAGATATATTTGGAGAATCTGGTGATGAAGAAGAAGAGGAATTTACAGTAAGTATCAGATGGGACTATTCGTTTTTATCTATGCATTGTTTCTGTAATAGCAGTTCTCTAATACTTTCACTGAAATAGTACAAAGCCTTACAAAGAATAAAAGTATTTTAGGTTGTCTAATTTGGAAAGTTCAGGACAGTATCCCCTACCTGCTGGGGTAATATGCTGAAATACGTATAATAAAAGGAGGCACTAAAGCATAAAAGTGCTCACATATGTATAGGCTTTTCCTGAACAAAATACATTCCCTATAGTAGGGGCTAAAGAGGGAACTTTTGCTGCATCCCTTTTGGTTTTTTTGTTTTTATTTTTGTCTTTTTTTTTGGTTTTGTTTTTTTTCGAGACAGGGTTTCTCTGTAGCCCTGGCTGTCCTGGACTCACTCTGTAGACCAGGCTGGCCTCGAACTCACAAAGATCCACCTGCCTCTGCCTCCCAAGTGCTGGGATTAAAGGCGTGCGCCACCACCGCCCGGCTTTTTTTTTTTTTTGGTTTTTCGAGACAGGGTTTCTCTGTATAGCCCTGGCTGTCCTGGACTCAATTTGTAGACCAGGCTGGCCTCGAACTCGCAAAGATCCGCCTGCCTCTGCCTCCCAAGTGCTGGGATTAAAGGCGTGTGCCACCACCACCTGGCTAGCTGCATCCCTTTTGATAACTATTCAATATTTTTTGTTCTTCGAGGATATGTTATTTAATGTGAAAAATCAGGAATTGTTTGCAAAAGGAAATCTGTAAGGTAGTTATGATAACTGGGCTAACTTGCTGTGCTTTTAGGGTTTCAACCAAGAAGATTTGGAGGAAGAGAAAAGCGAAACACAGCTAAAAGAAGCAGAAGATTCTGATTCCGACGATAACATAAAGAGAGGAAAGCAGTAAGTTTCTTGGTTTGTTAGTTTCTAAGAAATTCCAACAAAACCAAGAAAGGTAAAGGTGGGGAGCTGCTGAGCTTTCCAGATTTGGAAGACTATGTTTCTTTTTTTCTTTTCTCCCTTCACCTCCTGAATATCGTGTTAGTGTAAATTGTTTGCTGTTATTTGGTCTGTGCTCAGATGTCTTAAGTTTTAGCATTACATCTGGTTTATTTATTTATTTTTACAAGATAAGGTCTACAGAAAAATAACCTAATATAAATTTTTTTGGGGGGGAAGCTCATTTTGGGTGGTGGGGGAAATATAAAGTGAAAACTAAAATGTTTTGTTTTAATTTTATTTATTTTTATTTTATATGCATTGGTGTTTTGCCTGTATGTTAGTCTGTGGGAAGATGTCAGATCTTGGAGTTACAGACAGCTGTGAGCTGCCATGTGGGTGCTGGGAATTGAACCTGGGTCCTCCAGAAGAGCAGTCAGGGCTCTTAATTGCTGAGCCATATCTCCAACCCCCAAAATGTTTCTTAAACTTTACTTACTCTTGTTAAGGTAGTTGTGAACCATGTCCAAAAAGATGATGCCATGAAAGGGGTGATGCAAGCATAGAATGACTACACACTGTTCTCAGTTGTAATGGTTGTCCTTAAAGGTACTTTCTCTTTAATGGTGTGCAAGAATTCAGCAGCAGAATTTGGATGCTACTTTCAGAATTTTGAATTTATTAGCCCAACGAGTAGCAGAGTGAGGTGAAAGTGAGGCTGGCTGTAAAGGACAGGCACTTAGCCTGCCTGCAGTCACTCTGTTTTAGGTTGTGCTCTTTATTACCAAAAGCAGTGGTTAGTTTTTTTTTCTAGTCATGGTTCATAATCAGAAACATTTAAATAATTGAACATTTTCTATTCCTAAGAAGGCAATATACCTAAACTGAATGTGCTCCTTACTCAGGACTTGAAATGTTACTTCTCAAGCTAATAGACAGATGTGGATATGGCGCATGGAAATTATGTTTGTGATTAGTGTTTATCAGTGGGTAGAACAGGAATTGGACATAAAGTAAAAGTCTACTCTTCTTGTAGTAGTAAGTTATGCAGATTTGAGCTCCTAAAAAAAAGTAGTACTTTGCCATGCGTGGTGACACACGACTTTAATCCCATCACTTGGAAGGCACAGGAAGATGGAGCTCTGTGAGTTTGAGGCCAGCTTTGTCTACAGTGTGAATTCCAGGACAGCCAGAGCTACATAGTGAGACCCTGTCTCATAAAAACAGAACAACAGTAGCACTTATTTGACTCAGGATTAGACAGTTTGGTGTTCTTAACTAAAAAAGGTGGGTCATTAAAGAGCTTGATTTTGTGTTACTGCCTAGTATGGACTTTCTGTCAGATTTTGAGATGATGTTACAACGGAAAAAGAACATGTGTGGCAAACGCAGACGAAATCGAGATGGAAGCACTTTCATTAGTGATGCAGATGATGTTGTGAGTGCCATGATTGTCAAGATGAATGAGGCTGCTGAGGTAAGATCTCACTTCTAGGTTACCGCCTCTTTCCTCCACCAGATTGGTGGTGTGGCATCTTTTTTCTTTAAATATTTAACCTAGACTGCCATAGAAGAGTTCTTGCTTTCTATAATAAAGTGTGCTTGCTAAATTTTAATCCTATAAATAATCTTAGTTTTTAAAATTTAGTCACATGGCTATTAAAAAAAAAAAGGTAAGTAAAAATGAATCTTTTTTTAAATGAATAAGAAGTTTGTTGTATAGCTGTCTGGTGCACTACCAAGGTTGATGTCTGTTCAAACATAAAATGTACTATGAAGTTGTTTATTATTTTGCCCAGAATCAAGAGATTACAATTGACTGGAAGAAAAAAAAAAGATACATATCTCCAAATTTTAAAAGTTGGCAAATGGGTTTAAAAACTGATCCTTGAGAAACACTTGTAGAGATGCTTTATTTTTTGTTTTGAGATACTGGGGATTGAACCCAGGGATTGGCAAGCAAAGGCAGGTGCTCTACCACTGAGCTTCACCAGCAGCCCCTTGCTGAGATAGTCCATGGATGTGTTGTGATCTGTCCTGGCTTTATTTAAAACAGTTCAAGGGTGGAGGGTGAAATAACAGACATATCGTTAAGTAAGACCAACTCCGTGTGTGTGTGTTAAGATGTACACTGGATGTGCTGTTGTATGTTTGTAGAGCTTAGTGTCTTTCATAATAAAAAAAAAGGTAGAAATTACCCAAGGAAATATTTTTGGTAATAGATCATACTGTCCTTACACATGAAAAGATAATTCTTGAAGATAAACCAGAATTTCCCACCTATATTTCCCTGAATGAAGTCCAAAAACTTGAAAATTTGTCAGCACTGTAAATGATATTGTGCTTCTCTGTCCTGATGTTTAAAAGCAATGTAACAGCTTTGTTGGTTTGATTGACTAGATGGAAAAAGAGTTTGGCTTTGTGCAAAACTGTTCATCCTTTCTTTTAGGGAAATTATACTTTCTTAGAGTAACTATTTAAAGGTTAAGAAGTGTAGTGGTTATAGTTGCTTATTAAGAATTAATACTTTATTTTAAACTTTTTTGGGGGGGGGTATTCTGTTTTCTGAATAGGAAGACAGGCAATTGAATAATCAGAAAAAGCCAGCACTGAAAAAATTAACCTTATTGCCTACTGTGGTTATGCACCTTAAAAAGTAAGTAATTTGTTTTCTTGGCAAGTTTTTTTTCTTTTAATAAAATAATATTCAAACCATACTCACTGTTGTTTTAGAACTATTAGATAATTACAGCCTTCTACTGAACCATAGAAAATCAGAGATGAGTAAATCTTCATCAATTATAGCTCCTCCTAAATCTAGGTTTTGGACTGGAGAGATGGCTCAGTGGTTAAGAGCACTGACTGTTCTTCCAAAGGACCCTGGTTCAAATCCCAGCACCCACATGGCAGTTCACAGCTGTCTGTAATTGCCAGGAGGGATAGTGCCTGCCTTTAATCCCAGGACTCTGGTAGCAGAGGCAGTCAGATTTCTGTGAGTTCAAGGCTAGCCTCTGCTTTCCAAGTGCTGGGATTAAAGGCATGTGTCACTATGCCCATCTCATAAATTTTTCTTTTTTTTTTGGGGGGGGGGGTTCAAGACAGGGTTTCTCTGTGTAGCCCTGGCTGTCCTGGACTCACTTTGTAGACCAGGCTGGCCTTGAACTCAGAGATCCACCTGCCTCTGCCTCCCAAGTGCTGGGATTAAAGGTGTGCATCACCATGCCTGGCTCATAAATTTTTCTTAGACCTTAATGCTATTTGCAAACAGAAAAATGGTAATATTAAAGAAAACCTGAAAATTGACTGATTTTATTCTTTATAGACAATTGAGGCCTTTTCATCTGTTTTTCCAAGGTAGTTGGAAGCAGCAGATCTTGGGAGATGCTGCTTGAAGCCCACGCTGCGCAGATGCCTTTGACCTTGTACATCTCAGTCATTTGTCCTTGTACACACAGTCACTGCTCTTCCTGAGTCCTTGTTGAGAAGGAGAATCTCCCACTAGTCTGTTCATGGTCATGGGCTACTTTTTTTTTCCTCTTTGAATAAAGTTACAGCTCCTTTTTGGTGCTTGAAGAAATGCCTTAACACACCAGTGAGCCAACTGCAAACTGCTTTCTGCATCGCAGCAGGCAAAGCTGTCTGCAGATTTCACATAGATGTGTTGCATTTTCTAGCAGAACTTAAATATTGGTGTTTGAAGTATTTTCCCCACTAAGAAAACTAACTATTCTGATAGATTGGGTTTTTTTGTTTTTGTTTTTTAGTTGTAGTAATTGGGCTTCATTGTTTTTTGGGTTTTTTTACTATCTATATCATTAATGTTGGTTTTAATCGATTTTGTAAAATTTGCATACCTTAGCAAATTTCCTTTGTCAAGTCTGTACACTTCTGGAAGCTAACTTATATACTACTTTTGAAACTAGAATAGGGGTTGAATGAGTGTATAAATAATTCTTTTCTTTTTAAATTTAATTTTTACATTTTTGTTTTTTGAGACAGGGTTTCTCTTATCCTTGACTGTCCTAGAACTCACTTTGTAGACCAGGCTGCCCTAGAATTCATAGAGATCCACCTGCTTCTGCCTTCCGAGTGCTGCCACCATGCCTGGCCAAATAATTCTTTAAAAGCAGTTTTTAGAAACATCACTGTGTAGATGAAGTCAAAGGGCGATTGACTTGGCATTACCATCGTGTTCATCATTATTATCATTACTACTGCAGGCAGGACCTTAAAGAGACGTTTATTGACAGTGGTGTGATGTCTGCCATCAAAGAATGGCTCTCACCTCTACCAGATAGGAGTTTGCCTGCACTGAAGATTCGGGAGGAGTTGTTGAAGATTCTGCAAGAGGTTAGCCACAGATAATTTGTAATTTATTAAGTATCTAATGTGGTTTCTGTAGTCAAGACTTGTATTTTGTACCATTTGTTTATATATTTGTTCTACTACAACATACCAAAAAAGGGGTTTTGGGAAAAGAGACCATACCTAATAAAATAAACATAGAAAAACCACATAAAATTTGATTAATGACAGTTTTCCTTTTCTTTCTTTTTTCTTTTTCTATTTTTCCTTTTTTTGAGACAAGGTTTCTCGGTGTAACAGCCCTGGCTGTCCTGGACTAACTTTGTAGAACAGGCTGGCCTTGAACTCACAGAGATCCTCCTGCCTCTGCCTCCCAAGTGCTGGGATTAAAGGTGTGCACTACCACACTGGACAATTACAGACAGCTGTGAACTGCCATGTAGGTGCTGGGATTTGAACCTGGGTTCTTTGGAAGAGCAGCCAGTGCTCTTAACCACTGAGCCATCTTCCAACCCAGATGATAGTTTTCAAGGAAAGAGTTCTTAGTGCAGCCAGGGGTTTCTTGGAAGAGCAGTGCAGTAGTGAGCATATTATAGAGCAGCACTTGAAGTAGAAAGTAAACTACATTGAGAGACCTTAAACTTGAATTGCAGTCTCTGGTTGGGTTCCCTTTTTGTATGATTAGGATACCCTAGGCAAGCCGCTTAACATCTGAAGAAACTAGGAAGGAACCTTTGTGTGCAAAACACTGTGCTGGGTGATTTGTATGTGTTGGCTTATTGGTCTTACACAAAAAACTTGTAAGATAATAAGCAGTAAGATACTGCTTCCATTTTATAGATGAGGAAACTAAGACAAATTAAATGATTTATCCAAGGGCATGCAGCTAGCAGGTGGTTGTGCTAGATTCAGGCTTAGGTCTATTGGTTCCCAAGGCCTAACCTGAACTGCTGTCCTCTTAGTATGCAAAATTCATATTTCCTCACATTGTTAGATTTTACTTCACTAATACTGAAATCTCGACTTTCAATGTCGACACAAAGAATGTTCCATGTTTTTGTAGATCCTGAAAATAGGGTTTTGTTTTAGTTCTAATGTGAATGAATGAGTTCTTGGAGATCTCTAGAGTAGCACACCTCCTTGCTTCTGAGTAATTAATGTGTGTGTATGTGTTTTTGTTCCCCAGCTACCTAGTGTGAGCCAGGAAACCCTGAAGCATAGTGGGATTGGCCGAGCAGTGATGTATCTGTATAAACACCCCAAGGAATCAAGGTCCAACAAAGATATGGCAGGGAAATTAATCAGTATGTAAAATTTGCTTTTTATCTGTTTAATGTCTATAGAGAGAGTAAGAGAAAGATATGCATATGTAAAAACTATATTTTTACTAATATTTGTTTAAATGATTCAGAAAAGTGGAATAGAAGAATTCTCACAGATACTATTTTCTTATATGTAAAATTCTCTTAAGTGTATTTAAAATATGCCTTCCAGTATTAACTACAGTGATTAAAAAACGTGTCTTCTAGCTGTGAACCAAGATCATGGAGAGTGGTAGAATGCAGGCCCTGGAGTTAGCCATGGCTAGTTCACAGTGTTGACTCCACCACCTTCCTGCATATCCTCAGCAAGTGACTTAAGCTTCAGGCTTGGTCTCCTCCTATGTAATAAAGAGATATTAATAATTCTTGGTTTTTCTTGGGCTATTGGAGAGATTAAGTGAGAAGATGTGTAGAAAGCACTACTGTCAAGAAAGTTAGCTGCTTGGGCTGGAGAGATGGCTCAGCCGTTAAAGG
>CAJQZJ010008587.1:1014028-1029939 GCA_907164525.1 Lophiomys imhausi | reverse complement strand
ATCCTAACATTCTGTCAGTAAATCCTTCTTGATCATGACACAGTAATACTTTTGAAAAAGCTTTATTTTTATTTTATATGTATGTATATTTACCTACATGTAGGTTTGTGTGTATGTACATATTATGTATGTGCACTACATATGTGCCTGGTACCTATAGAGACCATAAGAGGACATTGAATCCCTTGGGACTAGAAATAACAAGACGGTTGTCATCTGCTACAAAGGTGCTGGGAACTTAACCTGCAATCCTCTGCAAGAACAACCAATGCTCTTAACCACTGAGCCATCTGTCCAACCCCACATAATCCTTTTAATGTGTTGTTGAATTCTGTTTGGTAGTAATTTTTGACTTTACACTCAGTGTGTATGTGTTTGTGTATCAGAGGACAACTTGAGTCAATTCTTGTTACATATGTGGATTCTGAAGGTCGAACTCAGAATGTCAGGCTTGGCGGCTAAACTAGCTCCTTGGCCCATGTTAGGCTTTTTTTTGTCATTTTGTTATGGTTTTTTTGTTTGTTTGTTTTTAAGGATTTTTTTGTAGCAATGTGACCTGTAGTTTTATTGTAGTGCCTGTTTGGTTTTGGTATAAAGGTAATGCTGGCCTCATATTTTGGAAATGTTTCCTCCTTTATAAGTTTTCAGAATAATTTGTCAGAATTAATTTTAATTTGGCCAGACATAGTAGTGCATGCCCTTAATCCCAACACTCGTGAAACAGAGGCAAAAGGATCCCTTGAGTTCAAGGCCAGCCTGGTCTGCATGGCAGCTCCAGGCCATTCAAGGCTATATGGTGAGAACCTGTCTCAGAAAAAAAAAAAAAAAAATGCTATTAGTTCTTTAGATGGTTGGTAGAATTTACTGTTAAAGCCACCTGGACCTGGGCTTTCCTTCGTTGGGAAAATCTTGATAGTAGATGTAATTGTACTAGCTAAAGGTCTGCCTATTTAGATTTATATTTCTCCATGAATCAAGGTTGGTGGTTTTTCTATTTTATCTATTTATTATCCAATGGATATATTGATGAGATATAGTTTATAGTGCTTTGTACTTTTCATTCTTGGAAAGCTGGCCATGATGTCCCCAACCCCTTTATAGGTACATCACTATGTGTATGTATATTCATGTGTATGCAAGTGTGTGCACATATATGTGTGTGAAGGGGTGTTGAAGTTAACATAAGGTCTCATCCTTTATCTCTTATTTATTGAATCAGACTCTCAGCTTCTGACTGGATAGACCAGTTAGTCATGTTGCCCTAGGACTCTCTCCTATCTCTGCCTCTTAAAAATCCTGGGATTTCAGAGAGGGCCACACCCCCCACCCCTAGTCTTTTCACTTAGGTGGTATTCTGGGGATGGGACCCCCCCCACCCCTAGTCTTTTCACTTAGGTGGTATTCTGGGGATGTGAGCTGTAGTTTCCTGCTTGCATAGGAAGTACTTTACCTACTGAGCCATCTCCCCAGCCCAGTGTCCCCAATTTGATTTGTAATTTTAGTTGGGTCCCCCCCCCCTTTACTAGGCAATCTAACTACACATTTGTCAGCTTTGAGATTTAAAAGACCAATTCTTGGTTCTTTTATTTTTCTCTTTTATTTTTCCTCTGCTCTGATCTATATACTTGTTCTTTTCCTTGTTCCTAGAAGAATAAAGTTAGGCTGTTGAGAACCCTGCTGCATAGCTGCCAATTTCAACCTTGATTGTATCCCAACATTTCTGATATCTTGTGTTTTTTCATTTGTTTCAGAGTATTCTTATTTCCCTGGTGATTTCTTCAACTATTAGTTGTTTTAAAAAAAAAAAAAGTCCTATTTATTTTACACATATTTTTGGGTTTTGTAGTTTCCCTTAATGTGTTAAGGGTCTCTGTGACTGATGAATCCCAGAAAGTGGTCCATGTACACTTGAGAAAAAATGTGTATTCTGCTTATTGAATAATGTGTTCTGTATATGTGTTGTAAGATCCAAACAGTTTATGGTGGTGTTCAGGTTTTTTTTTTTCTTTGTTAATCTACCTTGCTATTCTCTCTGTAACCCCTAAACAATCTAATTTTTCCTATAGTTCTCTGTCAATGTTTCTTTCATATACTTGGCAGTTTTAGTTGGCATATCTTTGTTGATAACTGCTGTGTCTAATTGGTGAATTAACCTTTTTTTTTCATTATGTAATATCCTTTGTCTCTTCCCTGTGTGCTATGTATGGGACATGCTTTTCTTTTTTGTTTTGTTTTTTGTTTTTTTTGAGACAGGGTTTCTTTGTGTAGCCCTGACTGTCCTTGGACTCACTCTGTAGACCAAGCTGGCCTTGAACTCACAGAGATCCACCTGTCTCTGCCTCCCAAGTGCTGGGATTAAAGGCATTTGCCAGTATGCCTAGCTTTTTGCTTTTGTTTGTTTGTTTTTTCAAGACAGGGTTTCTCTATATATCCATGGCTGTCCTTGACTCACTTTTCATTCTATCAGTTTAGTGTGTTTAGTTCTAACCTTGGGTTTTAGATATATTCTTCCAGGCTGTATCTTCTATTAGGTTATTAAATCCATTGACAAAGTAGCTACTGTGACTGTTAAAGGAAAGGGCTCACTGTTGCCATTTTGTAATTTTCTGTATCTTACAGTCTTTTGTCTTCATCTCTTCTTTTACTGTTTGTGTGTAGTTGATATTTATAGTGGGTTGTTTGATTTACTTTCAACTCTTTGTGTATATTGTATATATGTGTTACATGAAACATCCTAAAGTTACAACAATCTATTTTAAACTAATAACTTCAATCACATACAAAACTTCTTCTCTTTATAGCTCTGTCTCCCCTTTTTTACATCATCAATGTCACAAATAACATATAATGTGTGTCCAATAGCAAGTTTATATCTTTTTATGCTTTTCTATTTTAAATACTGTTAAAGAATAAAAATATTGTGAACCAAAATTGCATTAATGCTAGTTTTTTGTTTGTGTGTTTATTATTGTAGGAAACTTTTATGTTCTTATGTGGCTTTGAGTGTATGTTTAGTACCCTTTCTTTACAATTTGAAGAACACTATATTCTGTGTTTCTTATAAGGTAAATCTGGTGGTAATGAACTAACTTCCTCTGCTTTCTTCATTTCTCCCTAATTAAAAACATGTATTATTGCATGTGTATGTGAGTGCAAGGGTGCAGCATTGAATATGTAAAGGTCAGAGGAACACTTTGGAGAATGAGTTCTCTCCTACCTTTACATGGATTTTCAGGATTGAGCTCACTTTTTCAGGCTTGCACAGAAACACGCTGCCTGCTCTGCCCAGTAGCCTTCTATTTCACCAGTTCTCTCATTCAGTTTTGAAGACCAATTATTGTGTGACAGAATTTTCCTGGGACATGCAATTCACATATCTACTCATCACAGATAGGGAGCCCACGACAGACCAAAATATGGATACCACTGAAGTCCAACTTCGTAAACAGATGAGTTTTATTGGGGCTATTTAACAGCAAAAGAAATGATTCAAAGACGGCTACATCACCAAAGCCCACCCCAGCATGGATGGGAACAAAAGCTGGAAACTCAAACAGGTTAGAGAGTGTCCTTAACCAGATACCTCAGTTGGTCTAAGGCCTTTCCAGGCAGCTCAGCCAAGTCTCTACTTCCTCCAGGCAGCTGGTCTGGTTTTAGAGTCATCTTTTCATTTGAGAGCAATGTGCAGCCCACTTTACACCTGGGATGGAAGGGCCTAGTAAATCTGGTCAGTGTCAGGGATTTCCTAAAACTATTTTAAGTTATTACTTTCTGTTTTAAGGAACTTCCCTGAGAGATGGAATATGTCAATCTCAGGAAACTTGCACAACACCATTAAGTCTGGGCCATTTAAATACTTGGCCTACACTTGGTGGCTGTTTGTGGAAGGTTAAGACGTGTGACCTTGCTGGAAGTATATTACTGGAGGTGGGCTTTGAGGTTTCAGAAAGACTCATGCTATTTTGAGTTATCACCTCTTTCCTGCCTGTGGTTTCAAGGTGTGCACTTTCAGCTGCTGCTCCTGCCCACTATCTGCTACCTTCACTCTGCCATCGTGGACTCCAACACACTGAAACAGTAAGCCCCAAATAAACCACCTATAAGTTACATTGATCATGGTCTTTTATTACAATTAGAAAAGAACTAACATAGAAGTTGGTACTAGGAGTGGGGTATTGCAGTGACAGACCTAACCATGTGATTTAGGGGAACAGTGTTTAAGGCTTTGGAATTTTGAACTAGAAAGCTGTTGAATGCTGTAAGCAGAGCTTAATGGGCTGTTGTAATAGGAGCTTGCAAGACAGTGCTGAGATCAGCATGAACTATAGAGGCCCAGCTCAAGAGTTTTCAGAGGGAAACAACTGGGATGGAGACCATTCTTACGATATTTGGAAAAAATATGGTGGTTTTCTGCCATTTTCCTAAGAACTTGCCTGAGGTGAAATTTAAAAGTAATAGACTTAATTTCTTTGGTGGAGGAGATTTCAAGCCAGCCTAATATTAACTCTGTTGTGTGGTTATTAGGAATTTTTTTTTTTTTTTTTTTTTTTTTTTTTTTTTTGCAGGTCTACCATGAAGAACAAATAGGGCAGAAAGAAAAAAATGTAGAGTTTGGAGAGGAAAAGGACTCTGGCAAATTAATGTTAAAGCCAAGACTTTTGCTGGAAGAGAACTAACTGTCAAGGGAGGCCAAATCTGCATTGAAATGAGCAGATGGATGCCCTCAGGGCAAGATCCCACCCAGATGAAACTTCCAACTGTGAAAAAGGAAAGGAAAAGAAAGGCCCAAGGAATTAACAAAAACTGTTACAAATATGATTCAAGGGCTCCAGGATTTATGCCAAGTTGGTAGCTGAACCTTGACAGTATCATCCATCCAGTTCTGGCTTTAAAGTCATGAGAGATTCACACGTAAAGAGATTGTAGAATCTTCCTCCACTGTTAAGGAGAGCCCCTGGGGCCAGGCATGTAGGAGTAAAGTCTGGGTTGCACTGAAGAGCCCAAGATGTTAGTGCCAGAGCCATGGGATATCTGCCAAGGAGAGCTGCATATAAAAAAATGGAACCAGCCAATCTTATATGCAGCAAAGCCAAAAAAGGAGGGTCATCTAAGACCTTTGACATCAAACATGGAGCTTTGGGATTTGGAGGTGTGCCCTGCTCTGTTTTGGCCTTGCTTTGGTGCAATATTTCCTCACTATATTTTGATTCCTTAGTTTTGGAATGGTAATATATATTCTGTCCCATTGTATCTTGGAGGTAGATAATTTGCTTTTGCCTTTCCAGGGCTTCCAATTAAAAGATTGCCTTGAGTCCAGAAACTTGACTTAAACTTTTGAGACCATAGAAGACTGGGGACTTGTGAAGGACTAAATGAATTTTGCATTATGATATGGCCATAAGCCTGTGTGAGCCAGGCAGTGGAATGTGCTGGTTCAAATGAGATGTCCTCCATAAGCTTAAGGCATTTGAATACTTGGTACCCAGTTGGTGACTGTCTCTGAAGGGTTAGGAGGTGTGGCTTTGCTGGAAAAAGTATTAACACTAGGGTGGGCTTTGAGGTTTCACAAGATTGATGTCATTTTGAATTAGGTCTCTGTTTCCTGCTTGCAGATCAAGATGTGAGCTCTCTGCTGCTGTTCCTGCCTGCCATCTTCTACCTTCATTCTTCCATCAAGGACAATAACCCTCTGGAGCCGTAAGCCCAAAATAAACTCTTGCCTTGGTTATGGTGTTTTATCACAGCAATAGAAAAGTAACCGATGCAGACACCAGTTGTCAGTTAACACATGAGGATTTCTCGTGATACAGAATTCAGTACTCAGGGTATGAGAGTCAGAGAGGAATAGTCACCTGCCCTTTGAGTTTGCAGAAGGCATGATTTCTAATTCTCTTCGGTGCATATTTCATAAATAACAAGGGTTTTTGACTAGAAATAATGTGGAAATAGAGTGAATTTCCCAGAGAAGTTCTGTATTAAGACCATCAGAGGCTAGGAGCTCAGTGAACACAGCCAGTATAATCATACATAACTATTCTCTACCTATTTTGAAAGCCACATCAGGGAAGAAAGCCAGAAGAGTGAGCTCCTGGCTTTCCTGGAGCATACTATGTGGGCCAAGCTGGCCTCAAACTCACAGATCCAAACCTCCACTACAGGTCCTCTTGCTTCTGCCTCCTGAGTTCTGGGGTTACAGGTGTACATCACAACACCCAGCCTGACTGACAATTCTTATTTGAAAACCTACTTCATATAAGACTTAGTGCTTATAGCCGGGCGTTGGTGGCGCACGCCTTTAATCCCAGCACTTGGGAGGCAGAGGTAGGCGGATCTCTGTGAGTTCGAGGCCAGCCTGGTCTACAGTGTGAGTCTAGGACAGCCAGAGCTGTTATACAGAGAAACCCTGTCTCAAAAAAAACCAAAAAAAAAAAAAAAGACTTAGTGCTTGCACCACCACATCCAGCAGTCCAAAGCCCTAAAGTTTGATCCCCAACACTGTATAAAATAGGTGTAATTAAGTTTGTTTTATGTTGAAACAGTAGACTTCCTGAAGCTACACGTATGGCTGCATGAGAATGTTCTGTTCAGTAGGGTGTGCTTAGCCTGGGCTGGGGAGCAGATGGGTGAAGCACAAGACAGAGTTAGCTGAACCTAGCACAAAATGAAGTCATTTGGGCAGTTCAACTTACAGTTTCCCATTGGCATGGCAGTTTTCATAACAAATTAAAGTTGGCAAAAGAATGTGTACAAGTTCATATAAGTTATGAAAAACACTTAAACTGTCAGTGTCTTGGTAGCACTAATAAATTCCACTGAACAATTAGAGGATTTGGTCTTTTTATTAACATATATTAGTTATACATAATTACTTTCACTATGACATTTCATATATGTATATAATATATTTGATTATATTCACTCCTTTATCCTTTTATCATTTCATTGTGATAAACACCATACGTATAAAATCTGTAACAAAATTTGGCTTAAAACGTACAACAAAAGCTTATAATTAAAACTTGCTGCAACATTCCATAGAGTATATTGTATATGTAATTTAGATTTAACTCTTGTTTAAAAAAACATGTTTTAAGACGGGGCCAGCCTCGTCTATGAAGCTCGTCCAGGACATCCAGGACTAACCAGAGAAACCCTGTCTCGAAAAAACAAACAAAAAAGTCTACTCAGATTAGCAAAAGCTGATTTAAGATGTGTTTGTCTACTTACATCTTTGATAATTCTTAACTAAGCTTCTAGAAAATTTAGATAAATAATAACATGTTTGATAAAGGTATATTTGATAAGATTTATAAATGCCTAAGGTCTACTCAGTCTCACAGTAGTCATGCTAAGTACTAATGTAATTAATTACTGGAATAAACCTTATTTAGTCTGAACATGTTTTCTAAGTTAAGCCTAAAACAAACAACTAGAAACAAGCAAAGTTTGTTTAGTTTATATATACTTGATAGATAATGGTCCTCAAAACTTTTCAGAGATCTGCTGAAGATGGCATTTGAAATGTTTGATGGCAAAAGTTTACTATGACCTATGAAGACCCCACGTCCTAGCAATGACCCCAAGATTTCCAAAGGAGATGATAGGCACAGAAGAGCTCCATTTGGAGCTTGCTTTAAAAGTGGCAAAACCAGCCACTACGTGAAAAACTGCCCTTCATCTTGCCTACTTGTGGACAAGCAGGACCCTGGAAAATTGATTGCCCCACTTTGCCGTAACAAGGTAGACCAGTTCCCCAAGTTCCTATTCTGTGGGAAAGTCTGTCTTCTGTGTCTGGCAGCCGAAGACTGATGCTGCCTTGGGACCTCTGTCCCTAGTAAAGTCAAGATTATTACAAAAAAGCCTAGGGTGGTTGTCTGGGTAGCCGGTAAGCCTGTCATTTTTAATAGATTCTGGAGCTACTTGATCTGTACCTCCTGCTTTCTCCTGTGAAATTTATCCTTCTCAGATCTCTGATAGCACTGATAACTAGGCTAGTAATAGCTTTGTTAGTTTAACAGCAGCAACTAAGACTTCATCTGCCTTCTCATGTTCTCTTGTATGGAAAAGTCAGGCCTCACTTTCTAGTCCTCCATCTGAGAAAGACAGTTTACCTTACTACCAGACTCTAAAAATAGATAAACTCACAAAACAGGTTCCAAGTAACTTTTTACTATCAACCTGCTTTACAAAGACTGCTGTCAGCAATCAACTACCTGTTTCTCCTGGTAAATAATTGGATTAACAAATGTAAAGTTTATGTAAGGTCTGAGAATATGAAAGCTTAAGTAGGTTATAAGGGTCTAGAAAGGGTTTTAAGGTATGTAAATCCAAGTTATAAAGGTCTAAGAAAGTGTCTTAAGGTATGTAAATGCAGTTTGTAGAGGTATAAGAAAGTGATTTAAGATATATGTAAAAATGAAAAGTATTTCAGATTTTTCCCCTTTCTATGCTATTATTATATTAAGACTTCAAAAGTTCAGAGTTTTAACATTAACCAATGGAGTTCTGATAAGATATTAATCTAACTCTGGTAAACACTGATTCCTCTTATAATCACAAGTTCAAGACTTTAAATTTCCTTTGGTTGTCTTGTAAGTATGGACTTAAAAGTGCTTCTCATTGTGCTGAAATACATTTGTCTAATCTATATCCACCTAGTCTTCTGGACAGAGGAAAGAGTGTTAATTCTTTTAACCCCAAATAATTTTTGGGTCCCAAGCTTTTTTTCTTTTTTTTTTAAATGGGTATTGGTTTTTGCTTTCTTGTATGTCTTGTATGAGGATGTCAGATCCCCAGGAACAGGAGACAGTTGTGAGCTGCCATGTGGGTGCTGGTAATTGAACCCCGGTCTTCTGAAAGGTCTTCTGAGAGGTCTTCTGCCCTCTCTCCAACCCCAGGTCCCAAGCTTTTTTACTATGCCTCAAAGGAAGTGAGTCTACTACTCTTTCTACATTGTGGGTTTCAAACAGTAGTAATGCTAACATATCTAGAACTTAATCTCTTTTTGTAAACTTAAAAAATTCTTGTAAGCATCAGAGAATCGACTTGGATCCACCTGTCACAGGCCAAATGGACTCCAGATAAGTACTGTCTATTAACAGCCTGTTTCCCCTACCTGCCTATTCCTAAGGGTGGGATCTCTTCCCCTTTCTCTGGTTTGAAACTCCCCTCCCCCAACTATCAATACCATGGGCCTAAAAGCTTCAAATGTACACCCAAGAAAAGCTTTCCCCTAAAATCCTTAACTTTACCTTCTATCCCTAATATATATTTATTCCAGCATATTTCCAACCAATTAAAGAATGCAAACTACTCCAACTGCTTGTTGCCTGCATGACCCTAGTCCCAGAATGTCCCACAGAGCCTGGGCAGCAAGTGAGACAGACTGCTTTTCCTGGCCTCGGCCAGCATTCCAGCTTTTTTGAGTCCCCAACAACACCCCAATGCCAGCAGGAAGTAGTCAAAGAAGATTATGCCACCCCCTATCATCTATTATCAACAGAAAGGCTGGGATGTTTCTTTTTTCACAGTCTTGGACCCTGGAACAAATTTCTGAAAGCTTGGCCACCAGGTTCTCTCAGCCTCTCTCAATCCTACCTGTTACAGGGTTTTCCTGGCTTGTATACCCTGCGCCTACCCTGAACTCTCCCAGCCCAGGGTGCTGGACTACTCTTCCCTATATAATCCAACCATTTTTGTTACCTGCCCCTTTTGTACCTTTGGCCTCGTGGCTGCTGCACTTCGTTCCCCTCTCTTCCCTCCTCTCCCTTCCCTTGCCACTCTTCCCACATGACCCTGCTTAGCCTGCTTGTGTCCACGCTGAACTCCCAGATGTGTCTGCCTCTGGCTATGCTCTCCCACATAACTATAATAAACTTTCTCCTCCACCATACCTTGGACCAGTCATGTCCTGTCCTTTCTTTTTTATTTCATTCTTCTGATGCCTTACCAGTGACTACACCATTAAAGAAAATATCTTTTCTCCCCCACCAACAGTTAATTACGTACAGATCCTTCATTATGAGTGGGGCCTTATAAACCCTTCCCTTCTGTGTGATCAGATTTTGACTGGCCCAAATCTGTTCAAGAATGCAACATCTACCAGGTGGTGGTAGTGCACATCTTTAATCCCAGCATTCAAAAGGCAGAGGCAGGAGAATCTCTATGAGTTTGAGGCCAGCCTGGTCTATAGAGTGAGTTCCAGGACAGCCTGGGCTACACAGAGAAACCCTATCTCAAAAAACAAACAAACAAAGAACGCAGCATCCATGTCATGCCTGGAAGACAGCATTCTACAACATTCCCTGCTTTCTTTTAGCTCTCATGTTCTTTCTGATGCTCCCTGAGTCTTTGAGGGGGTCATACACATGTCTCACTTATGGCTAACAAACAGTAATTACTTATAGAGTAAGTTCCAGGACAGTCTGTTCTACACAGAGAAACCTTATCTCAAAAAACCAAAACAAACTAACAAAAACAAAAAAGAACGCAGCATCCATGTCATGCCTGGAAGACAGCATTGGACAACATTCCCTGCTTCCTCCAGCTCTCATGTTCTTTCTGATGCTCCCTGAGCATTGGAGGGGGTCATACACATGTCTCACTTACGGCTAACAAACAGTAATTACTTACTCTCATTACTTTGACCAGTCTGAGTTTGAACCTAAGAATTTTATCTCCTTTTCCTTGTGTATCAGTGACATTGCTGAAAAGAACAAGATTGTGTAGTAACAGCAAAGTCTGGTCATTCACAGGTGTGTGCTGATTCTGAAACCACAGTTAATATTTGCCCCAACTGCTTTTGAAACACTGCACTGCCCTACTGAAGATGAAAGTGCAAATCTGTGTGAATATTTAGCATCTTTGCTCATGGAGTAATAAATGCACTCGTCACTCCAGCAGCAAATTGCTTCATACTTAAACATCAACACACACTGTTCCATAAACATACCCAGTACCATCATGTAAAAGGATACTGTTGCCAGAATTGTTTTGGAATAAGTCCTCTGGCACCACAGAGAGATGTCACTGGTGGGCTGAAGTCAGGATAGCTCCTGAAAGATTTCCATCCTGGGTACAGCTGTATTCTCATATTATACTCTAAAACTATGAGATGAGGCAGGCAAACAAGTAAGATCTTATTGAAGCGCATGAGGCAGTCACCAGGTAAGGCAATGAATGAATGACCTTTCTGCTCTTCCTCTGGGTCATTCTATTCCAGGTAGTGAAGTCATGCTTGGCAAATAGGCAATGCAAGCAGGTACATTAAATAAATCACTAAATAAATCACTAAGTTTGTATCTAATAATTTCTTATTCCACTTCAATATAAGCAAATATATTTAAAACCTTTTTACTATTATGTATGTGTATGTTTATGTAGGATGTATATGTGTAAGTGGGCATTTGCATGCCATGGTGCGTATGTAGATATGAGGGGACAACTTTCAGGAGCTGGCTTTCTCCAATTTGGCTTCAATTTGTTTTTCAGCAGGGTCGCTCTTATCCCTGCCGAGCTGGTTGTATACTACAGGCTAGCTGCTCCACAAGTTTCCAGGCACTTCACTCTTGCAATGTGCTGGAATTACAGGTGCATCACGCTGCATCCAGCTACTTCACGTGGGCTGCAGGGGTGGGATTTGGGTTGCCAGGCTTGTGCAGCAACTGTTCTTACCTGCTGAGCCATCTTGCTGCCATGGAAACATTTTTGAATGGAAATTTCTATTAAATGAATACACCACTTGGGGCTGGAAAAATGGCTCAGCCATTAAGAGCACTTGTTGCTTTCGGAGGACCAGGGTTCAGTTCCCAGAACCCACATGGCAGTTCACAACCATCCATAACTCCAGTTCCAAATGATCCAATGCCTTTTTTTACAGGTACCAGGTACACATGGTATACATAATGAACATGAAGGGAACACACTCATACACACAAGATGAAATAAATCTTTAAAAAGTAAAAACAAAACAAAAATAAATAAATATACCACTACTTATAAACAAAAATGTAGCAGTTTGTCTCCATATAACTGTTAGAATAAACTTTGCATAAACTCCTAGACCCTGACCAAAACCCTATATTGGAAATCCCAGCCTTCCCCATCATTGCCCACTGTGCCCCACGTCCTGGTTGTGGGGAGTGTTGAGATAAGCCTTATGGAGGCCCACAGGGAACGGCGAGTGAGGAGTCTACAGCCCTCGAGCAATCCTGACCCACTGCACATAATGTTGATGTACTAGGGACTCCTAGCACACTTGTGAAGTCTCAAAATGGATCCGAGGCTAGGGCTGTGACTGCTTCCCACTTCTCCTGAGGTGACCTTGCCCTCCTCACCCCCCATTTCCTCATAGCTACACCAACCTGACTGATTGCTATTGGCACTAGACTCTAGCATGGGGTGATCTGATTGGGCTTATGCACTGAATAATAGAGTTAGGTCTGCACCTTGAGTCTGTCTCCGGAGTCTGATTCCGGGATTCTGTGTGGGCTCTGTTGCCGGTCATCCCACTACCCCCCATTCCTGATCCCCACACCTAGTAGCCAGGGCAAGGTGGTTTCTAAAGATAAAACATCCTTGTCTGGACAAACAACTCCAGGAGACAGAAACTGCGGGCTTTCAGGTAGTTCCAGTAGTTGTATTCCCAAACCTATATAAACCCCAAGTATTCCCTTTGGCACACACTCCTTTACCACTGTGTCTGCCCCTCTCTGTTTGAAATAAGCAGTCCAGTTTATTGAGGTCAGTCTGTAATCTCTTCTGCTTCCTGTCTTTAAGCTGCTTCAAATCTAATAAAACAGCAAAGGTTTCAGTGGTGGTTACTTGTTTCATGCTCAGTTGTTCTTGTTCTTGTTTTGTGACAGAGCTTCAATATATTACCTGGCTAGCCCTCAGCTTGCTATGTAGACCAGGCTGGCCTCAAACTCAGAGATCTACCTGCCTCAGCTTACTGAGTGCTGGGATTAAAAGATGTGCATCACCATGCCTGACTAACAACAAAGATTTTCTTGACAACACCGTGTGACTTCTGTTTAGTTCATGAAAAAGCATTCTCATTTGTAGAGAGTGGAAAAATACTGTTAACAACCACAGTGAGTCAAATGTTTGAAAACCAGGGGAATGCGTTCTTTATATCACTTCATTCCACAAGTGGATAAATATCAGAAAAGGGATTTCTTTTTTTTTTTTTTTTTTTTTTTTTACTTTTACACTCCAGCCAGAGATATATATTAATGATCACACTGTTGTTTTCTCAACTTTTCTGACTGTTGCCTGCTGGCTCAGTTTCAGGTAACTTTGATGTTCATTCTCTTTCGAATGGTAGCTCCAGGGGTTGTTACATAAAATATTAGTAAGTGAGAAAGTCTGAGTTCTAGAAACCAATATACCCCTCTAGCATAGTATAAGTGCAACCTATTCAGAATCTGTTCCTGGACACTTCCAGCTATATACATCATACTACAAATTGATATCTCTACCAAAGTTGAGTTTTCCCAAGTTTCGTCAAATCTAATACATTAGCTTCTTAGTGAAGTGAGCAGGTCAATTATGAAATACAGTCAGAATGTCTCTGTGAATGCAGAGGCAGGAGGAGGCAGCAGGAGGCTCCTTTCAGCAGATGGTGCATGGCCTTGGAAAGGACGGGGCCAAAGTCAGTGGCGCTCTCTACTACAGATGTGCCCTGGGGAACAAGCAGACTGCTGCTGCTGCTTCATCTATCATTGCAGTTAGATGAAACTGTTTCAAATGCTGTTAATTTTCAAACTGCTATGTTTTGGTACAAAACTTTACATTTTTTTGTAACATCAGGAAGACTATCCATCATCCCTCTTGTGTACTACACCATGCTTTTGCTTGAGCAAGGGACTTTTATTCTATCAATGTTTTGGGGTTTAGGGATCTAGTCCAGTATCTGCCACTGGGTTAGGAAGAACCACTTTGGCCTCAGATTCTTTCCAGGCGTGTTCCAGTCATTTCTGAGGCTACCTGATGTGTGTGTGTGTGTGTGTGTGTGTGTGTGTGTGTTTCATTTATTTGAGATAGGGTTCCACTATGCAACCCTGGTTGGCCTTTAACTTGCTATGTAAGCTAGGCTGGACTCAACTCAGAGATCTGCCTGCCTCTACCTCTGCTGAAATTAAAGGTGTGCATCACCATGCCCAGAAGGACACTCTGTTTTGACCAGTTTCAGAGGACAGTTTGCAGGAGCTTGTTCTCTCCTTTAACCCTGTGTCCCTAGAATTATACTCTGGTTATAGGGCTTACTTAGCAGCAAGCACCTTCTTCTTTCAATGAACCATGTCACCTGTCACCTAGATTAGTATTAACTTTTAAAAATTTTAACAAAATCTACAAAAAAATCATATTCTGGCTGCAGAAACCAAATAAAAAGGGATAATCTTGAAAAAAGCTGGAGGGGTAGGTAACTCCACAGTGTAGTGGAACAAGGATAAGAACTACATCAAACTTCTCTTCAGAAACCCGACGAAAAGTGCAAACGAGGGTAATGGGAGAATAATTCAAGTGCTCAACTGAAACTGAAGAAAATTGGGGGTGTGGTTTAGTAGGTCCCAGCACTCACATGAAAATTTGATTGTGGCTGCTTGTGCCTGTAACCCCCGCACTGGAAGATAGATCATGAAGTCACTGGCTGTCCTGGCAGCAATGGTGAACTTCAGGCTTAGTGGAGACCCTGTCTCAGCAACAAGGCAGAAAGTGATAGAAGAGAGCTGGCCTCCTCTTGCCTCAGAAGATTGCATACTTGAACATTCCATGTGTGTATGTGTTACATACACACACCAGAGAATTACTAAAGGGTACAACTCAAGGTGACATGACAATTGTGAATGTGTATGCACTGAATATTGTTGGTCCCAATTTCCTAAAGCAAGTACTTCCACACATAAAGGAACAAATGGGACCACATGTAGTAACAGTGGGTGACTTCAATACTCCTCATTAAATATGTCATCCAGACCCTTCCCCAAATTCACAAAGAAATTTTAGAATTAAACTACACCACAGTTCAAATGAACTTGACAGAGATTATAGAATGTTACAACGAACAGTGGTGGAATATACATTCTTCTCATACCATGAAATGTTCTAAAATAGATAACATTTTAGGCCATAAAGCAAGTCTTAACAAATACAAAATTTTTGAAATAATTTCTTGCATCTTATCAATCAAGTAAAATGAAACTAGAAACCAAGGCCTAGAAAGATGGCCCCAGTGGTTAAGAACACTGACTGCTCTTCCAGAGAACTCAAGTTCAATCCAGCACCTACATGCTGGCTCGCAACAGTCTGTAACTTCAGTTCCAGGGGATCAAATGTCATTCTACCTGTGGGCACCAGTCATGCATGAACATAAAGTTTACATAAGTAAACTTTAAAGAATAATAAACACTAATGTCAAAAGAAAACCTAGAAGTGAGAGAGGAGAAACTGCCCAGGTATACAGACTGAGCAACATGCTCTTGAATAATCAGTGGATTACAAAGCCAAGGAAGAAATTTTAAAATACATACAATTAAATAAAAATTGTTAAATGAAAGCACAACTTATCAAAACTTTGGGTTCCAGCAAATGCAGTTGTTAAGAGGAAAATGTATATATAAATCCTTACATTTAAAAACAAGGTGGTGGTAGTGCAGCACTCAAGGGGCAGAGGCAGGTGAGTGTGAGTACAAGGCCAGCCTGGTCTACAGAGTGAATTCTAGGAAGCTAGGGCTACACAGAGGAACCCTGTCTCGAAAAAACCAAAGCAAAACACCAGAGAGATCGCAAATAATGCCGTATTTTAGAGTCTTAGAACAAACCAAACTCAAAATCAACAGATAGAAATTAAAATAATGGCTGAGCGTGTTGACACATGCCTTTAATCCCAGCACTCAGAGGCAGGTGGATCT
>CAJQZJ010008587.1:983403-998384 GCA_907164525.1 Lophiomys imhausi | reverse complement strand
CCCCATGTCCAGCAGTAGATGGAAGGGTTGCCCCATGTCCAGCAGTACATGGAAGGGTTGCCCCATGTCCAGCAGTAGATGGAAGGGTTGTTCCATGTCCAGCAGTAGATGGAAGGGTTGCCCCATGTCCAACAGTAGATGGAAGGGTTGCCCCATGTCCAGCAGTAGATGGCCAACACAAAATGAAGTCTATATCGTCTTTGGAGGTTCTTTCAAATGGTAAGTTGGGGTTTTTGTTTGTTTGTTTGTTTTTACCTTATAGGTCCTCTGTATATATATATTATGGCTTCCAGTATAGGGTTTTTATGGGATTCCTGTGTGTTCAAATGTGTGTGTCTCTACATCTATATGCATTTATTGTAGGTTTTTTCCATCTTTCATGTTTGTCTGTTTTGTCATATTTTGATTTTTAAAATGTATCTTATTTTATTTTATTATTATTCCTTAGATACCTGTTTTCTAAGGAGAGACAGAAAGAGAGTGGATCCATGGGAGGAGAGGTGGGGAGGAACTGAAGGAGTAGGGGGAGGGGAAAATGTAATCATAATACATTATATGAAAAAAAATATATTTCTTTCTTTTTTTTTTTGAAACAGGGTTTCTCTGTGTAGCCCTGGCTGTCCTGAACTCACTTTGTAGACCAGGCTGCCCTTGAACTCGCAAAGATCCACCTGCCTCTGCCTCCCAAGTGCTGGGATTAAAGGCGTGCACCACCACTGCCCGGCTATATATTTTTTCTAGACAAGGTTTCTCTGTGTAATAATCCGGCTGTCCTGGACTAGCTTTGTTGACCAGGCTGGCCTCAGTATTTTCTTTCTTTTTTTTAAAACAGATTACATGTTCACATACTTATTTTATATAGATTATATATGTAACATTTTTAATTAAAAACTTTTAAACTCTTGATATTTAAATTCTAATCATTATAGCACTTCACTAAAGTTTTATAGGGAAAAATCTATTTTCAGTAAAAGAAAAAAACATTTCCCAAGTGTTCCAAGAGCCAAGCCTGGTGACCCATTCCTGTTGTAATCCTTGATAGTGGGGATGGGGAGGCTGAAGCAGGAGGATGCCAAGTTCAAAGCCTGCTTGAACTACAGAGTTGATTAAGGCCAGTCTGGGTGACTTATTTAAACCTTGTCTCAGAGCAAAAAGGGAGGACAAAAGAGAGCAGAAAGATGGCAACAGCTGGGAAGAAAGCCTGCTTAACCTGTGGCCAGGCGGTGGGTTCTACCTCTAGTGCTGCAAACAAACAAACAAACAAAATAAAAAATAAACGTCCCTAGCAACAGAAGAGGAATCTCCTCCAAAAGGATACAAAGGATGAGAAAAGAGCCAGGTCCAGGAAAACACACTGAGCTCTATCCGAAGAACTGTGAAGCCCTCCCCCGACTTAAACTACACACATTAATAAACTCATTCAAAAGAAAAACTCAAGGAAAATCTAAAAGGAAGGCGGAATCGGGGTTCTGCAAGGAAGTAATATATCCAGGGGGCTAATGGAGGAAGGGTGCTGATGACTTGATGCCTTAGTTCCTAGGTGTGTTTGGCAGAGAGAGAGAGAGAGAGAGAGAGAGAGAGAGAGAGAGAGAGAGAGAGTCATACTGCAGGGTAAATCCATGGGCGCCTGGAGGCTGGCAACCACCAAGAGACTAGCAGTACGTACAGGCTCGGGGGAAGGGGTGGTATGTCCACCTGTCTTGGATTCCCAAGATGTGCTTGCCCTCTGGGGATGCTCTCTGCAGGTCTGCTCTGACTTTGACTCACCAGTGGACTTGCAGTGCATGAGGTCATCTGCCAGCTCGTAGCCCGGGGCGCAACTGCAGACCCGCCCGCCGTCTTCCTCCAGGCAGTAGTGCAAGCAACCGCCATTGTTCACCTGGCAGTTCTGGAAACGCAGCTCTGCGAGACAGGAGAGTGCAGACAGACAGCTCGTGGTGGCTTTACTGGTTCCAGATCCCACCTCAGCCCATCTTGCTGCCTTCGCAGAGGTCCCCCTCACCCTGCTGGCAGAACTTGCCCTCCCAGCCCTCATCGCAACTGCAGCTGAAGCTGCCCAGGCCGTCGATGCATGTGCCATGCCCGCAACACAGGTTGTCGCACTGGTGGTCCAAGGGTGGAGCCGCGCACTGGTCACCGTCTGCGAAAGACAGCGGGATGGGGCAGTAGAGGATGGGGGTCCCTCCGTTTTTCTCCTTGACCCTGGAGCAAGCAAGCATCGGCTATCCGTCCAGGCATCTAGAACTCACTCACCGAAGTACTTGCTCCAGAAGGCCAGCTGCGGTGGAAAGAGGGCAGGGTGTCAGGGCCCAGCCGGGTTGCCTAGGGAAGCCCACAAGATATTGCCTCTTCCAGGATATGAACGGTCCAGGAAGTGGAAAGGGCTTCCAGACAAACATCTGCCATAGTGCTCCTTGATGCCCACCCCACAACACCCCTCTCCATGCAGCAGGATCTCTGCCCACTGGGTCATCTAGGCCCAACAGTAGCATCCTCAGTGGAAAGTACCTGAATCCCTTACAGGCTAGCCTGCCTCCTTCAGCCTTAGCACTCCTCTCCTGGCTTTGGATCATCCAGGCTTGAGATATGACCTGGTGGCTCAGAGTCTGTGTTTCTAACTAGGCCTCAACTAATTGAAGCACAGAGTGCCCCATGGGGACTGACATTAAAGAGTTGTGATCACACGCCCCCTAACCATGAGGTGCAGGTCAGGATGGAGGAGAGGAAGATCACATGGTCACAGGGAGGGAGAGACCAGAGCTAGGCAGTAGTGACCACTGGAGGGAAGGCTGCCCAGACACTCTTTCCCTGGTCCTAGTTCCTAGTTCCCTGTGCCCTGACCAAGCCCTTAAATAAGGGCAGCATCCACAGGACTAACCAACTTTTATGAGAGCCTCAAAGGCAGTAGTCATGCCCGCTGCTCCTCTAGGTCCCATCCAGTCACCAGCCCACCCTCTGGACCTAGCCTGGTGGCCTTACTGTTACATCCACATCTTTGAATATCTCCTGGGCCTCTTCGAAGTCACAGAGCTCCTCTCTACACTCCCGCTCCACGTTGCCTGGCCGCATCTCCTCCAGGAAACTGTTGGCACGTTTGACCCGAAGCACCTGGTTTGCATGCTCACTGCTGGAGAACACTGGGTCTGGTTTGGGATAGGAGTCAACGTGGTGGGGGGGGACCCAAGTAAGGCCAAGGGGGATCTGAAGAACCCCAGCCAGAGAGAGCCTGGGAAGACCTCACCCTGATCCCTCTGGTCTCATTCTAACTCCTGGGAGGGATGCTGTGCCCTGCTTTTCTGCTTTCTTCCCAGGCCCCCCTGGGAGAACAGCAGTTTGGTTCTTGAAGAATATGTGCTCTGAAACAGACAGACCTTCCTTTGAGGATGTGCCTGGAGTACTCAACAGGGTGTCTTGTGCTGAACAAAGTGCTTAGGGGCAAGGCTAGATCCTGCCATTGCCCTTAGAACTGCAAAGTTATATGTGCATGAAAATAGCCTTATATATTATGGTGTCTAATAATAAATAAATAGTAATAAAATAATAAGACTGCAAAGTAAAACTCTATCTTACACTTCTCCCGGGATAGCTGAGTGAGCCCTTTTTGTCTCACCTCTTGCTTTCCAACACCCTCTATCGTACAGTCCCCATCTCTTCCCCTTTGTGCAGGGACACCTGGAGAACAGAGACCTGTCACTCGGTGTCTCCTCAGTTCTGAGAGATACCTGTCGGTAGGAGAACAGCTAAGACGGAGGGAATGAATCACAAGCACCCAAGAGGGACTTGAGCGGGTGAGTGTAGAGCAGGATGTACTACCTGAGCTGAGGTGGCAGAGAGCTACCGTGGGCAGGGCAGGCTATGAAAGGGCTTGGCAGGTAGGTGGGGCACTCAGAGAAGGACACAGTTCAAAAGATGGCTGGGTCGGCTCTAGAGAGGTCCAATTGTACCCGTGCTGTGGAAAGCCCAGTGGAGGGTGTGAGGGTCTTGCAGTGAGGTGGAGACAGTCTTACCAGGGCGGACTGGTGTGCTAGAAATTCCCCAGGTGGACATGAACAGCAGGAAGATTCTGAATTGCCACATCCTGGAGCTGCTGACACCTGTCTGAGGAGAACTTCTAAGCTCCAAGGACACCCACAGCTGGGCTCCCCAACGCCACTCCCCCAAAGTGGAATGAAAGGGTCATCTCTGAGCAGGGGAGATATCTTAGTCAATAAAGCATTTGTCATGCAAACATGAAGACCCCATATAAAATTAAAACAAAAATCTAGGTGTCATAGCGTGTTCTTGTAATCCCAGTACTGGGAAGGCAGAGATAAGCAGATCCCTGCGGATTGCTGGCCAGCCACCTTCGCCTGCCTGACCAGGTCCAGTTGAGCAGGTTCAGGCTATAAGAAGATCCTGCCTCAAAAAACAAGGTGAATAGCTCCTGAAGAAAATGTCGGAGGTTGATCTCTTAGCGTGCATGTGCATGCTAACATACACACACACACACACACACACACACACACACACACACACACACACACGAAAGCACATGCACACAAGTGAAAGAAAAAGCAAGAAAGAAAGGAAGGGAGGAAAGGATATTTCTATGTGTGTGGAAGCTGGGACTGGATGGGAGTGGGATACACTTCACAGACAGTCACTTAGCCTTTAGAGCTAAGCACACTTCAGCTACTGGAAAGCAGAAAAGTCAGTGCCTGAGGCAAATTCCATCTCAGACTGGAGAGAGATACAGAGCTGTGTCAGACAACATGTTTACCTGCTCCATGCCTCAGTTTCCTCGTTGGTAAAATGGATAGAATATGTTTCTTCCATAAAGAGTTGCTTGGAAAACAATAGTAACTCGTATAAAGCTCTTTCTGGTGTGTGCAGATGTGTGCACATATGGAGACCAGGGGAAATTTTGGCTGTCCTTCCCCAGGCATTGTCTACCTTCTAATTTTTCCCTCTAGTTTTTTTTTTTTCTAAAGACAACCTTGGCTATTCTGAAACTTTTGACTGCCCTTGAGCTCATAAAAATCCACCTACCTCAGCCTCTGGGGTGCTAGAACTAAAGGGGTGTGCTACTATGCCTGGCTTTCACCTTATTTTTTGAGACAAGGTCTCTCACTGCCCAGAACTCATCAAGTAGCCTGGCTAGCCAGCAAGCCCAAGGGATCTACTTGTTTCTGCTCTCTAGTACTAAGATTGTAAGTGTGTGCCATCCCACAGGTGGCTTTAAAAAAAAAAATGTGCACGGGGCTGGAGATATGGCTCAGAGATTAAGAGCGCTTTTGCTGGTTGCTCTTCCACAGGTCCTGAGTTCAATTCCTAGCAACCACATGGTGGCTTATAACTATCTATGAGATCTACTGCCCCCTTCTGGACTGAAGGTGTACATGCAGACAGAACACTATATACATAATAAATAAATCTTTTTTAAACATGTGTTCTAGGAATCAAACTTAGATCCTCAGCCTTCCAAGGCAGGCACTTTTTCAACTGAGCCACCTTCCCACCCCTCCCCCAAGCTATTAAACAAGTGTAGGATACTGGAGGGCTGAAGTTCAGCAGGAAAGAACATACTTAGCATGGTTAAGACTGAGTTCAATCCCCAACACCAGAGAACACACACACACACACACACACAACAATGCCTGTCTGTCTAACATTCACTGTTACTGGCTCAGTCTAGGTTTACAACCACACAGAGGCATTAATATTTCACCCCCATTTCATGGGAAGGAACCCAGAAGCTCGGAGGAGATAAGTGGCTTGTTATAAACCTACACCTAAGAGGAGGGCAGAGCTTGGATTCAAGGTCCAGCCTATGTGGCCCTAGCTCTGAAACCTTCACCCCTGCCCGCCTGTAAGGCCTCTAGTGGCCTCAAGACCAGATGGGCAGCCAGCTGCACAGGCCCTCCTGGCCTAGCTCTCCTCCTCTGCTGGCCTTCTGAAGCACTTTAGAGGACAGGGTAGAGTGGAGTAGTGGGGGTTCTGGGTTTCAAGATGCCTCTGAGAATGGTTCTGGATCATGGGGAACCTATCTGCTCATGTCCACTTGATCCTCATAACCTGATGTGTTGAGAAGGCCACCTGGATTTGTAGGAGACTGCAACCCGTGCCTTGGACTAGATAGTCTGGGTCCTTGTTTCCTTGACCCCAGGCTTCAGTCAGCCTGGAGAATCTCGGCTCAAAGATCTCACCTTCCTCACAGCCCAACTGTCCTCCCCACCCCTTCCTTCACAGCCCCTCACAGTCTTGCCTTGAGGGGGACTTACAGGGGTGGGCCAAGGAGAAACTGCAATTTCGTCCTGGTACCGCCATGTCAGTCTGGGAGTCAGGTTAATCCATAACCACAAATATTTGCTTAGCTGAACCTCCCTCTCCCCAAACAAACAAGAGGTTTTCTGATTCCAACTCCAGAAGGCTCCATGTCCCCAGTGCTCACCTTTGCCTACCAAAGAAGTTGTCCAGCAGAGAGTGAGGGAGGGAAGAGGGGTGAGAGAGGGAGGCAGGGGGGAGGGAGGGAGGGAGGGAGGATTGAGCATGTTCAAACTGATTGGCAAATGTGGTCTCATTTTTGCCTTGCGGTGACTAGCTGAGAGAGGGATGGGAACCTTAAAAACAAAACAAAACAAAAACCTAACCAGATATTACAGCTTGTGCATGGGCAACACACTTGAAAATAATTCTGTATTTCATCAAATCTAGGATGCCTTTAGTGATAAGATACTCTTACTGTCCCCTCTATTTTACAGGAGGGGACTCACAAAAGTCTTCATTACTTGTCCAAGTCGATGAAGTTGGTTGAGGAAGCCCTGTTCTAGAGCAAGGCTCCTGCCTTACCTGCCCACTTTGTGAGCTAGTGAGAGAAAGAGTGAGCAGGAAAACCACAGGAAGCTCCCAGCTAAGAAGTCTGGAAAAGAGAGAGGCAGCACTTCCTGTCTTGTGCAAGCTGTCAGCATTCCCTAAGCATCTTCCTTCCTTGCGACTGGTTGTACCAGAGAAGCTACCATCTTTTCCCTGCCCTAATGCTCTCCATGACATCACCCTGCTCCCCTACAGAGTCCTTGCTCTCTGAATAGGGTGTTTGACTCCACGCGCGGTAGATCTGTCTTGCACACAAAAGGAAGTCTTTGACCCAGGCAGCCAATCAACTTTTCATCTTAGTGAGCTGATCAGGTGTGGGCTTGTATTCAGAAAATTAAAGGGGGAGGACAGGTGACAGGAGCTTTTTCCCTTGAACAAGACAGACAGTAGGAAAGTAATGGGGGTGGTTGCTGCAGGGGGAGATGGAGTATGAGTTACTTAGAAACAAAGTTAGGGGAAGTGGAGAGCCAGCAACTGTTTGTGAGCGGGCTATGGTGGCTGCCTAGAGAAGGGGCACTGAGTTCCTGGTCACTCGGCCACATGTAAGACCGCACAAGGGTCTGCTTGTGCACTCTGGAGAACTTTTGGTTTTGTTTCTATGCAACGGCTCTACCCAACTGTCCAGGAACTTGTGAAATAAACGCTTGTTTCGGGTGCTCTTGCTCCAGGCATGGCCTCTGTACAAGTCTGCAGCTGCCTTTCTCCTAGCCTATCAGTCACCAGTGTTTAGGGTGTCCAGTGGACACGCGGTTTCCCACTCTGCTTCCACCACTTCCGACTTTGCTCAAAAGGTCAGTTTCCTGGCAAGGGAATTGTACACGATGACCCCAACCAGAGTGATGGACTCTGCCCAAGGTGGCAACCTCCGAACCCAGAAGCCTGGGAGTTGCAATACTGGTGTGTTCATTGCCTGGGAGTCACGCAGGCCTGGCAGGCTGCCTGCAGGAGATCTTTGCGCTTCCTCAGTAGAGCTCCTCGTGACTTTAAACCTCTTGGTGACTCTGTGCGGTGCATCGTGTTAGCAGAGAGCACTGCACCCAGCCGAGGTCCTGGGTGGAGTCAGGAGTCAGCCTCTGATCGCCCTTGCTGGGAGTGTATCTCTCAAGCACACCCTAATTCAGTCAGGTCTACCGGAAATATCATGAAAGGACTTTGGGGGACACGTCACTTGTGATTTCCAGAACAGAGCCTTGAACTCACTTTATGGAAGAAAGACATACTAAAGGTAAAAGGAAAGATTTGAAAGCCAATGAGCAATGCGGTGATCTGAAACTTTTCAACTCGGCATCAGAATCCCACAATGTTAAACCATAATGTTAATGGCTCCAAGTCGAGAGAGAGAGAGAGAGAGAGAGAGAGAGAGAGAGAGAGAGAGAGAGAGAACAACTTGCGAGAGTCAATTCCCTCATTCTACAATACAGGTTCCAAGGACTGAGCTCAGATCCTTGGGCTTGCCACCAAGTGTCTGTCAGTACAGACTCAGTTAATCATCTCACCCATACCTAAAAGCTCTCACTGAACGTTTTATTCAAAGTAAGCAGGGTCTTGGACTTCAATGATAAATAAACGATTCTCATCTCAAACATATCTGTGGGTATCAAACCAGTCGTGTGTGGATATCAGACCAGTGGAGTACATTAAAAAAAATGTGACACACACATTGGAATTTTATTTAGCCATAAGAGGAGTGAAATTATATCACTCTCATGAAAATGGATACAACTGGAGAGCATCATATTAAGTGAAATATGCCAGCTCAGAAGACAAACATCACATATTTCCTCTTATATGTAGAATTATATATATACATGTACATATATATATACACACATATATGCATACATATATATGTATGTGTGGGCGACATGAAAGTCACACACATGTATACACACACACACATATGACATGAAATGAGTAGAAAGACTCTGTGGAGGGAAGGGGTATAAAAGGAAGAGAAAGAGGGAGGAGCAAGAGAGAAATGGTGAGAAGAAAAACAAAGCTGTCTGTTTTCTCTCATGCATTATATGTACATGATAGGTCAATAGTCAACATGAAAATAGAAGGGGAGACTATGAGTGAGGAAGAAGGGGGTAGGGCAAGGCAGAAGTAAGGAAGGGTAGAAATGATCAAATTTTGACATATATGTATGAAAATACCATAATGTATGTTAACTAAAAACATTGATAATCACGTTTGTTGTTGTTGTTTTGTTTTTCAAAACTGGGTTTCTCTGTGTATCCCTGGCTGTCCTGGAACTCAATCTGTAGACCAGACTGGCCTTGAACTCACAGAGATCCACCTGCCTCCACCTCCTGAGTGCTGGGATCAAAGGTGTGCACCACCACGCCTGGCCATTATAGACAGTTGTGAACTGCCATGTGGGTACTGGGATTTGAACCTGGGTCCTTTGGAAGAGCAGCCAGTGCTCTTAACTGCTGAGCCATCTCTCCAGAACTGCTAATCACTTTTTATAAAAGACAAACATCAACTTTCTTGTGTGCCTGTGAAGGTCAGGGACAAGGTAACAGACAGCTGTCCTATGTCCCACCTTAGCAGCTCCCAGCCTCAAGTACTCAGTCACACTTCACTTCAAATGCCTCACGCATGTGGAGGTTTATGGTTTGTTTGGTTTTATTTTTGAGGCAGGGCCTCATTATGTAGCCCAGGCTGGTCTTAACACTGGACAAGTCTCATGTCATAGCCATCCATATTATTTCTGGGATAACAGGCAGACACCATCACCTCAGACTGCAGTATGTTATACATACCACAGGCCACTCCCAACTCTCCTTTGAGGCACTAGAGTCTTGCCTTTGCTAAACAGAGTGGGCAGAGTAGACTGTTTGTGGAGGATGATCTGGCCTACTGAGTCTCTCTCTTACCCCAAGTCCTTGATCAGCCAATGTCTGCTCCCCAGAATGCATTATCCCTGGCTCTGCTGTGGAGAAGGCAGGGCAGGAGAGAAACTAGGCATAGACCAGTTATTAATTGGTGATGGTGGCTGGAGATGTGGTTCAGCTGATAGAGTTCTCCTAGCATGCAGAAGGCCCTGCCCAGGGTCCCATCCCCCAACTTGTATAAATCAGGCATGATGGTGTGCCCCTGTAACCCCAGCACTCAGGTTGTAAAAGCAAGAGATTCAGAAATTAGAGGTTGTCTTTGGCTACCAGTAAGTTTGGGGACAGCTTGAGCTATATGAAACTCTGAGATGTACAGGCCTTTAATCCCAGCACCCGGGAGGCAGAGCCAGGCAGATCTCTGTGAGTTTGAGCCAGCCTGGTCTACAAAGTGAGTCCAGGACAGCCAGGGCTGTATTACACAGAAAATTCCAGTCTTGAAAAACAAAAACAAACAAATAAAAATAAAAATAAAATCAATAAAAAAAGAAAGAAAAGAAGAAAATAAGTGGTGTTGAATGAAGCCAATCCCAGTGGTATAAAATCTTGTTTATAAAAGACAGATTCATTGAGGCATAGTTTATATGCAATGAAAATCAGCCCATTAAAAACATTTATTTTTATTTGTATTTTTGAATTATGTGTATGCATGTGTGTGAGCTAATGTGCAAGTGAGTACTGGTGCCTAAGAGTACAAAAGAGGGTGCCGGATCCCTTGGAGCTGGAGTCATAGGCAGTCTTAAGCTGATGCTGGGAACTGAACTCAGATCCTTTGCAGGAGCACTCTTAACTTAGGACCCTCCCGGAAGCAGGCCCCAAAGTCAGCCTTTTGAGTTTAGGTAGTCAGTCTGTTTGACAGAGTCTACAACCAGGATATAGCACATTTCTGTCCCATTCAGTTCTTTGGTTCCCTCCCTGCTCTTGAGCACCATGATCTGATTTCTACTCTGTGGTATATGGCATAAGTGGATTTCTCAAGAGACACTGTTTTCACTGGCCTCCATCACTCTTGCCGGTCCTCTCTCTCTCTCTTTATTGCAGAGTTGCTCCATTGCCTGAATGCAGCGCAGTTCGTGACCCATTCTCTGTTAAATACAGATGTTAGAACATTAACATCTTTGTAGGTCTTTGTGTAGGCATACATTTTCATTTCTCTTAGGTAAATATCTGGGAAAGGGTTTGATGAATCATGAAGCGATCTCATGTTTATGTTCACACCATTAAAGGTCAAATTATTTTCCAGATGACTATACAAAAACACGCATGCCCACGCATGCTACTTATCTTTTATTTTCATTAGATGTTGTCATTTGTTTTTTATTTCATCATTATTATTATTGAGTGTATGTGCATGTGTACGCAAGTGCATGTATATAGAAGCCAGAGGACAACCTTGGCCAAACATTTTTTTGAGGCAGAGTTTCTCATTGGTTTGGAACTCCCCACTTGGCTAGGCTGACCAACCAGTGAGCCCCGTGAATCTGCTTGTCTCCACGTTGGCGGCTCTGGGATAGCGTGTGAACGCCACCGCGCCCACCCAGCTTTATAACACGGGTTCCGGAGCTTGAACTCAGGTCATCGTGCTTGCAGAGCAAGCTATTTACTGACTGAGCCAACGCCCCAGCCCCAATACATAATGAGATCTTGTCTCAAAAATCCTCCCAAATGGGGGCTGCTAATGCCTCAGCGATTCAGAACACAGATTTCATTCCCAGCATCCACATGGTGGTTCACAGCCCTCTATAACTCCAGTTATATGGGATCTTCTGGTCCTTTCAGGTACTGCACCCATGTGATGCATATACATCCATGCAAACTAAAATCTATACATTTAATATTAAAATAAACATTGATTAACCTCCCACACAAAATGAACAACCAAAACAAAAAGCTATAAGTGAAATAGCCTGAATGAATGAAGGGATTCACCCAGTAGCTGCTCTAGCCCTTTAGACTGCTGAGCCGATTCTGTCAGGTCCTCCTAAAAGTCGTGTCAATAAGGAAACATCTCCTGCCTCAAGGCTTTGATGGAATACCATCAAGTTTCTATCAAGACTTTAATGAAAATGCATACTGAAGTAATAAAGATGGTAACTTGTCCAGATAACGAGAGTCAACTTGTCCACCTGTGTGCATATGTGCCCAATAGTGCTGATATCAAGTTGGCAAATTCCATCCCACCTATGACTTCTTAGAAAAAAAAAAAAAAAGCCGGGGGCCGGTGTGGGGGCGTGCCCCCCCCCCCCCCTTAGACACAGCTCTGCTGATGGGCCTCACGGACAGGGTGGGCTTTGACTCCTGCTGACAGGCATTCAGAGATGGAAGGGTTGTTTCTCAGTTGCCTCAGAACATGCAAAAATATTTAATGGAGTTTCCAAGTTTTAGAAAAGGATGGGAATTGTCCCCTTTAAACACATCCTTTAAAGCCAACTTCATTATTGTAGAACCAAAAGTTCTCTGTTTTTCCCTCTCTTCTCTCCTTTTCTTCTGATCTCATAATCTCTTTCCATTGGTATAAATGGCAATAGAGATGGGATCTCTGAGGCGTAACTGGGTCATGAGGGCTCAGCTTCCGAGCATGAGCATGAATAATAATTATTATTCAATAATAAATAGATGAATGGGTTGCTGAGAGTCCGGCTTTGTCTTAAAATTGAGTCTTTCCCAGCACACTTGCTCTCTCTGGCCCTGTGACAGTGCAGTGAGAGGCTCCCACCAATGTTAGCACTGTGCTCTCGGACTTACCAAGTGTCAGAACCACGAACCAGATTGTGATGGTTAATACTGGTTTTCAATGTAACAGGATGTAGAATCACCTAGGAGACAAACCTCTGGACATGTCTGTGAAGGAGTTTCTAGACTAGGTTCACTGAGGTGGGAAGACCTCTGCTCTCTGACCTGTGTCCTGGACTGAATGGGAAGGAAAAAGTAGGTTGAGCATGCATCTTTCTTTGCTTCCTAACTGTGGATGCCATGTGACCACTGCCCCAGGCTCCTGCCACAATGCCTTCCCTACCATGATGGACTGCACCCTCAAAAGTGAACCGAAGGAGGCTGGAGAGATAGTTTAGGAACACTGGCTGCTCCTGCAGAGGACCTGGGTTTGATTCCCAGCACCCACACGGTGGCTCACAACCATCTGTAATTCCAAGTTTCAAGGAATCTGATGATGTCTTCAGGCTCTAGGGACTCACACACTCACAAAGGGGTGCACAAACATAATGCAAGGAAAACACCCAGACACATAAAATAATAAAACAAAAACTTAAAAAAACTGAACCAAAATGAGCCTTTTCTTCTTTAAGTTGTGTCTTAGTTAGGGTTTTATTGTTGTGAAGAGGTATCACAACCAAGGCAACTCTTATAAAGGAAAATATTTAATTGGGGTGGCTTACAGTTTCAGAGATTTAGCCCATTATCATCATGGTGGGAAGCTTGGCAGTGTGCAAGGGGTTGAAGGAACTGAGAATTTACATCTTGATCTGCAGGCAGCAGCCAGAGACTGTGTGCCACACTGGGCATAGGACGGAGACCTCAAAGCCCGCCCCCACAGCGACACACTTCCTCCAAGAAGCCCACAGCTTCAAGAAATGCCACTCCCTATGGGCCAAGCATGCAAACACATGAGTCTCCGGGGCCATTCCTATTCAAACTACCACAAGTTACTTTTGCCCGATATTTTGTTCCAACAATAAAACAAGTAACTTACACAACAAATTGGCCTCTACTGTTTGTAAATTACCCAGCTTCAGGTATTTTATAATAGCTACAGGAAATGGACTCAGGCACAGTCAAGTTCAAACATGCTGTTAGTCTTCCAAAACCACCAGAGGATCTTGGAAGAGCCCTCAAGGACCGACTGAACCTGTGAAGGGCAGCTGAGGGTGTTTACCCGCCTGGGACGAATACATGGTTCAAAAGGCCTGGAGACCTAAGCCACCATTGCTACTCAGTAGTATTCTAAGTGCGGTCGTGCCCAAACCCTCTTCTCCAGGAAACTTTTCCTTGAGAGAAAATGCCAACACACTGGGCTGGCACCAGGGGTCATCACCTTGGGGCCTTACCAGGGGCAGATAGCTTCCGGCCAGTGAATGTATGCACTCACTACATTCAGTTTGATGGCTTCTGTATTAGTTTTGTTTCCTCTGGCTGTGAAAAAAGTATCCTGATGAAAGCAACTTGAGGAAGAAAGGGTTTATTTGGCTCACGATCCCAGGCTAGGATCCATTGTTGTGGGGAAGTCAAGGCTGCAGGACCTTGAAGCAGCTGGCCATATCACACTCAAGGTTTAGAGCACTGAGAAATGAATGAACAGAAGAACATTTGCGGTCGGTCCGCTAACTTTCTCCTCTGTTACACAGTCCAGGAGCCAACCTCAAGTGTGTGGATAGAGTGACACTATCCACCTGTGGACTTACTCCCTACACCAGTTAATGTAATGAAGACAGTCCCCGACAGACTTGGCTAGAGGCCAACCCAATCTGGACAATCCCTCACTGAGACCCCCTTCCCAAATGATTCTAGATTATGTCAGGTTAACAATCAAAACCAACCATCACAACTATACTGAAGAAGAATTCCTCAAAGGTCACAGGCAAAGAAACAGAAGAAAATATCCTACTGTATCATGAGACAGAATGACACTTGTTAGTGAGTGTGGTGACACCAGTGTATTCGTTACTCTTCTCATTCTTGTGATAAAGCACCTAACAAAAGCAGCTTATGGAGGGGTTTATCTTGGCTCGCCCTTTCAGTGTACGGGCCACCAAAGCAGGGAAGTCATGGTGTCAGGAACAGGAGGCAGCTGGTCACATCGTGTCTGCAGTCAGGAAGCAGAGCGAGGCGAATGTTGGTATCTAGCTGACTTCCTCATTTTGATTCAGTCTGTGGACCCCTGCACAGGGAATAGAGCCTCCCACAGTTAAGGTGGGTCAGGTCATCTCAGTGAACTCAGTCTAGAAAGTCCCTCGCAGATATCCCTTGAGGGTTGTCTTGTAGTTGATTCTAGATCCTGGTGACAGTATTCACCATCACAGGTGGCTGTTAAATCTTATTGTATTTTCTTTCATACTTTAATATTTTTTCTCTCCTTCCTCTCCTCCTTAAAATATTCTAATATTCTTTCCCCTCCTCTCATCCACCTTCCGTGTGTGTGTGTGTGTATGTGTGTGTGTGTGTGTGTGTATGTGTGTGTGTGTGTGTGTGTGTGTGTGTGTGTGTGTGTGTGTGTGT
>CAJQZJ010008587.1:951460-977214 GCA_907164525.1 Lophiomys imhausi | reverse complement strand
CACACTCACACACATACACTCTGTTACACACACACATTCACACACACTCCCCCAAAACGCCTACACACACTCACACACACACACTCCCGCCACTCGCCACAGCACTCACATACACACACTTACTCATTCACTCACATACATGTATTGTTATAGTAGTGCAAACCAGACTGATTTGGAGACGTAGTAAAGACATCTTCCTGCTTCTTCCTCATGAGACAGAGAGATCTGCCTCCTTCAGTTGTAGTTTATACTTCAGGAAGCCTCCATTTCAGAGCTCGGCATTACTAGTAAAGCCCTGGGTATTTGGAAAGCTTGTCCCAGAAGATTGCAGGATGAGCTGCATTTTAACAGTCTGCATTGAACCAGTAGGCCTGAGAGCACCTGGGTTCTGAAGGACTTGGATCTGGAAAGCAGGAGCCAGTTGGTAAGAATGACAAGGAGTGAGGCTGGAAAGATGGCTCAGTAGTTAAGAACACTGACTGCTCTTCCAAAGGACCCAGGTTCAAATCCCAGCACCCACATGGCAGTTCACAGCTGTCTGTAATTGCCAGGCATGGTGGCACACACCTTTAATCCCAACATTAGAGAAGCAGAGGCAGGCAAATCTCTGTGAGTTCAAGGCCTGCCTGGTCTACAGAGTGAGTTCCAGGATGACCAGGGTTACACAGAGAAACCCTGTCTCGAAAAACAAAAAACAAAAACACTTGTTGCTTTTCCAGAGGAGCTGGGTTCAATACCCAGTCAGCTCACAACTATAACTCTGGTTCCAGGAAGGGAATCCAGTGCTCTCTTCTGTCCTCCAAAGGACACTGGTGGTACACAGACAGACATTTAGGCAAAACACCACTACACATAAAATAAAAATAAGGGTTAAAAATAAAAAGAATTATTTAAAAGAGTAAACAAGAGGACTGGTCATTGCCCCCTACATCAAGTAGAGTTTAAGTTCAACTTGTAGGGTCAGCGTGTGGCTCAGTGGCTCTTGGTTCTGTCCCCCTGAACAACCAGTACCAGGGGAAATGTTTCCAGGATGGAAGAGGAGTGACCGCCGCCAGTCTTGGAGCCTCCACTGACTTAAACACAGTTCGTGTGGCCAGAAGTAGTCAAAGTTGGACGCCTGCTGGGTGACTCAGGCCACCGGCAGGGGGACTGGCGTTTCTAGCCAGTAACCTACTGGGCAGGAAAGTTGACAGAAGAGGGCAGTTGCGCCCGCTTGCACTGGGGATCTTTCTAGCCTGTGTCAGGGAGAATTGTGTCAGCTCCTATCCTCCCTCGGAGAGACTTCCCTGAGCGCCTCAGCCACAGGGCTCAAGATGAGCTAGGCATTGCGAGTGAGCTAGGTGATCTGGAACAGAAAAGGAATACACATACATACAGGGCTCAGAATCGTGGAGATAGAGCTCCGAGTGCTGCGTTTTGGAGAAGTTTGCATAAATGAGGCAGTTAACCTTGCTGTTGCTCAGGACTGCAGTTTCCCGATTGTCAAAGGGAGAGAATAGCCCCTGTGTGAATCAACCAGGACACTTAAAATGTACTGTTAGACTTTGAAATATCATCTTGCATTCTCCTTTCAGGAAGTTAGAGGGGTTAAATGGTGTGCCCAAGTCCAACCAATGGTCTGCCATTGCCTGGCTGCTAGGTGCCTGGTTATGTGTGCTTCCTTTGGCTCTCTGCAAGCAGGTGAGAAGCCCGGAGCTGGCTCTGTTCCATCTGGGAATTCCACAGCCAGGTGGGTCTGGTCTCCAAGCCTGACTTGAACGTGTGCACCAGGCCCAGAGGAACCAACAAAACAGGGGTGAGTCACCCTGGCTCATTGCAGCATGAGACCCCTCCTCCCTGCTACTTGTGCCAAGGCCTGGTTGCCCAGCAACGAGACATAATATATATAAATAAAATGTAGCTTCTTGCTTCAGGAGGGAGGCCTGATGTCATCTTTGTTCCCCTGTCCATTTTTCCCCTACTAGCTTGCCCAGGCTCATTGATTCGATGTTCAAAGCCCTCACTACAACAACCAGCTGTGGACTCCTAATCACGGGTGCTGCGTGCTGTGGGCACCCAGTTAGATAAAGCTGCCTCAGGGTGGTGCAGAAGTGGATAGGCTTGGCAGGTACACTGGACTTTACCACCTGGGTGACTGGGCGAGGGCGGTTTGACTGGATTTGTGTGTGCTGACCCTGAATCAGAAGGACAGGAGGTGCCCCAGGCTTCTGCAGGGAAGTGGTGTCCATTTCCCAGGCATGGGTGGGACTTAGGCTACCATGGAAGTACCTGACAGCAGGAACTGCCTCAGCTGGAACCTGCTCTTTTCACCATCCTCCTTGTCACTGGTGACCCATTTTGTTTAGATGCAGAACTCCAGGTAGTGTGGATTCCTGGATGGGCTCTTGCTTGTGCACCAGTCAGGTATGCACGTGGTCACAACTTTTACTGTATAAGCTTCTCTGGGATAGCACTGAACTTGGGGAGCTTGCACACACACACACACACACACACACACACATACACACACCCATATCACATATATATATATATATATATATGCATGTATGTAGATGTATCATTTCATTAATCTTTTCTTGTTGTTTTGTTTTTCAAGACAGGATTTCTCTGTGTAACAGCCCTGGCTGTCCTGAACTCGCTCGATAGAGACCAGACTGACAGAGCCTCTGCCTCCCGAATGCTGGGATTAAAGGCGTGCATCACCACGCTGGGTATCATTAATCTTTATAATGCTTCTGTAACCTTGGATTTTTTTTGGAGGGATCAACTTTATTATGGCTTAGTTTACTACTTGGAGACTGTTTTAGGTGCATAAGTTGATGAATTTTGACATCATAGAAAATTGATGCTTTCACAGAAAGCTTCCACCTTGGCTTTTCTAAACAGCCCAGTAGTGACCTCCAGGTCATGTTCTTAGGAGAAGTTAACATAAATGAAATTGTATACAATGTAATGTTTTATTTGCTTTCTTTCACGTAGCACATTGGATTTCATTTGTTGACTTAATTTTTTTTTGTTACAGTTAGTTTAATGTGTCTCTGTGTGTGTGTGTACCAAAGGTCAGAGGATGACTTTCAGAAGTCAGTATCTCCTTCCAACATGTGAGGACCTGGGATTGAACTCAGGTCCTCTGATTTAGGGGCAAGCACCCTCATCCACTAAGCAATCTCACCAGTCACATTGTGTTTCAACTCTATTCATGTTTTCATTGGTTTGTTCCTTTTTTGTTAATCCACTTATGAATATTCAAATTGCCTGGAGCTATATGAGTAGGCTGGAACACACAAGTACAAATATTTGAATACTTATCTTCATTTCTCCTGTGGAAATACCTACAACAGAAAACTCTGGTTCATTAAATGGATATTGCTGTCATCCCTATTGTATAGATCAATCAATGGTGCAGTCTCAGAGAGGCTAACCAGTTGCCAGAAATGCAAAGCCATTACTGACCTCCTCACTAGGAGTTCATCCCACCGATGTGATAAAGCAGGTAATTTTTTTTTAAGTGAAAGGCTCCCTATTTTGGGTAAATAATTACTACAAATGGCTGAATTCAAGTTTGTAATATATATATATATATATATATATATATATATATATATATATACTAACTATCCTTGAGTACAAGTTGCAACCACAGCAAGTACATGTACTGAGGACATTTCTGAAGGGAACCAAGGAAAGCTTGAGCTGGAGGTGTATAGGGGATAGATAATTTTGGTTAGTTTTGTAAAGATAGAGTTTGATAGTTACATTCTTCTCTTAGGAAGGGCGCCTTAGTCTAGTTTTGCATTGCTATAACAAAATTTCTGAGGCTGGGTAATTGATAAAGAATAGAAATTTCTTTGACCCACAGTTTGGAAACTAGGAAGTCCCAGAGCATGGATCCTGCCTACGTTTGGCTGGTATCTGGCAAGGGTCCTCTTATTGCATTATAATAGGGCAGAGTATATCACAGTACTGTGCTAACATCAGTCTTTCTATATATACATGTTCATGTATTTGTGCCTATGGAGGCCAGAGGTCAGTTTGGATATCTTCCTTAGTTGTTTCTCCACTGAAAAAATAATTTATTTATTAAGTGTGTGCGTGTGCATGTGTGCTTGTATGAATTTATGTGTACAACATGAGTGCAAGAGTCAGTGCAGAAGATGGTGTTGGGCCCCCTGGAACTGGAGTTACAGTGGTTGTGAGCCACCATGTGGGTGCTGAAGACCAAACCCAGGACCTCTGGGATAGCAGCAATTCTGAGCCCTATGTTTGTTTATGTTTTGGTCAAGGTCTCAGGTTGGTCTCAAAGTTGATGTTTAGCCAAGGCTGATCTTGAACATCTCATTTTCCTGCCTTCATCTCTTAAGTGCTGGAATTATAGGCACAAGTTACCACATCTGGTTTATGTGGTGCTGAGAATCAAATCCAGGATTTTGTGCATGCTAGCAAGCATAATCCCAATTAAGCTATATCCCCCAGCCACTATCATTGTTTTAATGTCTAGCATGTTCCAGACTTGACCAAAAGCTTCCATTAGGCTGATTTCATATCAGTTTAGCAAGCCCCTGACTTCTGAGCATTTCCTTTCTTTTGGGTATAAAAGGTGGCAAGGTCGTGTAGTTTTGTGACAGTCTTGGTCCTTTTGGGGGAAAACATTTAGAAAACAAGATAGAGTGCTAGATGAACTTGATGCTGAGCTATCATAGCTTCTAGGGCACTTCAGGCTACAGGCTTTTAAGGGCCAGTCATGAGACTGGGCTTATGAGCTCAGGTACACCAGGAACCAATCAGCCGGGAATCAGTAGTAAATGCACCAAGCTCATAAATTTGTAGACATCATTCAGCTTTTGCCTTAGCTGGAGTTGTTTCCACATCAAAGGACTTGGGTGTTAGGCTCATGGTCGGGGGTGGAGTAGGGAAGGCATAGACTGGAAGGGTGATCTCCAGGGCTCAGTGGTAGATCTGCGTTTCCTATGGAAACAAAAAGCTTAATAGCTGTCTCCTGGCATGAAACCTATGATATTTTCAAGGCTACTTGGTTGGTTGACTTGTGAACCAAGAGATAGGTTGACTAAGGAGTGAGGGAGGGGGATGTACCATGCAGGGCCATGGACAGATTCTGTCTCCCTGAGAAGAACTATGTTTCTTAGTCTGACTTAATGATTTCTGCTCTGAAGGAGCTGCAGGAGCAGGGCAGCACTGAGCCCCCTCTGGGAAGTGGATGGGGCCAAGGCTACCTGGGACTAGAGGCTTTCCCTTCCTTACCCAGCTGGTCTGTACCACAGTCCTAAGGATCGGATGATCATTCCCTCTTCAGAAAGCCTATGTGTTTTTCTCTAGAGCCACCTGTAGATGATATATGAGGGGGGCCAACAGAACTACACTCTTTGGAAGGGCACTGAGCAGGTCCTGCAGTGTAGAGGCACTAGGTACTTGGTGGTCCTGTTGCCTCTCAGAACGTGCTCTGTCCAACTCAGCCTTAGCTATGCTGGCCCATGACAGACGACCAGTTTCACGCTTGTGACTCAACTTTCAGCCATGGTCCCAGAAGGATCTACATTATGTTGAGTTGAGGGAGGTGAGAAACCTTAAGGAGGAAGCCATTTGGTTTAACTGTCAACATGACACAAATTGGAATCATCTGAGAGTCTTTTTTTTTTTTTTTTTGGTTTTTCGAGACAGGGTTTCTCTGTGTATCCTTGGCTGTCCTGGACTCACTTTGTAGACCAGGCTGGCCTTGAACTCACAAAGATTCGCCTGCCTCTGCCTCCCAAGTGCTGGGATTAAAGGCGTGCGCCACCACTGCCCGGCTCATCTGAGAGTCTTAATGAGGAATTATCTGCACTGGATTGGCCTTAGACAAGGCTGTGGAGGATTGTTTTAAATCAATTGATATGGGATCCAACCTACCTCAGGAGGCAACATTCCCTAGGCAGGGTTTTCTGAGCTGTGTAAGAGTGGAGAGATAAAGCTGAATGCAAGCAAGCAAGCAAACAAGCAAATGAACATTCATGCTTCCCTGTTCCTTTTTGTTTATTTTTTGTTTGTTAGTTGTTTTGTTAGACAGGGTTTCTCTGTGTAGCCCTGGCTGTCCTGGAACTTGCTCTGTAGACCATTCTGGACTTGAACTCAAAGATTCATCTCCCTCTGCTTCCCAAGTGCTGGGATTAAAGGTGTGTGTTACTACCGCCTGGCTTATTTTTCTGTTCTTGACTGTGGAAGTGATGTGACTATTTGAAGATTCTGCCTTGACTTCTTTACAATGATGGGTTACAAACTGGAATTGTGAGCTGAAATGGACCCCTTTATCCTCTAAGTTGCTTTTTCTTAAGGAATTTAATCACAGCCACAAACATGTTTCAGAGGATGATTCTGTGACTATCATGATGGGAAGTGTGGGAGCAGGGTAGGGAGGCATGGCACTGGGGCCATCAATAGCTGAGAGCTTACATCTGATCCACAAGCATGTGGCAAAAAGAGAGTAAGAAAGGCATTCTTCCAGTGACACACCTCCAACAAGGCCACACCTCCTAATCCTTTTCATACAGTTCCACTAAAGACCAAACACTTACACATATGAGCCTATGGGGGCCATTCTCATTTAAAGCACCACAATGACCAATTACATTTGTTTTTGTTTGTTTGTTTTCCAAGACAAGGTCTCTCTGTGTACCCTTGGCTGTTCTGGAACTCTCTATAGACCAGGCTGGCCTCAAACTCACAGAGATCTGATTGCCTCTGCCTCCTGAGTTCTGGAACTAAAGGCATTGGCTACCAATGCCCAGCAGCAATTAAGTTTGTTAAGGACAATATCCCAATTATAACACCCACTTCTGTGTCCTCTAAACTCATGTCCTTATCACAATGCAAAATTTGATCTCTATGGTGCCATTTCTAAAGTTTCAAAGTGTTCAGCTCATTCTAGCAGTAACTCAACATCCAGAGTCCAAGTTTGTTAACCCAAATCAAATGATCTGTTTCTAATATCAATGATGGGACAGTGGCAGTGGCCACTTTTGTTCCAAAAGGCAGAATAAAGGCATAAGTGGCCCAAAGCAAGTATGAAACCCAGTAGGGAAAGTGTAAGTCTTGAAGCTGGAATATAATTCTCCCTTCCTTATAGTACCTTTTGGGCATTGGGGCTAGGGCATATGAGGTGTCAGGCAACTCCACTTCTAGGACCTTGCTCGGCTCATCCCTCTTGGGTGCGCTCTGGGTTTGGAACTACTCATTGGAGTGTGCAGCTTTTCCAAGTGAGCATTGCACCCCATTAGTGGCACCACCATTCTGAGGTATCACTACCTCAGCAGTGATCCTATTATGGGAAGTTTTATTCTACCAAAGGGAGCTAACCCTGTAACTGCTGACATTCTGTGAATCTCGCCAACCTTGTAAAACTTTCTCATGAAAGAATTCTGAAAATCTTTTAACCTCCTCACCTGGTAAAACTTCTATGTAAGGATCAGCTATATTCTGGGAAGTTGATGACTTGGAGTGGCCAACCCCCTTCTTTCACTTCCTTTTCGCCAATTAAAAATTGAAACAAAACAACTAGCCAGTGGCAAAAGACTGGGAAGTCGAAATACAGGCAATGGGAGAAAGATGGAGTTACCACCCGAGTTAGAGTAAAATCTAAGTGAACCTCCTACCCTGGTGTCCTTGCTAGTTGGTTCGGGTCCTGGCATACCTTTTCTTAAAAAGAAATTGCCTTGCCCAGTTACTTTCCTTTTGTTCATGTGTTGCTTTGTGTGGTACCTGTTTCCAGTCCTGCTCCCGTAGCTCCTATGAGAACCTTCTATCAAGGGCTTTGTGTGTGGCTTCATCCCCTGCTCTCACACTATTCTACATGGAGGCCGCCATGCCCTCTGAACTCTTGTATTCGCCACACCTGCAGAATGTGGATGTAGACACTGGCAAGCTGGGCTTGCTCCTACCCCTGGGCTGCCCGAGCCATGATCGGAGCAGTTCAGTTCTATGTTGGAATTTAATGAGCTGAGTCCCAAGATAGCTTGGAGGCAGTGAGCACTTCTGCCCTTACGGCTCCACCATTCTGAACTTGGTATGGGAAGAGAAGTCTTGCTATCTGAAGTGCTTTGAGGGTATCTTCTCACAATGCAGAAGAAAAGCTGACTTTTGAGTTGATATTTATATCTTAAACAAAGGGTAGCATGGCCACACTCTTACCGGTCTCCATTGGACATGTCAGTGTGCGAAGTTTTGAAATTTTTAATATTTCCCTTTTAGTTGGAGGTGACACCTTTAGGTCATTCCTTTGTCTTGTATCTTGGCTTAATTGGTTAAGAGCAACTGCAAGCATGATGACTTGATCCCCACAACCCACATAAGCATGCAAATTAAAAAAAAGAGGCAGGTGTGGTGGCACATGTCTTTAATCCATCACTCGGGTGGCAGAGGCAGGTGGATCTCTGAGTTCTAGGCTAGCCTGATCTACAGTGTGAGTTCCAGGACAGCCAGGGCTACACAGAGAAACTCTGTCTTGAAAAACAAAACAAAAACAAGAAAGAAACCAAAAAAGGAGGAAAGGAAGGAAAGGCTGCATTTTGTATCTTTGACGCTAGGAAGGAGGAGTTGGGTAGATTCCTGGGGCTCATTGGCCAGCCATTCTAGCCTGCTGGAGGAGCTCCAATGAGAGATCTTATCCTTCCCTAAAAACAAACAAACAAACAAAAACCAATTCAAAACCAATGGATGGTGTCTGAGAAATGAAGCTTGAGGTTGTCCTCTGGTCTTCATGTGCACCGCAACACATGTGCCAATCCACACATACGAATACACATATACACATAGCTACCATGACCAAAGTAATAATGTAGCCCTCCAATATCTTGCTTACAAATTTATTTAAGCAGAAATCCTATTCTGGCTTCAATAAAGACACAGGCACATGATGCAGCCACATTCTTGTTCCCATTTAACAAGGAAGATTTTACTCTCTATTTCTGACCAGTTATTCTTTATCTCCATTGGTTACATTATCAGAATGTTTACTACTTTCAATATTTCTCTAGGCATTCTGGTTATAACCATTGACATAACTGCCAAGGAACTGCAGACTGTCCCAGTCACACTTTGCTCATTTCTTTGCTCCTCAACATTTCCAGGTATGAAAATTTCATAACTACAGCAACTCTCCCACTGTTCGTGTTAGAAACAAAGAATAATCTTGTTACACAAAGGAAAATATACATAAAACAAAAGTTGTTTGGCCAGGCAATTCGTATGTGTATATGTTAAAAAAAAAAAAAGAGTACATTAGAACCGCTGGGACCTATTTTTATTTTGATGTGATAGAACACCGTGACCGACCGGGCGTGGTGGCGCACGCCTTTAATCCCAGCACTCGGGAGGTAGACGCAGGCAGATCTCGGTGAGTTAACGCTAGCTTGGTCTACAGAGTGAGTCCAGGACAGTCAGGGATACACAGAGACGCTCTGTCTCAAAACAAAAACAAAAACAAAAACAACAACCCCTTCAAAACCAAAACAAACAAAAAAACCCAACAACAATAAAAACAACATGATGACCAAAGCAATTTATTTATTTTATTTATTTTTTATTTCTTCAAGTTACATCTCAGTCGCAATCCCCTCTCTACTCCCCCCTCTGTTCCCATCCTCCCACCCTCTTCCCCCTCAACTCCCCACCCACTACCTTTTTTTTAAAGTTTAAGGTATATCTTTTCCCCCCCAACAGCTCCTCCTTTCAGTCCAACAAATGGCTCTTTCTCTTACAACAACAAATACAATACTAAACAACAAAAATAATTAGGCCACAATTATGAGAATTATAAAGCTTAGCATACATTCCCAATGTCCAGTCCATATGTATTTGGCACCTGACTTTAACCTTCTACTATCCAACCATCTCCATGAGTTTAAAGTCCTATATCCAACTCAGCTTCCATCCTAACTTGCATCACAATTTTAAAAACATCTTTTTAGATCCAGAACACCCCCTTAATTCCTAAATAACTCAAACTTTAACTATGAGACTCAGCTATCTAGTCTTCAACCACATCAGAGACCTGAGAGGGATAAATATATCTGATTATACAGGAAGTATAGGGCTAGCAACTTCCAAAACTAAGAAATGACATACCAGTGGCTGTCTGGACTGTTCCCAATTTCTCTCCATATATTACAGCATCAATCTTCAGCCATTTGGCCCCACTTCTCTGACAGACATTGATTGTAAAGCAGGAATTATGAAGGACTTCACTACCCTGTCTTGGGAGAGCGAGGCTGTCGACTTACCTGCTTACAAGTTTTGTCTTTTTTGGACAGCATGCTGTCTACAGTTGAAGCAAGGGATTTTTCTTGCCAAGTGACAGGCTTACCACTCTTGCAACCATCTCCAATTGGAGATTCTTTGATGCTCATCATCTACTTGGAGTAGAATAGGTGGTGCTGTCAGGAGCTGACATGTCTCAATATAAAAAAAAATCTTAAGTTAAGAAAATATCTTTGAATGCCATATTCTGCAGGTTGTAGGGGTTGATAGATTAATATAAATTAGATTTAGTAAATATCTAGGTTTCTGATACAGTCTCTTAATTCAGGGCATGAAGATCAACTTGGCTGTGAGCAATTAGCTTATCAGCTTATGAATGAAATCACATGAAACAGGGGAGTCTCTATGGACTGAAAAACAAGGTTGAAGCCAGGTGAAACAAGCAAAGACTTTATTTATGACCTGGAATTGTTTTCAACTGCTAAGTGGGCAGAGCCCAAATTAAGCTGAAGCAGGTGGAACAAGGAGCAATCCTATTTAAGGACAAGTGGATGAGCCCAGGGAGCTGCATGCTAAAGGCCCCCAATACTAGAGAGCTCTGAGAGTACTGCTGGAGAAAGTGCTGGTGGACTGATGGCCGGATTTCCCTGAGGCAGAAAGAAGCTGGTGAGCAAAGAAAGCCTCAGCAAGACAGCAAAAGACCAAGGACTAAACCCTGTGGCTCAGCTTTTGCCTAGAGGGGTTTGACCCGTCTGAACAGTGGCCAGAATGGAACTGTGGCCAGCTTTAAAGCTGAGGCAGAGCGGCAGAGTTGCTGATACAAAGGAAATAAGTTGGCCTACAGACAGCTAAGGTCTCTCAAGAGAGAAGAAAGCCTAAAGCCTTATTTAAGGTGAGACTTCGATAGCCAATTTACCCTGATGAACCTGCGTCTGAGATATTCCAGAGAAAGGACTGCTAAGTGCATTAGAGTCTACCCCAGAGACTGTGTTCCTGACGACTGAGGACCTGCCCCAGAGACTGTATCCTTATGAAAATAGTTGTAATAGTTATCAGTAGGTTTAATGGTTAGGTCTTAGGGGTTGTAGGAATTTATAGGGGTTGAAGACATTCATAGGGGTTGTAGGAATTTATAGGAATAGTAATTAAATAAGTGTATTTGTTATATGCGAATATAGTTACTAATAAATAAGTGTTAATAATTAAAAGTACGGTTACAGCAGATCTCTTGAGGTTTTTGAAGAGCACCTATCTATCTTCTTATATTTGGATAAGCAAATGTTGCTTGTCTCTTAGAAACTTGATTTCTGATTAACTTAGAAAATAACTGTGATAGATTACCCCAGTACCTAACAAAATGACATGCCTGAATGACTATTAGTTTGCATTTCTTAATTATCCTAAACAGTTTATGACAGTTGCTAACAAAAGGCCAAAACTTCACATTTCATTTTTAAGTGTTACCTAGGTACAATACCTTAAAAAGAGTTAACCTTAATTTTGTATCAATATACAAAGATCAATATGATTTAGCCAAATATAATCTTAATTTTGTATCAATATACAAAGATCAATATGATTTAGCCAAATATAATCTTAATTTTGTATTAATATACAAAGATATAAGAGCATATTCAAATTCAATAATCTGTCCTTTTTTTCTTTTATCATTCCTATATTATGTCTATATCCCATTTTTCCTCTGGTCTTTTCACCCCTACATAGAAGAGAAAGAAGGATACAGAAAAGAAAAAGAGAGAAATCCCTGGGTCTAACCTCCAAAACCTATTTAACAAGACCATTTAATAGCTTATAATCTCTCCCCCTAAAGAGCAAGTATCTATAACCCATCAAATGACCAAAGGGGGGAAAAATCACCCACCCTACCTTGTGGAGGTGAGACATCCCTCTCTTAAAATGACTTCCTGCTGATTTGGGACATAGTAAACCTGTTTGGGGCCCAATTAAGAATGGAAAAATGATTAAGCATATTACTAGAATCATTTGATGTTCAGTCCTTTTGTGCTCAGCTATTTAAATGTCCTAAGATGTTTGCAGACAGAAGTTGAACTTCAGGGCTTTCCTGAAGTTCTGGTTGGAACAGTCTGTGGAACTGAACGATCTTAGTGATTTTGAGTTGTTGTGGTTGTAGACTTTTGAGGAAACAGCTATTGAAGAAGTCTATAAGATGAATCATCTGGGCTTCTTGTCTTCTTTGGTATCTGATCTGTTTTCTTCTGAGGTTTCAGTTGTCCAGTTGTCCCTGGATTCCTTACATGGATGCTTTTAATCTCCTGGAAAGATTAACAGAGCCCTGCCCTAATCCTAACTCTGGGACACTACTTAAGGGGGGGGGGCAGGTAATATTTTTCCTGGAGCAAATTCAGTTTTTTGACAATATAAAAAGTATTATCTTTTTATTGAGATTAAAAAAGAAATTATTTTGATATTTTGGAACTAAACAAACCTTTAAGTGTACATATTTTGAGATCTCAAGGACAATTCACTTTGAATTTCATCATGCCTTTTGTGAGTAGCTTTTAGATTTAAATCATTCCAAATCCTATGTACCTGTACCTGTCTCTGCATTCTAAGTATTCGGATCAAAGGCATGTGCTTCCCAACTGATGGGATTAAAGATGTGCACCACTACTCTTGGGTCTAAGTTTTTCTCTATTTAGAGCTTGCTTTGTATCAGGCTGGCCTTGAACTCAGAGATCTGCAGGTTTCTGTCTCTAGTGTGTTGGGATTAAGGGTGTATCCCTCTCAAATGATGGGATTAAGGGTGTGCATCATCACCACCCTGTTCCCAAGGCAATTTATAAATCAAAGTTTTTAACTGAGTTTTAGTTTCAGAAGATTAAACCCCATGATGACAAAGCAAAGGCATAGTGGCAGAAACAGCTGAGGGCTCACATCTCTAACAGCAAACAGGAGGTGGAGGGAACAATAGGAATGCCATGAGTCTTTTGAAGCTTTAAAGCCTGCTTCAAATGAAGCACCTCTTCCAACAAGGCCTTGCCTCCTGATCCTTCCCAAATAGTTCCACCAACTGAAGATCAAGTAGTCAAACATATGAACTTAAGGAGGTCATTCTCATTCAAACCACTGCATTTCACTCTCTAGTACCCTTAAGCTCCCCATCATATCATATTGCAAAATGAATGTAGTCCAACTCCAAAAGTCTTTTACAGCCTCAACACAGTTTAAAAGGGCAAAGTCTCTTCTGAGACTCAAGGCAATCTCTTAATTGTAACCCCATGTAAAATCAAAAAGCAAATGACATACACCTAACATACAATGCCATAGAATATACACTGCTATTCCAAAATGGAGGAATAAGGTCATATTGAAAAATAGCGTATCAAAGAAAAATCAAAATCCAGCAGGGAAAATTCCAAATCCTGTAGTTTCATGACTGATACCATAGGGCTTAGATGGGTCTGCCTTTCCAGCTTTCCTGCCTGTAAATCCTTCTCTCTCTCTGGCTCCACTCCTTGTATGCAGCTTTCATTGACAGATACCTGGTGGCTCTGGCACCTCTAACATCTTGGGAATCTACAATGCAATCCAGGTGTCACTTTTACTGCTTTACAAAATAGCCTCTGAAGGTGGGCAAACTCCCACCCATTTCATTTCAGACATGGTCTCTCCTTAATCTCCTTATCTCTTTCAGGATGAGCCTTGGCTCTAACATTAAATTTTCTGGTGCTTTTTTTCTCTTCAAACTGTACATTTGGCTAGGTATAGTGGTGCATGCCTTTAATCCCAGAACTTGGGAGGTAGAGGCAGGCAGATCTCTGTGAGTTCATGGCCAGACTGGTCTACAGATTGAGTTCCAGGACAGCCACGGCTCTGCTACACAGAGAAACCCTGCGTCAAAAAAAAACAAACAAACAAACAAACAAAAACCAAAACACCCAAACCAAAACCAAACCAAACAAACAAAATCCCCCAAAACCAAAACCAAACTCCAAACTGTACATTTGTATTTCTTTTTGCTCTGCTTGCTTTTTTTTCTTTCTAGAAATGCATAAGATTGATTACTAATAACTGTGAAACATGGAAACAGGGCCGATGTTTGGGTATCTTGAAATCTCCTCTGTCAAACAAATTAGCCCATTATTTTCCAATTTAGTCTCAAGAAAAATCTTAGGACAAATGCAGAAACCAGCCACGGTCTTTGCCGAAATATCACAAGAATAGTCTCCAGTCCAGAAGTTAATATTGTTCCCCTCTGAAACCTCTTGAGCTGGGCTCCCACAGCCCACACTGCTCAGTCCTGCTGCCTTCCAACTTCCTGCTAGAATGGCCCACTAACAGAATTCAATCACTTTTGTAATCCAAAGTCTTCCAAATTCCTGCAAAAACATGCATGGCCAGGCTTGTCACAGCACTACCCTACTCCTGGTACCAACTTCCATGTTACTTTCTTTTCTATTGCTGTGTTAAAACACTATGATCAAAGCAGCTTATAAATGAAGTGCTTAATTGAACTTATATTTTCAGAGGTTTGGAGTCCATGCTGGCAGGGTGAAGGCATAAGAGTGGGAGAAGTTGAGAGCTCACATTTCAAATAAGAAGCAGGAGGCAGAGAGCACACTGATAATGGCCTAAGTCTTTTGAAATCTCAAAACCACCCTCAATGACACACTACTTCAACAGGGCCACACCTTCTGATGGTTCCCAAATAAGCAGTTACACTGGGAATCAAATACTCAAACATAGCAACCTATTGGGGCCATTCTCATTCAAACCCCACAGAACCCAAGCACAGCTAGCAAGCATACTTGGTCAAGAGGTTTTTGTCTTTTGTCCCTAACATAGGTGATGACTCATCCCATTGGTGGGAGCTTGACTTCACAATCTTACAAAATTGGTTAATTGGCACAAAGAAGGGAAGATCCAGGAAATATGAGTCATTGCCAGGCTAAGTATCTCTGATAGAGAAAAAAACCCATAACTTAAATAGAAAAAGACTTTCTCTAAAATTATCCTCCTCTTTACAGTTTTTTTCAAACTTATGAAAAACTTAGCTAGTATATGTTAATCATTTGAAGTCTCTAGAAAAAGTAAATTATTATTTTAAAAATATTAAATTTTATGTGTATAGTTTTTGCCTGCATGTATGTCTGTGCCTCATTTGTGTGCTTGGTGACAGTGCAGGCTAGAAGAGGCATCAGATTCCCTGGACCTGGAGTTACACTCGTTTGTGAGCTGCCATTCAGATACTGGAAACTGAACTCTGGAAAAGTGGCCAGTGCTCTTATCCTCTGAGCCACTTCTCCCATCCCAGAGGAAATTGTGGTTATGGTAAGTTTTGGCCTAAGCATGGTTTCAGGTGAACTTGCCCTAACCTTAGAGTCATTTAGGAGTGTTCAAAAGTGTTCAAAGCCCCAGAACACTTTTGGCATATCTGGACCCTGGTAAAGATGAGACTGCCAAGAGTCCCAAAGACATTAAAAATATTTATTATTATTATTACTACTATTATTATTTATTTTTATGTATATGAGTGAGCTGCCTTTACACACACACAGAAGAGGGTATCAGATCCCATTACAGATGGTTGTGAGCCACCATGTGGTTCCTGGGGATTGAACTCAGGACTTCTGGAAGAGCAGCCAGAACTCTTAACCTCTGAGCCATCTCTCCAGCCCCCACAAGGACATTTTTGGCTTTTGGCTAACAAAGCCCCTCCCCCCGCCTCTCTGTGTGTGTGTGTAGAACATCATTAGTGAGAACATCTCAAGAGAAACCCTGTACTCTTCTGGAACCTAGGTAACCTTGGAGGGCAAAGAGGGAAATACTCTTCCAATTAATCCCTCTGATCACATCAATCTAGCCTCCAGCTCTGGTCATTGAATACCCAGAAGGGCAGTTACACCAGTCTGGTACTTGTATGTATAATGTTTAGAAAAAGCCTGGACAAAAGCACATCAATAGCTCCATTGTTGTCAGCGGAGGTTTAACACCATGAACTGAACTTTGACACTAGAAATTTTAGTATATTGTCTCTAAGTCTCATATTTTACCTTCATAACTTGTATAATCTAATTTTCTTTTTCATTGTGCTGGCTAGTTTTATGTCAACTTGACACAAGTTGGAGTTCTTGGAGAAGAGGAACCTCGTTGAAAAAAAATGCTCTCATAAGATCTAGCTGTATGCAATTAATGATGTGGGGGGGAACCCAGCCCATTGTGGGTGGAGCCACCCCTGAGCTGGTGGCTCTGGGTTCTAAACTAAGAAAGCAGACTGAACAAGTCACGTGGAACAAGTCACTAAGTAGCACTCCTCCGTGGCCTCTTTACCAGTTCGTGCCTCCAGGTTCTTGCGCCGAGTGAGTTCCTGCCCTGACTTCCTTCAATGATGAACTGTGAAGCAAAAGTCTAAGCCAAATAAAGCCTCTCCTCCCCAACTTGCTTTTGGTCATGGTGCTTCATCGCAGCAATAGTAACCTTAAGACATTCATTCTGGGGACGTCTGTCATCTTAATCTTCATACATAAATCATTCTTTACTAAAACAATTTGTTTTTATATCCTTCTAATGCTTTCTTTTACTTACTTGTTTTCTTTCTTAACATTATGGAATATAACATTAAAAATTTACCATCTCTTTTGAGACTTTCTTCCAGGGAATGGACTGTGTGTGTGGAAGAGAGTATTATGTGATGTCTATTCTCTCTCTACTCATATAAGGTCCCAATGACAAACTAATATTTGATTTCACCAAACTTTAATTTGGGAGACCAATTTGTCTGGGAAGTTTGGCTGATAGGCAAATGAGGTTCGAATGACCCTCTCTTCCCGGAGAGCCAATAATCAAGGATCCCAGCTGTAATCTTTTATAAGCAGACATGGCTGGTCTTATGAAGATGGCAGCTGTCTGGCTTAGAGACCGTGTTGTATAACACCATCTCAACAAAAGAAAGCTGAATCCAAACTACATACGCAGGATAATGTAATAGATTAATATTCCCCTATGCACACTGTTAAACTATGTGGCTTTTTGAATTCTCCGGTTAATCTTATAGAAAACACAAGATAATTCTTTATGCAAAAATGCTGCATCAGGACCCAAACCAGGCTAGCAAACACAGTTGGCCAAGATAGTTTCTGTCTTTTATCCCTGAAGTAGATGGTGACATCCTGCTGAAGGGGGTTGGAATTCACAGTCCCAGGCAACTGGCTAAAGGGACTCCTTGCAGTGCTAACTACATTTGTTAAAACAAAACTATCTTGGATAGAAAAAAAACTGGATGTTTCTCCAAATTGGTACCAGCTTTCTGTTTTAGCCTATTTTCTGTCATAACAGACCATATAAAGAGATTTATGTTGTCTCATGATCTTAGGGTCTGGGAAATCCAAAAGTGTAGTACCTTCACTTGTAGAAGGGAGGCCAAGACAAGGGGGCCAGACGGTGGCTGCTTCCTGTTTTTTTTTTTTTTTTTTTTTTTTTTTAAGCAGGTCTCAACTTTGCAGTCCTGGCTGCCTTGGAACTTGTAATGTAAATCAGGATGGCCTTACAAAAACATGCCTGCTTGTCTCTTCAATTCTGGAATTAAAGGCATCATCAACATACCCAGCAACCAGATCCATTTTAACAACCTTTCTCTTGATAACTACCCCACTCTGGAGGGAATTTCATTAATAACTTCATAAAGGTTGGGCCCATTCTACCAAAATACCTCTAAAGGCCCCACTATCTCTCAACAATGTTAACCTGGGAACTAAATTTCCATGAGCTTTCTCAGAGACAAAAATAAATCCATATTGTAGCACATGCCCAGAAACTTTTTATACTTTCCAAAAATGACTTTTCTTTGACTAGGAGGCCCTGTAGTCTTTCTGTTTGTTTGTTAAAAATAAGATGCACTTTGCTAATATTGCGTGACAATAAAGCAGGTACCATCTGCTCTGGAAATGATGATAGATTTGCTGTTGGTCATTTAACCAACACAGCATATGGGAGTCCTAGTCAGTCTTCCCAAATCCAGGCTCTGTGCCCTTCCCGGGACAAAAATCTGAAGGGCCTGTCACTGTGTACTTAACCCCTGGTATACTTATCCCTGGTGTACTTACCCCACATAGCCCTTGATAATGTGGATATAGTGCATGGTGATCTATGAAGTTCTGTAGCTGAGTTGTCTTTAATAGAATGTTACTTAGATAAGCATAGCCTAATTATAAAAACTCTGGTTTTAATTATTATTTAACAACACTGGGGATCAAGTCTAGGCCCTTGCAAATGCTAGGCAAAGGGCTTTATCAATCAACCATACCCCCATATATTAACTCTTTAAAAGCACAGTGGGGTGGTTTGAATAAGAATGTCCTCCATAGGCTCCGGGATTTGAGCTTTTGGTTTCCAGTTCCTGGTGCAGTTTAGGGAGGTGTGTGTGTCATTGAGAGAGGGTTTTGAGAGTTTTAAGACTTTCAGCTCTTTGAATTTGCTGTGTCTGCTTCCCGCTTGCAGTTTAAGATGTGAGCTCCCAGTTCCTGATCCATTCCGCCATGCTTTCTGGCTGTGATGGTGACTGACTCTTATCCCTCATGAACTGTAAACGCAGTTAAACTTTTCCTTTTATAAGTCACCTTGGTGATGGTATTTTATCACAGCAATGGGAAAGAAACTAATATACACACTTTTCTTTGCTTTGTAGCAAAAGAGGAAGTCAGAAAGATTCAACACAGCTTTCTCTGTTGCTAGCCTTGAGGGAGGAGGAGGGTAGGAATGCAAATGGCTCAATCTAGAACTGCCAGAACTGAATTTTGCCAATAACATTGATAAGGGATGAGGGTTTTCCACAGGGATTTCAGATGAGAATTTAGTATAGTTGATCTCTTCATTTTAGCCTGTGATAACTCAAGGAACAACTGAGACTTTCTCGGAGGAAAATCCTGAACAACAGGTGTTGAATGAAGTCATTGTCTTGTTTTTCCCCTCCCTTTTAAGATGTGATCTATGTAACACAGGCTGAGTTACATCTCCTGAGTACCCGTATTTGTATATGTATATGACACTACCTCTGGCCGTCTGTGGAGCAACGGAAGACTCAGGTACCATGCCTCTTGTCTGAAATCTTCCTTTACTTCTTCAGGCACACCTGTGACACTTTCCTTTTCATTGCTGTGTCACCTGGTATCCCTGTCACTGTGAAAGTCATCCTGGGTTATAATTATCTCATCTTTTCTTCTTAAATTTATTTTTATGAGTATGGGTGTTTGCCAACGTGTATGTCTGTGCATCACTTGCATGCTTGGTACTCACAGAGGTCAGAAGAAGGTATGGTATCCCCTAGGAGTGGAGTTACAGACAGCTGTGAGCTGCCATGTGAGTGCTGGGAATTGATACTGGGTCCTCTGCAAGAGCAGCCAGTGCTCTTAACTGAGCCATCTTGCCAGCCCCACCCAATTTTGTATTTTTTGAGACAGGATCTTACTCTTCAACTCAGGCTTGAGCTTGTTACATAGCATAGACTGGCCTTCAACTCCGAAGGATTCTGCTACTTCAGCCTCTCAAACGTGGGAACTATGAGTGTGTGCCACCACACCTGAACTCAATTTGTAATTATAGATACTAAAACAACCAAAGAATGCAATATTTAATATCTAAGAGGAAAAGTCTAAAAAAAATCCTCTGTGGATTTCAGAATCGAATTCAGGTGGTCTGTCTGGCGTGGCCTTTACCCGCTGAGCCCTCTGTCTGGCCCACAAAAAGACTTCCTTGGCCTTATGCATATATAAGTTGGAAAGTCTTACATTTTAAACAAATGGAAATAAACTGATTTTCCACTTAGCTCCACGTATTCGGGGTAAAGATCCTTTTTCTTCTGCAGTTGATATCTCTTGTCAGTGAGACTAGAATGAAAATTCCTGGAAGGAGACACAGTTTTGATAGTACTTGACATTTGCTCCTGGAGCCTTTTGTCAGGCCAGCTACGTGATAGTTTGAGGCTCTTCTTACCCCTGGGCTTTGTGGGTCAGCTTCCATCAATCTCTGCTGGAGGGGGAACTTGGTCTTTCACAAACAGAAAAGGGGGAGGAATTGTACAGGAAATTGTAAGGGGTATTGGAGGCCAGAAGGGGCAGGGAGGGCTTTTTCTGGCTTTGAATCATGTAAAAACCTCAGGGTGCGGTCACATCACAGAGGGGTCTCCAGGGCTAGCTAGCCCACTGATTCATCTGTACTTTATCTCTTGGGCCAAGGGGAGTTAAAGGAAGGGTTTGATGAAAGAGATTTCACGATCTTTTGTTTCGGGGTTTTTTGTTTTTTCGAGATAGGGTTTCTCTGTGTATCCTTGGCTGTTCTGGACTCCCTTTGTAGACCAGACTGGCCTTGAACTCACAGTGATCCGCCTGCCTCTGCCTCCCGGGTGCTGGGATTAAAGGCGTGAGTCACCCACCACGCGCGGCAGGTCGACTGGTAATGTTTAGTCACACATTGAAAAAGTAGTAACATACTGAACCAACCAGAAAACGCTCAAAACTTAGTTTGCGACCGAGGCGGTGGTTTAAGGTCAGGAGAGTGATTTCTAAAGTACTTTAAAAGTCTGAAATCTGTAGCGGCAGATGGTTGCCAGGACCAGGAGACAGTCGCCGCTCTCCGCAATGTAGCTTCTCGCAGTCGGTAGGGGAAACAGTTTCGGCGCGGCTCCTGACCACCGACACTCTGCGCACGCGCAAAGCTCAGCCGCTCCGCTGCGTGCGCATCCGGCCTGAGGCCTGGGAACGTCGCTCCGTCGGTGAGCGGGGCCTGAGTGGGCGGAGCCGGGCGTGCGGCGCTGGGCGGACGCTGCGCAGGCGCCTGCTCGCTCGCCTCACCCGGGCGCGCGGATGCGGCGGGTTCCGCTCCCGGCGGGCGGAGGGGTTGCGCGCACACGAGCGAGCCGCCGTGACGTGCACCGCCGTGCTACGCCAGACATCACGGGTCCGTGTGTAGTGGCGGCCCGGCTGTCCTCCGCCGCCTCGCCTGGCGAGGGTCGCTCCGCGTTCGCGGGTCGGGCGACCGGCGACAAAGACGATCCACGGGGTGGGGGGGGGACGATCCCGTGGCAGAGTCGCCGCTTCCGCTTCCCTGCTACTCCTGCCACCGGCGACGCGGGCCCGTGGCTTCCTCCTCTTCGGCCCGGTGTACCCCGCGGGCCCCGTGGCTGCAGCTGTCCAGAAGCGGCGGCGAAGAGGCCTCGGGCCGCGCGCCCACGGCCCCATGGGAGGCTAGCTGGGCCTGGTCCCCGGCCCGTGCCCGGTTTCTGCTGCGGCCCTTCGGACCTCGGGGACCCCTCGGGGCGTCGCTCCTGGGGGGCGCGGTGACAGGCTGTGCGGGGGCGGAGGGGCCAGCTCGGTGGCCTCCTCTGGGCCCTCGGCCCCGTGATCTCCGCCCAGCGGCCGGTAAGTGCTCTGGTTCTGCTGGCGACTGGGCCCAGGGACGGGAATTCCTCTGCAGGGGGGAGTCGGGACAGCCCTGCTAGGCTGGGGCTGACCTTAGAACCCCCAGGTCAGTGCGACGTGGGCTGGGAAACTGTCAGACTCGTACTCCGCGGGAATTTTATTCTAACCAGAAGGTTGCAACTAGCTGATCGAAGGGAAGCTGGGACCGACGTGCTTTAAGCCAACAACAAAAAAAAAAGTGCTGGTGTTTGGGTTGTCTGTGTGGCCCGTCTGTCGATGAATGTTGTTTCCCCTTATCGTGGAGCGGTGTGCATGTACTTTTCTCCTTGTACTTGTATGTCAATCATCTTCCCAGCCCCGCGAGACGAGTATGCAGTCTACCAGCTTTAAAAATTAAAAAAAAAAAATTGAGGCTCAGCGAGATGAAGGTGTAACTTCCCAAGGTCATGCAAGTGGGTGGTCGTCGAGGAAGCCCTCTGGGTGTTGTACAGATATGTTTCTCTAAGGACTTCATTTCTCCGTCTTTCAAAAATAAGTACGTCAGGGGAATGAGATTGGCTGGAGATTTTGTTCCTGGTTGTAAATTCGAAACAACTAGCTAGCTAGAGTTTACGCTTTTTGACCTAGGTTGTTGGATGTTTTGATGCACAGTTTGTCGCCATGCATTTTAGTTTTCAAAGACATTACTTGTGGAAAGTGGCTTTGCGTAGCCTTTTATGTATTAGGACTGTACAGAAAACAATTTGCCATTTTATTGAAAAGAAGAAATATGCGTGATAAAACTACATATTTCTTGAGGTTATGTTTTACTTTTGCGCTTCGCTGTTGATGTATACAGGGAATTCGCAGTTAGGTTATTTTCTGTGCTTGAGAATTCCTTCTTGCAAACTTTGTTGCTGGATTATATGACAAAGTCAGTATTCTTAATGACTTTGCATTGTCTTATGTAGTATTTCAGAGTTTAATGTCAAAAATCAATGTGTAAAATAAGAAAGAGATCATCTGTTGTGATTTATGTGTCTATTCAAAATGTTAATCAGTTAACAAGCTGACAGAAAATTCCTACTGTACTGTTTGGTTAGTGAGCAAACAGAGCTGGAGCTCTTTACAGAAGAAAATGCTGATAAACTTTTGAGTAATTGAAGCTTCATGTAACTACAAATATTCAGTTATAATACTCAGATTTCACTAGTATATTACACCTTGAAGAAAACTTGTGGCAGATTGTCTTTAAAATACTGTGTAGGGAAGAGGCCACATTTGCAGACTTGACAGGTGAATGGCTTACAGACAGGTTTGTTTGGTTAGAGTACAGGCACTTGTTGAATCTGGTATTATTGTAGAATGGTTGTCTAGTCATGCTTTGAATCCATGTGTTTGGAGAGAACTAGCTGTCCATGGCTTATCTTAACTACGTACTAAAATTGAATCTTTTCGGGGTGTGGAGTGTTGCTCTCTAGTTGGTTACTGCTCAGGGACAAACCCGTGTCTGCAGATGCTGCTTTGTGTTCAGTGTGCTCTGCTTTCTGCAGTTGGGCTTTCAGGCTGCTTGTTTCCTACTTTGGAAAACTGGAGCTCTGTAGATCCTTCCCTACAAATTTTTATCACAAAAGCTATTTAAGCATAAAGAAAATCTGTCACTAGTAAACAGCCATATGGCGACCTCTCCACTCAACATTTGTTGATAGCTTGCTGTATTTGCTTTGTTTATAAATGTATATTATTTTTGGTTGAACTATTGGAAGCTAAGCTGTTGACATTATGATGGTTTACCCTAAAGACAAGGGCACTTTTTTTTTGGCACGGATAAAGTATTGTTATTGTTCATTTTCTTCAACATAATTCCTTACTTAATTAAAACAAAACAAAAAACTTACATATGTGTGCATGACAGGTGTCCATGGAGGTCAAAATCAGATCTCCTAGAACTAACATTGTAGATAGTTCTGAGCCACCATATGGGTGCTGGGAACCAAATCTGAGTCCTCTGCAGAGCAGCTGGCACTGCTGCGTTTGACTGATGAGCCATCGCTGTAGTCCCTCCTCAGTGTAATCTAATATACATATTTAAATCTCTCAAACTGTCCTTAAAGGTCTTTTAGAGCATTGTACAGCCTTTCTTACCCAAACAAGATCTCATCAGAGTTTATTCTTTTCATTTGTTTAACTCCTTTTAATCTCTTCTAATTTAGACTACCCAAACCCTCCTTGTAAAACAACATAGAGACCAAGAATTTAGTTGTCTTAGAAAATGACTCACATTCTGGATTTGTCAGAAAATTTTCTTCCAGTGAACTCAACTAGAAGCTCTTTCTGTGTCCCACTTAAACTGTGGGTTGTAAATCAGTTTTAAAGAGATCAAGAACAAGAATACTTGATAAATGATACTTAGTATTGCTTCCCTTCAGGAGATTTACACTGTCTAGTCCCTTTACTTTTTGATGCTGCTTGATGATGTGATTGAGGGAATTTTCCTAGCTGTTTCCTACTACAGCCAGCAAGGTATCTGTTGGGGCATGGTGGCGCACAGCTTTAATCCCAGCACTTGGGGAGACAGAGGCAGGTGGATCTCTGTGAGTTTGAGGCTTGCTTGTTCCATATAAAAGTTCGAGGACAGGGCTAAATAGAGGGGCCTGTTCTCCTTAAAAAAAAAAAAAAAGACATCTGGGTTTATGATAAATGATCACAGTGGTGGTTCTAATCTAACCTGTTCTCCAATCTTTAATTTTTTTTTAATTTTGTGTGCTTGGGTATTTTACCTGCCTGTATGTCTCTGAACTGCATGCTTGGTGCCTAAAGAAACCAGAAGAAGGCATTGAATTCTTTAATTTGGAGTTCTAGAGTATTGTAAGCCATTGTATGAGTGCTGGGAATCAAACCCAGGTCCTCTGGTAGAGCAGCCAGTGAGCTTAACCACTGAGCCATCCATATGTAGTCATCTTTTCACTTACAAATTGTTGTAGTGTGATAATCCTTGTCAAGATGACCTGTGAATTCACTGTAATCTTTTGTTGGTCAACAGATGGAAACAAGATCATAGAAATTATAAAATATTCTGAATAGCTGATATATTAATTAAAACCTGATTATGTGTGTTTTTAAGATTTGAATTCTAAGTATCACCTGTTCTGAATTGGTTAAGAAACTTGAGAAAAACTGGGGGAATTCAGTGATGGCCTGTGAGTACTTAGTACAGAAGTTCATTTAAACTTTATGCAGTCAGTGTTTGTCGTACAGGAGTATCTGGGTTGAAGAATCCTAAGTTGTGGGCTTGGAGGAGTGATGTGTGTAGCTCACTGGTTGGGGAAATGCTTTGAGTGCACAGGGCCCTGGGTTTAAGCCCTTCCACAAGAAACAACTCAAAACAAAACGAAATGTGTTTTTATACTTGACTCCATATTCTCATTTCATAATGATTGTATAAATAAGCATTTGTGAATAAAGAACTGACTCCTGATAATGAGACTTACTAATTACACTTAGAGCTGGACCTCATTTTCATTCAGCCTGATATAAATATGTAATCACATTTATTTCTCAACACATTTAGTAGTTGATTAATTTAAAGGTTTCATAATAAGATTTCCACATAGCACATTCCTTCATTAAAAATATTATTTAACTTATAAACATTCTTGAAGATTTTTTAAATATATATTTGTAAATAAAGATGATCTATATGCACAGAAATAAAAAGCTTTCCTGTTATTCTTAAAATGGTTTTGTATATCTATATATCTATGCACCTATATGCACACGCTTAGAGGAAACATGAATGTAATTTTGTCTTGGATCCTTTGGATTTATTTTGAACCTTTGTTGACTTTGTTCATTACTGTGGCTAATCACATATTCTCATTGTGATGTCTATTGAATTACTGCCTTTGTTGTTACTTAACGTAGATTGTTGTTTTATTATTATTTTAAAAATTGTATATATATGTGCACAGTGCAGGTCCGATCTCTTGGAAGCTGGAGGAACTCAGGTTCTCTGCAAGAGTGTGATTTGCTCTTAATGCTGAGCTGTCTCTCCAGCCCCAAGACTATTGCTTGTGTGTGCGTGCGCGTATGTGTGTGTGTGTGTGTGTGTGTGTGTGTGTGTGTGTGTGTGTGTGT
>CAJQZJ010008587.1:839971-941393 GCA_907164525.1 Lophiomys imhausi | reverse complement strand
TAATCATTTCTGTTCTCCATTGAAGTTAACTATTCAAGGACAGAAATAGTGTTTTGTTGATTTTGGTGCCACCAAATCTAACACAAGTAAATAGCAGGGGCTTTCTTTTTACTTAAAAGACCATAAGTACCCCAAATCATTGTAGTTATATAGTAGTTTTTGTCTAATTTTCTGAGTTTCCTTTTTTCTTGTGCGATTTATTTGATTTTTTAAAAAAATTTATTTTTATTTTTTAACATTTATTTATTTTTCAAGTTACATCTCAATCATAATCCCCTCCTCCCCCTCCCAGTTCCACCCCCCTCCCCTCCCCTCTCCCCCTCACCCCCTATCTGCTTTTTTTTTTTTATTTAAGGTATATCTTCCCTCCCCAACAGCTTCCCCTTTTAGTCCAATAAACGGCTCTTTTTCTTATAACAATAAATACAATACAAGTTAATTTGATTTTATTTAGCCTACTTAAAGCATAATTTTCTGTTATAGGTATTATGTAAGTACTACTTTAAGTAACATAATTCACTTAGTCCCTACACTACCTCAATGTATAGCAAGTATTAACTGTACCCAAACTCAGATGAGGGGCCTGAAGCTCTGGGACTGTATGTAGTTTGCCCATGTCTAGTACCTGGTTGTGCAGCTAGCACCTTGATTAAGACAGTCTGGCTCCAGAATCCCTGCTTTCACACACCGCTTCTTTATTTGACTTTCTTTGCCAAAGTAGTAGGCCTTATTTATTCATTGAGAATGTAGTATGCCTGTGGAATGTTTCGCAAAGCCTTGAAAAGTAGGCAACAGTAGGAAGCAAATGAACAAACTCTAGATGTGAACTGACTACTTACAATACCTATTGAAGATACTTTAAACATACTTTAAACATATAGAAAATACAGAAGATAAAGGTCAGCAGTTGTCAACCTATGGGTCTCAACCCCTTTGTGGGGAGTGTCAAATGATCCTTTCACAGGGATTGCCTAAGACCATTGGGAAACATAGATATTTACATTTTGATTCTTTTTTTTTTTAAAGATTTATTTATTATGTATACAGTGTTCTGTCTGCAGGTATATCTGCATCCAGATGAGGGCACCAGATTTCATTATGGATGGTTGTGAGCCACCATGTGGTTGCTGGGAATTGAACTCATGACCTCTGGAAGAGCAGCCAGTGCTCTTAACCTCTAAGCCATCTCTCCAGCCCCTTTTTGATTCTTAATAGTAGCAAAATTACAATTATTAAGTAGCAGCGAAAATAATTTTATGGTTGGGGGTCACTACCACATGAGGAACTGTATTAAAGGATTGCAGCATTAGGAAGGTTGAGGAGCACCGATAAAGGTAGTAAGTAGGATGTTGGCAGTCAGACCTAAATGAGTCCTGGTGCTACTCTTAGATTGTGAATTGAAAAACCTGTTTCTATTGTGGGATGACCCAGCCTTTAATCCAAGCCTTGGCTGTGGTTAGTGCTTTACCATGGAATTGTGGCCCCAGCCCTGAATGTTGGGATTTATAAAAGTACATTTGCCTGGTTGTTATTGTATGAAAGACCTGTCTAGCATATGATTCTGAGACTCACAGCTTAATAGAGGAGATACAGTTTTTTGTTTGTTTGTTTTTGCTTAACTATTACTGTAAACAAATGGTTATGGTGTGGCTCACCTCTAAGGATAACCTTTAATCCAAGAGTTTTCTGTTTATTGTAAACAAGGATTTACAGTGTGGCTCAGCTCTAAGCACACACTTTTAATTCAAGAGCTTTCTGTACACAGGATTAAATAAAGTTTACCCTAGGTCAAGAGGTGGAGCAAGGTGGACAGGGATTAGACAGAAAGAAGGGACTTTGAGCTGAGGGGTATTTAAGACAGCTGGAGAAGAATTTCAGACTTCTTCCTTTGGGTTTGCTTCTTCAAAGTTCTTCCTTCAGAGTTCTTACTCCTTTGGGGGCTTTCTCCTTCTAGGCTTCTTCCTCTAGGCTCTTCTGGGCTTTTTAGCTTAGGGCTTTTGGCTGGGATGTTGGAATAGAAACGTCAGGGGGGGTGCTTTCTCTGCCTCTCTGAGCTAGCAAATTTTCAACCCAGTGTCTGGTTCCTGAGTCTTTGTTGGTAAAAATCAAACACTGGGATATTTTACTTTAGTTTTGTTTTTTAAACAACAGTCCACCCAGCATGTGCAACAAAAGCTGGAGCACACTGCACAGCCTGCAGATAGATTTAATGGGTTGGAGAGTGTCCTTTAGACTCAGTTGGTCTAAACTTCTAGGCAGCTAGTCTGGTCTGAGAGTCTTTTCTGCGGCTTGGCTTTGGCTAAGAGTAACTCTTCAGTAGTCTTTGTTGTTTACTGGGAGAGAGAGGGGCTTAGTGAATTTAGTAAGTTTCAGGGATATTTCTGTAATATTTTAGTCCATCAGAAACTGGTATACAGCCACAGGTAGGAAACCTGCTTGCAGACTTAAATTTGCTGTGTATTAGAAAATAGACTGGACCAGAGTGCTTTCAACATGAGGGAACCAGACTCAGGTCTTTGCTGTGGTTAGTGCTTTACCATGGAATTGTGGCCCCAGCCCTGAATGTTGGGATTTATAAAAGTACATTTGCCTGGTTGTTATTGTATGAAAGACCTGTCTAGCATATGATTCTGAGACTCACAGCTTAATAGAGGAGATACAGTTTTTTGTTTGTTTGTTTTTGCTTCAAAGTTGTTGAGCATGACAATAGTATGAGGGTAGATTTATTTTAAAACAGCTTTTGGAAACAGGATAAATAGCTTTATTTAATGTGATTAATCTGAATTTAATTTCTTAAAAGCATTTTATGCTCAGCTGCCTTGCTGTGCTTAGTAGCACAGAATTTTTGGCTCTCAGTGGATACTTGAAAGAGTAAATGGCAAGTCATAGTCGGTTGTGAGGCAACCAAGAAGCACTGGGTGATAGAAAGTCACCCTACGGAAGACTTGAATTCTTCTCATTTTATGACTAGAGAAGCCAAACTAGAGAAGTAAAGTTCTGGAGATACTTTAGCCAAAAGTGAAGAATCTTTTAGGAAAAGGAAAAGGAAGAAGTCTTGGAAAATTATATGCAATCGTTTATGCTTAGGAAAAACTTAAAATTTTAGGGAGATACTTTGGTAAGTCCAACATTACCACACAAAAAAATAATTTTTGAGACAATTATCTACCAAAATTTTTTCCTTAGAATTTTTGTATCCCTTTTCTGTCTTTCCATCTTTAGCCAAGACGCAAAAGTGCCCCTAAGTGAATCTTGCATTTATTGTTGCTAATCTTGCTTTTATTGATGTTTGTTAAGCTGATAGCCACATTAAGTGGTATTGTCATTACTAAATCCTACTTTTTTTCTTTTTTAAATAAGAAGAGCAACTAGGGAGAAGTGGCTTCTTTAGAAGCAGAAAGGGATATGACTGGAGGTAAAAGAAGACCAAGCACCCTAAATTTGGTTATGCAAAAACCTCAGAAGGGAAAGCTGCAGACATTTCTTGGTCAGTAGATTGGGAGGAGAATTGGTGCTTGCACCATGTGAGAGCTTTATCAAGGGACTCCAGCTACAGTGATGTATGGCATAGAGATTTAGGAAAGTAGTAGGAGCAGCTGTGGCCGTGGGAGAGACTTAGAAACTCCACCGTGTAAGGGAGATTTGAGAAAAGCCACTTGCCAGCTTGTCTGAAACAGTGGTTCAGCACAGATGATAGGCAACTTGTGGGGCTGGTGGAAAGCCCTTGAGATGACATTTCCGCTCAGCCACCTCTTCATTTGTTCTGTCAAGCTTTTAGTGGTGGACCTGGATTTTTAACAGATATGTGAGGCAGGGAGACCCAGAAATATGGTGGAATCTGTTGACAGCTCTCAATCTTTCTTTAATCATGTTTTTGAGAGTAATTTGCCCTTTTGGCCTACTGTAACGTGGAATAGGATTCTGGGAAATGTAGTTTGAATTCATCAAGTTGTTTGACCTAGTACAATTGCTATAACAGATAAGGGAGGGTGAAAAAACTCCACAAAGGAGGATATTGAAGTTGTGGGAGTTTGCAGTCTATGCCCATACTAACCTGATAAAGCCAATTGCTTAACCTTTCCACACCTATTTCCTTATCTACTTTATAGGATTGTTGTGAAAAGTATTTAGCAGTGTCAGCATTGTACTACAGCTCTGAGGGGAAAGGTTTCCCCAATGGAAGTATTAGGGCTCTGAGAGGAAAGGTATCTTGCTGGTTTTGAGCCAGGGAATGCCACAAAGTCACACTGCACAACAAACTTCACACAAGATTTATTGGGAAAGACACAGAAGATGACTACCTGTGCTCTGGCAAGAAGCAGCAGATAATTGAATGGGAGGCAGGCTTTATTTAGGGTTTCTTTGAGGGGTGGAGACTTCCAGAGTTGGGATTGATGGGATTTCAAGTACTGAGTTTGGGGTGAGCTCAGGGATTGGTAGGACATAGTCTGGTGGAAGTGAGCTTGGACTTTTTACCTGAGAAGCATGTTACAAACTATGATAAATACCTTAGCTTTTATTACCAGTAGTAATTACAGAAGTAATGGCAGGAAAGAGAAATAGGGCATGTTTTGAAGGGATAGATGGAGAGAAGAAAGATGCATGGAGATAAAAATATAATATGAAGTTGATATATTTGAGGATATTTCAGTCTAGTCTGTGAGAACACATGGAAACATGGACTATAAAGATAGCAGGTTCTGTCATTGAGAGTGGTTAGTGCTGAGTGATGGTATGTGAGCTGCTTAACTTCCTGATGTTTCCAGGTAGTAATTCTTTTCCCTTGTCGTTTATAGATATGATCAAATATAGACATATCTTTTATGGATATCTGACCTCTATATGCCGTGGCATACTGATAGTTAAATGTTAAAAAGAATTATCCTTATTTAATAGAAGTAAACTGGAGCAACCCAGTAACAAACTGGAATGTATATGTAAAAATGAATGTGATTCAAATATATGGAGATAGATAGGTGGTCTTCAAAAACCTCAAGAGATCTGTAGAATATGGCATTCAAAGATATTTTCTTAAGATTTTTTTTTTATATTGAGACATGTCAGCTCCTGACAGCACCCCCTATTCTACTCCAAGTAGATGATGAGCATCAAAGAATCTCCAATTGGAGATGGTTGAATTAGTGGCAAGCCTGTCACTTGGCAAGAAAAATCCCTTGCTTCAACTGTAGACAGCATGCTGTCCAAAAGGGACAAAACTTGGAAGCAGGTAAGTCGACAGCCTAGATCTGCCAAGACAGGGTAGACAAGTCCTTCATAATTCCTGCTTTACAATTAATGTCTGTCAGAGAAACAGGGCCAAAAGGCTGAAGATTGATACTCTAATGTATGGAGAGAAAATGGGAACTGTGCAGGCAGCCTGTTGTCTGTCATTTCTTAGTTTTGGAGGCTGCTGGCTCTGTACTTCCTATATAATCAGATATGTTTATCCTTCTCAGGTCTCTGATGTGGTTGAAGACTAGATAGTTATAGTCCCGTAGTTAAAGTTTGAGTTGTTTAGGAAGTCAGAGGATGTTCTGGATCTAAGAAGATGTTTTAAGATGGTGATGCAAGTTAGAATGGAAGCTAGCTGAGTTGGATATAGAACTTTAAACTCATGGAGATGGATGCATAGTAGAATGTTAAAGTCAGATGCCAAATACGTATGGACTGGACATTGGGAATGTATGCTAAACCTTATAATTTTCATGATTGTGGCCTAATTATTTTTGTTGTTTTGTATTGTATTTGTTGTTATAAGAGAAAGAGCCATTTGTTGGACTGAAAGGGGGAGCTGCTGAGGTGAAAAAGATATACCTTAAACTTAAAAAAAAAAAAGGACTGGAGATATGGCTTAGTGGTTAAGAGCACTGGCTGTTCTTCCAAAGGACCCAGGTTCAAATCCCAGCACCATATGTCAGTTCACAGCTGTCTGTAACGGCTTGGTGTAGTGGCACACGTCTTTAATCCCAGCACTTGGGAGGCAGAGGCAGGTGGATCTCTGTGAGTTCAAGGCCAACCTGGTCTACAAAGTGAGCCCAGGACAGCCAAGGATACACAGAGAAACCCTGTCTTGAAAAACCAAAAAAAAGGGAAATGGATTGGGGGGTATGAGAGGAAAAGGGTGGGAGATGTAACTTGAAGAAATAAAAATATTTAAAAAAAATGAATGTGACTCAATGAAATCTTTACAAAGTACCATGGGAATCTTTAATCTAAAATACTATATTCTAAAAGCTTATAGCAAAAAAAGTAAACTTTTAAATATGTGTAATTATGATGTCATATCAACCTCACCTAATGGAAGCAAGATGTAAATAGTCAAAAACCTCAATTGGGCCAATAAAAATAAATTCCATATTGGAAGATCATGTCCTAAAATGAGATGCAAAAGTGGTCAGAGTGGCAATAAATTTAATTGAAAACTTTTCCTTTTTGGGGGTGGTGCCAGTGTATATACACAACAGAGTTTTATTCATCCATAAAGAAAATCACATCATTTGCATTAAATGGACCGAACTGGAGACCATCGTGGTAAGTGAAATAAGAAACAAGCTTGACTTAGACAAATACTGTATGTTTTCTCAAATGCAGAGAAAGCATTTCTTGCATGCATTGTTATGTGTTTAAGAGTAAGGATTACTAAAGAGCTGGAGATAGTGACTTGGGGTGGTAGAAAGGTAGGCCCAGTAATTAGGACCTAGCAAGTCTTTTGGGGAAAAGCAGGTAGTATGTTATTGGTTAGTCACAGGTTTTTGTTGGAGATTGAGGTTTTGGAATGGTCTTCTGAGTTTTGATGGAACAGTACAGCCTTGGATGTTATTTGGGACTTTTAGTTTATGTAATAAGGAGCAGAACAGGGCTGGAGTAGATAAGCACTTTGTTGTTTTTGCAGAGAACCTGGGTTTGGTTCTTAGTACCAACATGCTAGGCACGATCATCCATAACCCCAGAGCCAGAGGATCTAGTGACTTGTGATCTCTCTGGGCACCAGGCATGGATGTGGTGTATATACATACATACATGCAGGCAAAACACGTAAGATAAATACATTTAAAAAATAAGCAGCAGAGAGCTGGGCATGGTAGTGCACGCCTTTAATCCCAGCACTCAGGCAGAGGCAAGCAGATCTCTGAGTTCGAGGCTAACCTGTCTGCAAAGCGAGTCCAATCTGTTGTGACTTGGCTTTGTGTCCAAGTGTATGTTCAGTTTTGGATAAAATTCTGTGTGCTACTGAAAAGAAAGTACATTCTTTTGTGTTTATGTGTAATATTCTGTAAATATCTTTTATGTTCATTTGGTTTATGATGTCAGTTCCAGCATTTTTCTGTTTAGTTTTTGTCTGGATGACCTATCTGTTGGGGAGAGTGGGTTATCGAAATCACCCATTTTCACTGTGAGGGTCGATATGTGATTTAAGCTGTAGTAGTGTTTCTTTTATGAACTTGGGTGTTCTTATATGTTCAGTGCATAGAGTTTAAGAATTGTAATATCTTCTTGTTGGAATTTTTTCCTGAGTATGTAGTGACTGACTTTCCCTATCCTGATCAGTTTTGTTTTGAAGTTTGATTTGTCAGATGTTAAAATGGTTACACTTGCTTGCTTCTTAGGTCCCTTTGCTTGGAATACTTTTTCAATCCTTTTACTCTGAGGTGATATCTATCCTTGATGTTAAGGTGTTTTTCTTGGGTGAAGCAGAAGGATGGATCCTGTTTTCATATCCAGTCTATTATTCTGTGTCTTTTTATTGGGAATTGAGACCACCATTGATGTTGAGAATTATCAGTGAGCAGTGTTTGTTGTGGTGTGGGCTTTTTCTCCTTTTCTTTTGATTAGCTGGTCTAAGATACTTTATTCCTTGTGGTTTGTTTGGGTGTGGTTAGCCTCTTCAGGTTGACGTTTTTCCTTCTAGAGGCTTCTGTAGGGCTGGATTTGTAGATAAATAGATCTGATTAAATTTGCTTTTATTGTGGAATGTCTTTCTTTCTCCATCTATTGTGATAAAAACTTTTGCTGAGTACAGTAGTCTGGTCTATAGTAGTAGTGTGGTCTATTAGAATTTGTAGGACATCTGCCCGGAACTTCTGGCTTTTAGAGTCTCCGTTGAGAAGTCTGGTGTTATTTTAATAGGTTTGCCATTATATGTTATTTCGTCATTTTTCCCTTTCAGTTTTTAATGTTCTTTCTTTGTTCTATACATCTAGTGTTTTGATTATTATGGATCATGGGGAATTTTTTGTGGGGAGTCCAATCTATTTGGTGTTCCATATGCTTCTTGTACCTTGATAAATACCTTCTTTAAGTCAGGCAAATTTTCTTCTATAATTTTGTTGAAAATAATTTCGATACCTTTAACCTGTGTTTCTCTCCTTCCTCTAATCCTGTTATTCTTAGATTTTTGTCTTTTCATAATGTTGCAGATTTTCTGGATGTTTTATGCCTGGATTTTTTTAATATTAAAATTTTCTTTGACCAAGCTATCTATTTCTTGTATTTTATCTTTATTGTCTTAAGATTCTCTTTTCTCTCATATTCTGTTGATTACTGCTGAGGTTTTTGTTTGACTTCCTAAATTTTTCATTTGCACTTTTACCTCATTTTGGATTTTCTTTAATTATTCTGTTTCTACTTTTATGTCTTAAACCTTTTCATCATTTCATTGCACTGTTTGTGTTCTCACTGACTTCATTAATGGATTTATTCATCTCCTCTTTGAGGTCCTTGTGCATATTCATAATAGCTAATATGAAGTTGTTTTCTTGTGTTTCTACTATATTGCATTTCTCAGTGCCTTTTGTAGTAGGGTTGCTGGGTTTGGTGGAGATATAGTTGCCTTGGGTGTTTAGATTATGTTTTGCACCGGTGTCGAGGCATCTGGATTTTGGATGAATGTGATTCTAGGTGTTGATATCTGGTATTGTTTTTGTTGGGTGGATTTTCTGTTTCTTGGTTTCTCTTGCCCCTTCTGGATCTTAGGATTTTGTGGTGACTGCGGCTTGGGTGGTAGAGAGTGCTTTGGAGTCCCTGCCAATTGTAGCCACTGTGAGTGTAGGTAGAATGTGTCTCTAGGTATTGGGACCTGACAGGAAGGAATGGGAATGGACTAGAAGTGTGGGGTAGAGAGGGAGGGCTGAAAGGGTCCACAGGAAGGTGGAAAGCTGGGTCTGTTGGTACGTACTACAGAGTTCCCAGGGAATGGAGACTGTCTTAATTAGTGTTTCTATTGCTGTGAAGAGACACAATGACCATAAAGGAAAACATTTAATTGTGGCTAGCTTACAGTTTCAGAGGTTTAGTCTATTGTCGTCATGGTGGAAAGCTTGGCAGCATCCAGACAGACATGGTGTTGGAGGAGCTGAGAGTTCTACATCTTGATCCACGGGCAGCAGAAGGGGACCGTGTGCCGCAGTGGGCATAGCTTGAGCACTTCCAAGCGCACCACCACAGTGACACACTTCCTCCAATAAGACCACACCTCCTTACTCCAACAAGGCCACACCTCCTAATAGTGTCAGTCCTTATGAGCCAAGCATTCAAACACACGAGTCTATGGGGGCCGTTCCTAAACCACCACAGGTAGCACGAGAGAAGTAGCTTTGTGATATATTTCTTTCTTAGTATTTGCATGGCACTAGGTTCAATCTTCAGGATGACAAAACAAATCATAGCAAGACAAAACAAAACTCAAAACATAAAGAACAAAACAAAACAAAAAACTTCTAAGCTACTTAACATCTCTCTTTCATCTCCTTGAATATAGCTATGGAAATAGAATTCATGACATTGTATACTGTTTATGCCAGTTTGCCACTTATGGGTCTGTTTATATTGGGTCTCTTCAAGAGTTTTAAGATTGTTAGGTAGAGCCCTAACAACATTTATTTGTTTTTGTGCAGAAAATTTCTCAAATACTTCTGAGTACTTTCTTCAACGACTTGTGGCTTTCCAGTATGGTATCTGACAATCTTGTGAGGAAGTCCTGAATGTAAGAGAGAGAGAACTAAGGAGTGATGACCCAGAGCCTCATCTTCTTAGCATAGTATTGTATCAGAGATTATAATTGTCTATGTGTAATAAATATGAGATGTTACCAAATAAATGATCTGCTTTTTCATATGATGAATCTGGAGAGTCAAAGAAATCATCATGGACTTTTTGGCATCCTCTGCAGGTGGCTAACAATGGAAACACTTAAGTAATGGAAAGCTGGGTTTGATCTAGACATTAGAGGTAAATTTGAGGATTGCCAGTTAGCTTGTAGGTAGTAATGGTTGTTGTCATAGGGAAGGATGTTGTTCATCCAAGAAGTGTGATAGGATGAAAAGAGCTGTAGTGTGAAGTGAAACTTCAGATGGCATGCCCATGTCACAGCAGGAGAACAGATTCTGAAGCAGACTAGGGTGAGATGTGGAGAGTAGGGCATTGCTGCTACTAGATGCTAATAGATAACAGCATTTTGTTGGTTTTTTTTTTGTTTTGTTTTGTTTTTTTCAAGACGGGGTTTCTCTGTGTAACAACCTTGGCTGTCCTGGACTCACTTTGTAGACCAGGCCGGCCTCCAACTCACAGAGATTTGCCTGCCTCTGCTTCCTGAGTGCTGGGATAAAAGGCGTGCACCACCATGCTCGGCTCTTTCATTGTTTTTATGTCTAAGCTCTTGAACTTAGTTTTTACAAGCTGGTGAATACTGACAAATTATTTCTCCCACAGAACTATAATTGTACATTCCCAGGCACTATAAATATATGGTTGAAAAATACACATCACTATTTTATTGATTATATAATAAAAATTATGAACTACCTAGTTACTAAGTTATATAGCTATTAGGTGCTTGCTCAGTTCACTTGTAGAACCCCTTTTAAAAAAAGATTTATTATGCATGCAGTGTTCTGTCTGCATGTACACCTGCAGCCCGAAGAGGGCACCAGATCTCATTATAGATGGTTATGAGCCACCTTGTGGTTGCTGGGAATTGAACTCAGGACCTCTGGAAGAGCAATCAGTGCTCTTAACCTTTGAGCCATCTCTCCACCACTCTTTCTTTCTTTTTTTTTTTTTTTCAAGAGAAGTTGGGGAAAAAATAATAATTCAAACAAGCTGGAAAATAACTTCTCATAGTATAATTAAGATGTTTAGCTCTAGATGTCTATGAATCATAACAATGACCAGCATGGTATGATAACCCTAAGGATGCAATAGTGGAATACATATCTTGATTGTAACCAACAACTCTTTAATTGGACTTACGACCAATTCAACAAGAGGCAACTCAATGTCTGGTAGTGGATACTTAGCCAACTACTCAGGGCTAGTGAAATAGATCTTGGAGGAGAATATCTTAACTGACATTCTACTAAACCAGCACAATTCCTAACTACATTCTAAATATTTGTCCTTGTATCCATAGATAAGTGCAGTCCTCACCTCCATCAAGGAAAGTTCTCTTTTCAACAGATGGAGATTATTCTTTAAAAAAAAAAATACCACAACCAATCAGCATGCAGAATTGTGGATCCCCAGTGCCAATGGTACATGTATAAAACAATTCCTGTACCTAAAGCTTGGAACATTGCACAATGGAAGAGGGAGCTGAAATATTGTAAGAGCCAGAGGAACAGGGATTTTGTTGTGAGATTGTGTCTCCTAGAAATGCCAGAAGCTACAACCTGAAAGTCTCACCAACATAACTACACAAATATGACACTGATAGATATGCTAACATGTTTATGGAGGGAATTACAAGGTCTCAGCTTTATACAAAGAACTACAGGCAACTAAGGAATGCTGAGAGTAGAAGAAATAGTCTTCCCCAGGGAAGAAATACAGCGATTGGTTAACTGACCTGGACTAGCAGTTATTCTTTAGTGTCAGGGTCCTAAGTGGGATGGCCAAGAGATGAGAAATTAAAAAAGAAGATAGGAAAGCTGGGATGGAAGGTCTTGCACAAGTGATGTCTTATACCTAGCAAGTTTATTAAGAAGTGCAGCATTTTATATACTATTTGCTGGGGGAAAATGGCCTTAGGACTGATAAACACAACCCATTGGGAAGAGGCAGGTCCCCAGAAACTGCAGCCTTTGCTCCTTTGAGGCACTGGTTCCAGCCCCAGACAGGCCTTGCCAAGTGCATTCCTAAACAAGGATTCAGAGTTGACCGTTCCCTTTGTCGTTTCATCAGGCTCTCTGAGAAAGTCTTGGGTCCGTTTGATTCTCAATAGCTATGCTATACCATTCATTCAAGTAACATTCAGGCCAAGTGGGTTGTTTTCAGGAAAACACACACACACACTTGTCAAAAGGCCATGGATTTGAAAAGGTGTGTGTGTGGGAAGGTTTGGAGAGAGGAAAGAGAAGAGAGTAATGATGTAACTACAATCTTAAAAATATGGGGGCTGGAGAGATGGCTCAGTGGTTAAGAGCATTGTCTGCTCTTCCAGAGGTCTTCCAGAGGTCCTGAGTTCAATTCCCAGCAACAACATTGTGGCTCATAACCATGTATACTGGAATCTGATGCCTTTTTCTGGCATGGAGGAGTACATGCAGATAGAGCGCTCATATATGTAAAATAAATAAATAAATCTTTAAAAAATAAAGTAAATTATTTAGCTATAATTCATTTCTACCTTTAAAATATTTGCTACATTGAAGAGCATATTCTATATGATATGTGCTTCTGTAACAAAGTAGATTTTCAGAATGGAGGTTTCCCATAATGGCACAGAATAAGACCTGGAAAGTCATTAAATAATCAGCATAAGAATTGGTAAAAAAATTATCAATGGCTGAACAAAACTGATGTGCATGTGTATGAGTGTGGGAGGTATGAACACAGAGTGATGATGAAGAGAAGCCCTGCCGTGTTTGAGGTGACTGAAGGAAAGAACCACAGAAGCTCTAGGATGTCCTCAGTTCCTAGAACTTTGGTTCTGGAGGATGCTAAAAATATACAAGTATTGTGCTGGGTATTTTGGTACCTGATCTAAGTTTCATGTGTATTGGCAGGGTTCTGGCATAGTAGTACACTTAAAGACATAACTCAGTTCTGTATGGTTTCGGGAAAGGTAATAAGCACATTTTAAATGATGAACAGCAAATGTCTTTTGCTAAGTGTCCAAATAGGTGGATGCGGTGGCACATGCCTTTAATCCCAGCACTCGGGAGGCAGAGGCAGGCGGATCTCTGGGAGTTTGAGGCCAACCTGGTCTACAAAGTGAGTCCAGGACTGCCAGAGATACACAGAGAAACCCTGTCTCAGAAAAAACAAAAAACAAAACCCCCAAAAAACAAATAGGTGGACCCTACCCTAAACATAGAGGTTGCAGTTCTGTCAAACTTGTTGCTGTGAAACTGGATTGCAGCATTCATGTGAAAGCTTCAGTAGACTTATTGTAGCACTGCTATTGTACTGCTTCATCGGGCTTTCACATTGGCTAATTATGTATAACGCATTAGGTCCTATGTGAAGTTCCACTTCAGGGCAGTGGCACCTGACACCCCAGGTTTATTGAAACAATAGTTGTTTCTATGATCATTGGAATCTTTGAAGCAGAGCCACATTTTAGGACAGTGCTTCTCCAGATACAAAAGTTGCTTGGTGTTAAAAGTGTCGCCCTGGTTTCTTTATGAGTTGTACTTATAAATTATACTTTCATCTTTTAATTTCATTCCACCTTCAATGAATGCTAAGCCAAAAAGCAGTAGAGCTGTCCCAGAGCCTGCAACATAGTGGACAGCAGTACGGCATCCAACTTTTTCACAAAACCAGTCATCAACAATCTGGTTGAATGGTAGTATACTATCATCAAAAGGCCAGCCAAGAACATGATTGCTTTCTTTCTCCACAAGAGTGGTATCATAAGTTGTTCTGTATAGTCTTACTACACACACACACACACACACACACACACACACACACAATTGTTTGTTTTTTGAAACAGGGTCTTACTATATAACTCTAGTAGGCCTGGTACTTGCCTATTTTTCCAATCACACGAAATTAAAATTTTATAATAGTTCTGTTTCCTCTGATTCTCCCATCTTACATTCCATTTCATCAACAAGACCTGTCAGCTTTTCCTTAAAAATATTTCTTCCAACATCTCTTGATTACAAGGCACCTGTGAATTATCTAGTTTCTATATAGCTAACCTGTTTTCACTTACATGCCATAATAAAAACATCTCTTTAAAACTTAAAAAGCCAGGTGTGGTAGCACATGCTGTTATCTCAGCATGTGGGAGGGTAGAAGCAGGAAGATCTCTGTGAGTTCAAGTTCAAGGTCTACATGGCTAGTTTCAGGGCAATGAAAGCCTGTCCTTAAAAATTAAAATAATTAATACAAAATTAAGTCAGAATATTAATATTCTTTTTTCTGCTTAGAAGCTATTAGTGGTTTCCCATCATACTTTAAATAATCTCAGAAGTCCTTGACAGGATGTCCTGTAACTATACAATTGTATCTTTCTCTAACTCTTGACTACATTCTCTTACAACAAGGAGAATTTTTATTTTATATATAAAATTAAAAAGTTAAAAATAATAGTAAAATGAAAATAAAAGTTAAATAAGGCACTATTACTACTGAAGCACTACTACTATTACTGCTACTACACCATCACCAAAATTAGCATAATATTTAACCACCCACTAGAAAAGAAGGCTAAGGCTGTGCAGCTTCTGGCTCCCTGCTGCCTACATCGTCACCTCACTCACACCTCAGGATAGGCTGTATGACGAGGCTACAACCTTTGGTGAGTAAGCACACTCCTTTCTGTGGTGGTCTGGGTCACACACTGAGTTTCTAAAGGCAGTGGAGAGTACTGCTAGGCACAGTGTGACCTCTGTGCAGACAAGCTAGCTGGAAGTTCACTGCTACTCCAAGAAGCCCACAGGAGAGTAGACGACCTGGACACTGAGCATTGCACAAGAGCTCGGGCCTGGGAGAGCTCAATTCACCTTCTTTGTAATACTTCAGTGTTACTGGACTGAAGAAGCCCTGCTTCTTGTTTGGAGGCTTGCTTCCGTTTCTTCTAGTTCCATACTCCAAGCACTGAGAATTCAAGTACAATGCACTGAATACTGAAGTAGATTTCAGGAGTGGGTTTAGGTTTTTCCGCATCATTTCTACACTCGATTTAAAATTCTTCTTTCTGCCGGGCGGTGGTGGCGCACGCCTTTAATCCCAGCACTTGGGAGGCAGAGGCAGGCGGATCTTTGTGAGTTCGAGGCCAGCCTGGTCTACAAAGCGAGTCCAGGACAGCCAGAGATATTCAGAGAAACCCTGTCTCAAAAAACCACAAAAAAAAAAAAATTCTTCTTTCATAACCCTATTGGGTGTTTTTTGGTTTTGGACTTGTTAAACTAAATTAACATGGCTTGAATGAACTGTCCTGCTCCTGGAGAAGTCATGTATAAGAACATGAGATTCCTGACACACAATCCAACCAATATGATCTTAAACACACTTAGAGAGAGGGATTTAAGTATAGTGTTCGCCTGGCCTGGTGCCACTATTTAATCCCAGAGGCAGGCAGATGCCTACTTGCTTGAGCCAGCCTGGGCTAGAACTCTTGACTTTCCTGTTACCCCCTCTTAAATATTAGGATTACAGGTATACATCACTGTTCCTGGCCTTGACCCCTTGATTTGGAGGAGGGGGGGGGGTCACTGAATAACATTGTTACTTAATTATGGCCTTGAACTCACAGCCTGGACACCCTAGAGCTTCTGAGGTTCATTCCTTCAGCCACCTCGAACACTGCAGCTACCACACCTGGCTTTCTAATTTTTAAAGAGATGCTTTTATTGCTATTTAGAAAATGAATTATATGATGGCATATAAATGAAAACAGGATAGCTAGATAGAAACTAGGTAATTCACAGGTGCTTTGGAATCAAGAGATGTTGGTAGAAATATGTATTTTTAAGGAAAAGCTGACAGGCCTTGCTGATAAAATGGAATGTAAGATGGGAGAATCAAAGGAATCAGGACTATTATAAAATTTTAATTTCATGTGATTGGAAAAATAGTCTTTGGTGACATGGAGATTCTGTTTTAAAATCTTTCTTTTTTAAACAATTTAAATTTTATTTATTATTGTTCCAGATAGCCCAGGCTGGGCTTGAACTCTTAACTTTCCTGTTAACCCCTCTTAAATATTAGGATTACAGGTATACATCAGTGTTGGCCTTGACCTCATGATTTAGAGGAGGGGGGGGCACTGAATAGCATTATTAATTATTATTTCTGATAATTTCCAACTGGTATCATTTTAATTTTACTACATTTATTGTAGTTTTGTACTTGATATTAATTATGCTGTAAGAAGAATCTTCATTTTCTTCCAATTATTGGTTCATTGCTTACGTTTTCATTTCCTAGTGAGCTATAATCCATCATTATTCCAACATTTGAATTGTCTCATACCTGGCTAGTGAAAGCTCATTCCAGTAGTTCTTGTACTCTTTTTTTAATTGTTGTTGTTTTTGTTTTTTGAGACAGGGCTTCCCTGGGTAGCAACCCTGGCTGTCCTGGACTCACTCTGTAGACCAGGCTGACCTCAAACTCACAGAGGTCCGCCTGCCTCTGCCTCCCGAGTGCTGGGATTAAAGATGTGTGCCACCAGGCCTGGCTCTTGTACTCTTTTGAAAAAGCAATTTATTTATTAGTGCATGTGTGTACATGCATGTGAGTGTGTGTTCATGTGCATGCATGTCTGTGTGTCTATGTGTGGGCATGTACCTTCTTCCACTGTGGATTCTGGTGTTAAACATAGGTGTCCTGGTTGTGCGGCAAATGCTGTTACCTGCTGAGCCATCTCTCCAGCCCTCTAGTGTGCTTTCACGTGTTCCCATTAATGCTTATGTACTTACTTCGGGGTTTGTAAGCTGTAAAATACAAGTATCTTCTACATTTTCTCTGTTTCTTTCTCTGTACATATTAAGAACCACAAACTCATAATGCCTCCATTAAGTCCTGTATAACAAGACAGTTTTGACTTACCCCTTTAATTATTTTTAAAAGTTCAGGGGTTCAGCCGGGCGGTGGTGGCGCACGCCTTTAATCCCAGCACTTGGGAGGCAGAGGCAGGTGGATCTTTGTGAGTTCGAGGCCAGCCTGGTCTACAAAGTGAGTCCAGGACAGCCAGGGCTACACAGAGAAACCTTGTCTCGAAAAACCAAAAAAAAAAAAAAAAAAAAAGAAAAGTTCAGGGGTTCTAGTTGGGGCATCTATTGTGGGGAAGAAGTGCAGCATGAGATGATATATTTTTTTCTTAGTGCTACTTTGTATTTTTCTACTTTCCTATGATGTATTTCCATTCTTGTCTTCATATTTTAAGTTTTGAGACTTTCTCTTTTATCTCCGCATTACATATAAAATGGAAACTTTCATTTTTATGGGTATATTTTTTGTTGTTTGTTTTCTCAAGACAGAGTTTCTCTGTGTAGCTCTGACTGTCCTGGAACTCGCTGGCCTCGAACTCAAAGAAATACACCTGTCTCTGCCTCCTGAGTGCTGGGATTAAAGGAGTGCACCACCACCCAGCCTGTTTCATTTTTAAATGCTTAGAGGTTTTCCTGTTTATTATTTGTTTCTAGATTGAGTCAGTTACAGTCAGAGCATACTTTGTGTGATCTCAGTTCCTTTAAATACATTGAGTTTTATTCAAGGCCCACATCTGTCTTGGTGAATGTTATTCTGTAGTATATGTTGGATAGAATGTCTTTTGTGGATTGTGGAAATTAACTGGATACAATCACATTTGTGTGTGTGTGCATGTGCACTTTTCCCCCTTATTTTGAGATGGGATCTGTAACTGGTTTAGAGCTTGTTCTGTAGGTGAGACTGATTGGCCGGTGAGCCCTAGAGCCTCTTGTCTCTACCTCCCCAGTGCTGGGATCCCAAGAGTGTGCCACCACAACCAGCTTTTTGTATGGGTGCTGAGAATCTGATCTCAGGTTCTCATGCTTACAGAGCACTTTACTCCCACTCTACAGTTGTATGTTTAAACATAGGGTATGAAAAAATTCTTTTCATAGTCTTTCAACTTACTCTCAGGTTTCCAGCATTCATTTCAACGACTAATTGGACTTATCGTTTGATCTCATTTTTTTTCCTCAGCTGGAAGAACATCTCTTGCTATTTCTTTTTTCTTTTTATTAAGGTTTTATTCTTTATGTTTATGTCCCTGTGTATGTGCAGTTGCTTAAAGTTACCCATAGAAGCCAGAGTTGGATCTTTGGATCTGGAGTTACACTTGTGCTGGAGCCCCCGTGGGTGCTGGGAATTGAACCCCAGTCCTTGGAAAGAGCAGCCAGAGCTCTTAACATGAGCTGTTCCTGAAGCTGTTGCTGCTTCTTTTCTTACAAGGCAGTTCTTGCAGTGAATTCTGTTGGTCTCTATCTTGAAAGGTCATAATTTTACTTTGATTTTGAAGGATAGTCTTGCTACCTGTATAATTCTTGCTGGACACTGATGTTTGCTTTATGTTTGTTTTAATATGTCTTCTCACTGCCTATGGCTTCTAGTCTTTGTGACAAAATGTTGCTCCTGTGTTTTCCTCCTACAAGATCTACTTTCAAGTTTGTCTGCAGATTGTGTGCGTGTTGATATTAGGTGTCTTCGTCAGTCACTCTTTATCTTATTCTTTGAGACAAATGGTCTCACTGAGTTTGAATCTCACTAATTGGCTAGCTGGCCAGGAATCCCCCAGGATGTGCTTGTTTTCTCTTCCTAGTAATGCCATTACAGATGCTCTAGTGCAGTGGCTTTCAACTTCTCAACCTTCCTAATGCTGCAGCCTTTTAATACAGTTCCTCATACCGTTTTGGCCCCCAACCATAAAATTATTTTCATTGCTACTTCATAACTAATTTTACTACTGTTATGAATTGTAATATAAATGTCTGATGTGCAACTCCTGTGGAAGGTTCATTTGACCCACAAAGGGATTGTGACCCACAGATTGAGAATTTCTCCTGTACTGCCTAGTTTTGTGTGGATAATGGAGATCTGAACTCAGGTCCTTCATGCTTGTGTGGCAAGCATTTTGTGAACTGAGCCATCTCCCTAGGTCCCATATAATATTTAAAAATTTTTTTTGTGTATGTGTTAATGTGAGTTTATGTGTTTCGTGAATGCCTCTGTGGAAAATAGAGATCAGCCTTGGGTGTTCTTCCTCAGGAGCTGTCCACTTTGGTTTTGTTTCTTTTCCTTTCACCCCCTACCCCCAATTCTTTCGCCTGAGACAGTTTCTCTCTTGGACCTGAGGCTCTTAGATTAGGCTAGGCTTGGCCAGCCAGCAAACTCCAGATATCTGCCTTTCTCTGCCTCCTCAGCACCAGGTTTACAAGTGCTCACCACCATGCCTAGCTTTTTATGTGAGTTCTTTGGATTGAACTCAGGTTCTCATGCTTGTGTGACAAGTATTTTTTTGACTGAACTGGCTCTCTAGCCAAGTTTGCAGGCTTTTGTGTGATTCTGTTTTCAGTTTTGTGTGTGTGTGTGTGTGTGTGTAAAATGGAAATGATGGTTTCCTACCACCATTTGCCTTTGTCTTTTTGCTCATGTCTGTTCTCCTGAAGTGAAGGGGTCTGGCACTGGCACTGTGGTGTTGATCTACGTTTCCCTGATGAACTCATGGTACTGAGCACTATTGTAAGTGCTTCTGTCCTTGTGTATCCTCTTTGGAAAAAAAATCTCTGTTGAAATCCTTTCCCTTGTATTGTATTTGGAGTGTATTATTGTTAAGTAATAAGAGTTTTAAAAAATATGTTCTGGACAGTAGACCTTAATCAGATATATAATTTGTGTTTTCTCCCATTCTTGGAGTTATATTTTGATTGTCTTCATGTCCTTTGCTGTACAACTTTAAAAAAAATTGATGAAGTACAATTTACTTTTATTGCTTATCATTATGATATGGTATGATACTTAAGAAAGTGGCCTAAAAAAAAAAAAAAAGAAAGAAAGAACATGGCCTAATCTAAAGCTATAAAGAAGTACATATGCTCATTTGTAAGATTATATTAAATCAGCTTGTACATTGAATTGTATGACATCTCTGTCAAAATTTAATTGACCCTGGGTGTTGGTTTATTTTTTGGACCAGTCCTACTCTACTGACTTCTATCCTGTGTCAGTTCTACATTCATTTTGATTATAATGTTCTAAAGATAGAAGTGTAAGTTCCCAACTTTTCTTCTTCATTAAATTGTTTAGTTCTTTTGGCCCATTGGAAGTACCATATAAACTTGAGGATCAGCTTTTCCATTTTTGGAAAAAGATCATTAGAATTTTGATAGTGATTGCATCGAATCTATAAATGACATTTTGTTTGTTGGTTGGTTTTGTTTTTGTTTTTTGAGACAGGGTTTCTCTGTGTACCCCTGGCTGTTCTAGAACTCACTCTGTAGACCAGACTGGACTTGAACTCAGAGATTTGCCTGCCTTTGTCTCCCAGTGCTGAGATTAAAGGTGTGCACCACCACGCCCAGTTCTAAGTATAATTTCATTCAGAAGTATTTTGTAGCTTTTACTATACAAGCTTTGAATTTATTAAGTATATTCCTAAGCCCCTTTATTTTTATGCTGTTGACAGTAGAATTTATTTCTTTTCCATAGTATTTATTAATGTGTACAATGAGAACTGATTAGAAATTAATAAAAACAACTGAAACAAAACAAACAAGGGAACGACTGATGTTGGTATTCTAACTGCTCTAAAGGGGGTTGAATTTTGGGACCTGCATTTTATATGGGTTTTATCCTCTGTTCCATTAATGCGCTTTGCTGTATTGATTCTTGTGTGTTGAGTATACCTTGTTTTTATTGGGTATATCTCACATATTCGTGAAATGAAATCCTTTAACTTTTTAAAGATTTATTCATTTTATGTATATGAGTGTTTTTTCCTACATGAATGTATGGATGGATGTATGTGTGTATATATGTACACCATATACATGCCTGATCTCCAGGTAGGTCAGAAGGTGTCAGTACCCCCTGGATTTGGAGTTGTGGATACTTGTTAGCCACCATATGGGTGTTGGGAATTGAACTTGGGTCCTTTGCAAGAGCAGGGCATGCTCTTAACTGCCAAACCATCTCTATAGCCCCTGTAATCCTTTTTTTTTTTTTTATGTTCTGGGTTAGGTTTGCTATTATTTTATTGAAAAAAATTTTCACTGTGTAACCTTGGCTAACCTGCCTTTGATTTTTAAAATTTATCTGTTTACACATTAGAGCATCCTTTTAATCTGTTCTGGTAATCTTTGCCTTCAGTTGGTTTTTACTCCATTTATCTGTCTGTCTGTCTATCTGTTTTTTACTCACTCATTCCATTCATTCATTCATGACACAGTTTCTTTGTGTAACAGTCCTGTCTGTTCTGGAACTCACTTTGTAGACCAGGCTGGCCTTGAACTGTTACTTCATTTATTTTTAATGTAATTTACATGAAATATATGTTACTTTCTGTGTTATGTGTGTCACATTTTCTTTTTCCTCATTTTCCCATCATTGCCTTTCATGTGTGTGTGCTGTAGGGTGCTGTTTTAAGTTCTTGTCTCCTTTGCTCTACTTTAGATTTACTTTTTAGTGGTTCATCTGAAGATTACAATGAATATCTTTATAACTGAAACACTGTAGTTGGGTTAATACCAACATAATTGCAAGAGTATATACAAACATTACATAATTGTATCTTTCCTCTCTCCTTACATTTATAGAAATTATACTTTATGTCCAGCAGTAGTTACAATTATTCATTTTTTTCTTTTTTGTTTTTTTGAGACAGGGTTTCTCTGTGTATCCCTAGCTATCCTGGACTCACTCTGTAGACCAGGCTGGTCTCAAACTCACAGAGATCCACTTGCTTCTGCCTCCCAAGTGCTGGGATTAGAGGTATGTGCCACCATTGCCTGGCATTATAATTATTCTTTGTGCTGTTTTCTTTAAAACAGTGTATTTTTCTCTTACTGTTTTTATAGAAAATAATTAATATGGAAGGAAGACTGAATATTGTTAGAAAAGCCTTATACAAAATGGCACCCAGGAACTGAGATTTAAGGAGGTTGTGATAGGACTCATTGGGTCTAAGCTGTTTATACAAACAGTATGTTTTTTGCTGCTCACCTGCTTTTCTTCTTGAGTCTTGGAAATCAGTGTGTTAGGGAAGGGTATCCACATGATGAGTTCCTAATATTACGTATTCTGAAAAACTTAAAAATTACTTCTAGTATGTACACACATATATCTCTCATTAGTGTTATTTATATCATTATTTTTCTTCTTGTGGTTGCCTCTTGTGGTTCTTATTAATTAATGGGTTTGTCTTCTTATCTTTTAAGGCAATAAAGAATGTTGATGGGAGAACCATTTTCCTAATTTCCAAATTATTGAGCTGGTCACAATAATGGGTAAGTAAAAGCAGTTTTTAAAAATTATACTTTAAGAACAGGATGAGGGAAAATATTTATCTTATAATAATTTTTTTATATAGAAATACATGATATAGTAGATATATATCATATGTGATATAAGAGATTTAGCTAACATTTTGCTTAATGGATTTTAACGTTTAGGGAGTAGTAGAATACTTGAATAGTTAAACATCTCTGAGGCCCTGGGTTCAGTCACAGGTACCAAGCAGTTTTGAGTTGAAGTACTGTTTATGCTGTTACAGTTTTGGAATGACCATTTGTTGTAGGATCCAGTAGAGACATTAAAGAAACCACTTACATGTTTTGTGATTTGTTTAGAAGGTCAGGTGGTAAGAAAAAAAAATCATCAAATTGTATAATCGAGTAAATCAGCAAGTCGTTGATGTAGAGACAGTTTCTTTCACAGTATCCTGTGGCACTGTAAGTTCAATTTAAAAGCAGTCCTATGGATGGATTTTGGGCATTCAATTTGTATATCATTTTTTTCCTTCTTTTTTGCCTTCTCTCCTTTTTTCCTTAATATTTAGGGTTCTATCCTGAGGCAGTAATTAGATAGACACTAGAAAGAAACAGCAAATGGCTTGCCCAACTGTAAATTGAGAAAAGTGGACAGAGTAATTAATTGTGTGCTGTGTTTAAACTGAGATTGATCCTGATAACTCTGACATTTACTTTCAAAGTTTGTCTCACTTTCTAACCAATTGCTCAGGAACACACACACACTGTAGGTGGTCGAGGTTAAGAAGACATTTAGCTGAGTCTTGTTTGGAAGACTCAGCACACTCTCACTGTATGTAGGTGCAGTAAGTGTGTAAGCCAAAGCTTCACATGCCTATTTTAAAAATTTCTCTCCCCTTGAATGTAGTGCCCTCTGGTAATCGAGATTCTGCACTGAAGCAGGGTTCTAATAGCTCCACATTGGACTCACTTACTGACTCCTCTTTGTGTCTCACTTTTTTTTTTTCACTTGTGCTTCAGCTTACATATTAAGTTGATGTTTATTCTGAAAAAAAAAAAACGTATAGTGTAGTTAGCAACAAGATAAAGAACAGGCATTGCTTAAAAATACATAAAAGGAATGGGGAAATGATGTAATTGTGATCTCAAACAACAAACACAAAAGACGTACAAGGGTACTCACATATAACCATGACTGGTATATGCGTATCACAAGCTCCATGCAAGGGATGTCTGTCTCGAGCTCAATCCCACAGGAGGCCAATGGTCCAGCCCAGGTTCTTCTCGTCTCCAGCTTGCTTCCCACCCTGAGAGCCTGTCTAGATCTTAACAGTGCTGGAGTAGTGGTTGTCTCAGGCTAGCTCTTGTCCAGGCCCCCTGGTGCCAGACTGGTGGACATCACAGGCTCTCTTTTTTTCAGGGAATGTTAGGGTACTAATTATTGAGATGTTTGTAAGTCAGAATACTGTGCATAGACCTAGCCTTTGTCATCTCTGCCACCTACTGACATGTGACATAGCAGCCACACCTGCAGCACCTGTAGGGGCTGGAAAGTATTCATTTCTCTTTTTTCTTAATTTGCTTTAAAATTTTTATTTTGTTTTTTAAATTTACACATTTTTTAAATTTAGTTTTTTATTTTGTGAATTTCACATCATGCACCCTGTTCCCTCTCATCTCCCACCTCCCCTCAGACCCACTCTCCACCCTTGAAACATCCCCCCACATTAAAAAAAAATCTCACTGTGGAAGCTGCAGTGTATCTCAGAGTGTCCCACAATATTACCTTTTGTCCACACTATTTTGCTTGCAAATGTTCATTATAATGCCTCCTTGGTCTGGTCCGAGGTCTCTGGCTTCTGCTACTTTGTCAGTACTGGGATCTCACTGGGACTCCTCTCGGATATCCTGTTGTTGCCCTGTGTCATGGAGAGCCTGTAGTTTTGGGTCTATAGAACTGGCCTCTTTATGCACTCCAGCAGTTCATCCATGGGGTGTATGTTGGGGTGGGCCAACTCAAATCCAGCCTGGATCTGGGTCTGCAACCCCACTTGCAGGGCCTGCTCTCCTGAATGCTGTAGCAGGTCAGGGATTGGACCAGCTCTCCTGCTTTCATGAGTCCATCAGGACCAACTCTCCCGCCTGTTCCCTGTGGGTAGGGCAAGAGAGTAATGAGGATCTCTCCCTTCCCAACACCACAAGAAATATATGTAGATGCTGAAAAGATATTTTAGCTGAAGTTTCTTAGGTATTTGTTTATTTGGGCGATATGATACTAAATGTATGAAAATGTCTAAATTCAATGCTAAAGATTTTTCTAGCAAAATAATCAGAACTAGGTAGGTACATTTAAGTACTAGATTTTCATTCCAGTGTGGAATTAAGGATCCTAACCTTTTTAAAGAATGTCATATCAAGTGATTTTATTCTATTTTGGATCAGTCTTGTTTCCTCAGATTGAGAAGATTTATTTTTATTAACTGACTGTAACAGATTGTTTCTATTTAAAACACCTATATTTTTAATACTGAACAAACCCTATAAAGCACCTATATCTATAATCTACAATACCTAATACCTACAACCTATAACCTGAGAACACTTAACCAATCCTATTTTAACCCTATTGAAAGGATATTAATATTCTCCAGCCCAGGTCCTTGTGGGCCTCTTGTTTAGCAATTAGGGTCTGGAAGTCACAGAAAGCAGTCTTATCTTCAGCTTGGATTAGCTTCCTCTGGGCTTGGCTTTGCAGGTTTGTGTGGTCATTTTATTTCAACCACTAGCTTGTAACCAGCTTATGAGGCCAGACTGTTTTAACTGTAAACTTAAGGTTGGCTGACAGAGGAAGACTCACTTCCACAGTCTCCTTCGCCCATGTGCACCCCACTGCCTAGTCTTCCTCACCATGGCCTCTGAACTCCCCCTGCCTGGCTCAGTCTCCCAGCAGTCTCGGGCCCCTGGATGGACGTCTTTAGTGTCCAGTTCTCAGGAACTCTCTCTCAGCAGGTTCTGTGCCACGCCTTTTCTGCCAGCTTTCTTGGGCTAGCTTATGGCAAAAGTATCTTTCTTAGACTCCGCCTCTCAGTTTTCTCAGCAATCCTCAGTTTACTTGCCAAGGATTCTGACCGTTGATTTGCCTCAGCCTTTTGTGGCCTAAAGGCTGTCAAATGGCAAACCCTGCTTCACACTTCTTCCGCATGCGCTTCTGTCTCCTCTGTGGGGACAAGAGAGAGAGAGCTTCATGTGGAGCGCCCTAGCTTATATAGGGTGGTCTTGCAGTCTTTGGCAGTCTGGTGGGCTCACGAGCTCTCTCGTGTTATCTAGCAGTCCCTGTGGCTTCTTGTGGCAATTGATGATTTTGGAGGCTTCTGAGGCTCTTTGACCTTGCCCCTTCAATGAGTCACCATCTGTGTTTTTCATGGAGCTGTGGCCTCAACTGGGCTCTACCCATCTCGGCCCCAAGTCCTCTAGCGGGGCAAACTGCAAACTCCTTTCAGTTTCTCAGGTTTTCAGAGTGCCCTCTCAATGGTTGCCCAGAACTATGTGCTGCCATGTGCCAGGCCAGTCTGCCTGACTCTCCTAAGAGTTCAGAAGTACTTCCACAATTCACTAAAGAAAGCCAATTCTCATTACAACTGACAGTCTGGTGTGGATATTTTTATGTCATGCTGTTGTGATCACTTTGTAATTGAGTCAGCTACTGTCAGACTAAGCTAACATTATGACAAAATTATTTTATAAAGGATGCTTTTAAGAAGGTTATAAATATTTTCTTTCTAGGGGCTGCAAAGATGGCTCAGGAGTTAAGAATGCTTACAGCTCTCATAGAGGGCCCAGGTTCAGTTCCCAGCACCACATCAGGCAGTTGACAGCCATCTGTGTCTTCAGTTTGAGGTGATCCAAAACCTTCTGCCTTCCATGGTCACCTGCACACGTGTAGTACACACAGACTCAGGCAGGTACACACATACAACACATACATTTAAAGTAAAAAAAAAAAAACAAAACTTTTCTTTTGCTTGGAACCTGTGAGATGGCTTTGCAGGTAAAGGCACTTGCAGTCAAGCCCGACAGCCTGAATTTGTTCCCCTGGACTCTTGAGGGGAAAGAAGAGAACCAACTCCTGTAAGTTGATCTTTGACCTCCACACAAGTACTGTGGTGCACACACTCCTAACTTGGAATTCACTAATAAAAGCGGTTTAATCTTTATTAGTATACAAATACTTCAACTTACAGACTATGTTTGGTATGAAAAGTCATTGAAGTATCTATATTAGCTATTTGTATAGTCAAGTGACTATTGAGACTATTGAATTACTAGATTATTTTTAATGATTTCCTTTACAGACATTTTTTGTTGCTGTTACTCCGAGAATATAAATTATTGCCCAACAAAATGTCTACATTTAAAAATGTTAATTGTGAACTTCCATGTGGGTACTTTGGAAGAACAGCCAGTGCTGTTAACAGCTGATGCATCTCTCCAGCCCCCCAAAAATGTTAATTGTGAAGACCTTTAATTCTTTTATTTATCAGTTGTTAATAATCATTAATAGATTGATTACTAGCAAAAATCTGTTGTTTCAATCTTCCATAGAGTTTGTGATTGGCATTACAGAGCAGTACATGTTTCTGATTTAAAAAGAAATCTATTTGGAAGACACTAAACATTTTTGGTTTATAGTTCTTTGAGTTTTCTGGGCTTTTCTAAGGAATAAGTTTTTCTTATGTTTTTACTTTTACTTAATTTGTGTGTGTGTGTGTGTGTGTGTGTGTGTGTGTGTGTGTGTATGTGTGTTTTGGCTGAGTATTTGTCTATGCCCTACACCTGTGTCTAGTGTGTGCACTGGATAACAGAGGCTATGGGATTGTCTGGAACTGGATTACAGTCCCTGAGGTTGTGAGCCGCCATGTGGGTGCTGGGAATTGAACCCTGGTCTTCTGCAAGAAGAGCCAGTGCTTTTAACTGCTCAACTATCTCTCCAGCTCCATATTGTTATTTTTAAATTGCTATTGGCCTTTTTGATAAATACATTTATTTATTTAGTTAGTTTTTTTTTTTTCAAGACAGGGTTTCTCTGTGTATCCTTGACTATCCTGGACTCACTTTGTAGACCGGGCTGGCCTTGAACTCACAGAGATCCCGCTTGCCTCTGCCTCCCTGAGTGCTGGGATTAAAGGTATGCACCACCACGCCTGGCTTATTTATTTATTTTTTAATAATTTATTTATTTTATGTGCATTGATGTTTTGCCTGCATGTATGTACATCTGTATGAGGGTGTCAGATCCTCTGGAACTGGAGTCACAGACAGTTGTGAGGTGCTGTGTGGATGCTGGGAATTGAACCATTATCCTCTGGAAGAGCAGCCAGTGCTGTCAACTGCTGAGCCATCCCTCCTGCCTGATAAATGCTTTTATGTTTGTAGTCTTGGGAAGAAGTTTGAGAGTTTGAGAGAACCCATCAAAGTATTATTAGGCTGGGGTCCACAGATGGAGCTTTTCTGTTTCTTTCTCTAAGCATCAGTAACAGGAACACATCTCTAAAATGAAGTCTGTGTTTTGGATATAACTGGTAAAGGAAGATCATGTTTACATGGGATTTTTTTTTTTTTTAAGATTTAATGAGATTGAGTAAATTCTGAGGATGAAAGAGTAGAGCTTAATGTCATTTTAGGTGATATGTACAAATATCCCTTCTACTCTGACACAACATTAAGCCAAAGCAAACTTCTACAGAGCTATTGAAGGCTAATGAATGTCTTAATAACATAGAGAGAAAAAATGCAATGAGTTGATTAGATACAGAAATATGCTAGACCTCCGAAATACAGTTAGGAAAACAACTCGAGTGTACTCAGAAACAGAAGTCACAACAGAAAATTTACCCTGTCATCCTAGGGCCACACTCAGCTACACACTGCTAAGTAATATTGTTGGCAGCATGGGGGTGTTGAGAGTTGACTTTACTTGTGTTTTTATCTTATTTATCTTGTTGGTTGTTGTTGTTGTTGTTGTAGTTATTGTTTTTTTTTTAATAATTTATTTTTTATTTCTTCAAGTTACATCTCAATCACAATCCCCTCCCTACTCCCCCCTCCAGTCCCACCCTTCCACCCTCCTCCCCCTCAGCCCCACCATCCTCTTCCCTTCTTTTTTTTTTACATGGGATTTTTTAAATTAAGGTTTTTGATGTGTGGTTTGTTTGGGAGTCATAGAAAAGAATTTGTTCTAGTAGGGTTGTTTTGACTCAAGTTGTTAAATCACTGAACAAATTAGAGTGATGTTACCTTCCTTATAAATAGGGGGGGAGCTCAGCATTGAAGAGCACCTACTGGTCTTTCAAGAGGATCTGAGTTCAATTCCCAGCACTTACATTAGATGACTCACAATCACCTGTAACTCCTGTTCTAGGGGACCTGCACTCATATATACTTATCCACACTCAGACACATACATACACACAATTAAAATATTATAAAATAATAAATAAAATAAAAATATTTAAAACAAAAATAAATGTTCCATGTATAGCCATGCAGTTTATGTTGAGCTTGGGTCTTAAGCAGTTTTGATGTTAGTTGTTCTCAGAGGATTTTTTTTTTAATTTCTTGTGACACAATTAACATTTTATTTCAAAAAAGAGTCAAGTGGATCTTTGTGAGTTCAAAGTCAGCCTGATGTGTACATATTGAGTTCCAGACTGAGTTCCAGGACAGCCAGGACTATATAGAGAAACCTGGTCTTCAACAGCAACAAAATATTTATTTTATCTATAAGTATGTGCCAAATGTATATGGGTGGTGAGGGAGACTAGAAGAGGGCACAGGATTTCCTGGAATTGGAGTTACAGATGGTTGTAATCGGCTTGCTGAGAGTGCTAAGAGCCAAACTTGAATCTTCTTAAAGAACGGCAAGCACTTTAACTGCTGAGCCATCTCTCCAGTCCAGCTAATGCATTTTCTTATTAAATTACATCATAAATTTTGCTTCATGCCTATATAAATATATGTTGAAATTACAGTTCATTTAAAATGTATGTGTAATGTATGTTTTCTTTTAAAAATACCCAGATGATCAGCAAGCTTTGAATTCAATCATGCAAGATTTAGCTGTCCTTCATAAGGCCAGTCGGCCAGCATTATCTTTACAGGAAACCAGAAAAACAAAACCCTCATCACCAAAAAAACAGGTATTTATTTCAGTAATACTTAAAATATTTCATTTTGTTATTTTTAAATTATGTGTACGTGTGTGTGTGTGCATGAAATTGTGGGTGCCCATGGAGGGCAGCAGTACTGGATCCACCTGGAGCTGGAGTTATAGGTGGCTGTGAGATGCCTGGTATGGGTGTTGGGAACTGAACTTTGGTCCTCTGTAAGAGCAATCTGTGTTCTTAACCACTGAGCCATCTTTCTAGTCCCAACATCAGTACTATTTTAGTAAGAATATTTTGTTGTTTTATGAATTACTTTCATTTCATAGCCTGATCTTGTACTTTTTTTATACTTTCAGTCAAATGTTGTGTTTAATAGATTATCTGATAAGTGCATTTTAATTTTGTATTTACATTTAATATGTGATACAGTATAAATGCTATGTGTAGGTACAGTATTGAAGAAATAGTGACAAGAAAAAAAAAATGAATGTACATTTTTTAAAAAAGCTATATGACAACTGGTTGCTCAAGTTAAGTAACTTTAAGGACTTAAGATAAAGTTTCTTTTGTTTTCCCTAGAAGTGTCTTCTAGACACTTATAACTGGGGTGATTTTGAGTCCTATAAACAAGAGTAGGATGAGATAGAAAGCAGAGAAAGTGGAAATACTAGAGTTCCCCCTTCCCACAGTTTCACTTATTCATGTTCAATTTAGTTCAGAAAATAACAGATGGAATGTTGTAGGCATAGCAGATCTAAATTTTAAATTTAACACCATTTGAAGTGGCATAATAAAACCTCATACTCTCCTGCTTTACTCTGCTTAGGACATGGACTATACCTCTGTGTGTTGTATGCATGCTGTATGTACTGCCTGTTCGTTACTTAGTAGCTATTTAAGTCATAGGATTGACTACTGAAATATGAGAGTAAAGGCTCTGGCAATTTGAGTATGTAGAAAAGAAGCTTTAAAGTACTTCCTTTAAGAGAAAAGGTGAAGGTGTTAGAGAGATGGCTCAGCAGTTAAGAGCACTGGCTGCTCTTCCAAAGGACCCGGGTTCAAATCCCAGCACCCACATGGCAGTTCACAGCTGTCTGTAATTGCCAGGTGTGGTGGTGCGCACCTTTAATCCAGCACTCGGGAGGCAGAGGGATCTCTGCAAGTTCAAGGTCAGTCTGGTCTACATAGTGAGTCAGGACAGCCAGGGCTACACAAAGAAACCCTGTCTCAACCCCCCCCCCAAAAAAAAAGGGTGAACAAACAAACCAACAAACATGGTCAGAGGCCTTGAAACCCACAGGTGAGGAATGACTACAATCTGTATTTCCTTAGGCTCAAGTCATTCATGTATGAGTAGATATAGATGCTCTTTCCTGTTGTCAGATCTGACAATGTAATTCTCAACTCAGCTTTTTGGCAGACATCAGCTGATTGGAATTGTACGTTGAAAATGAAACCCCCTTTCTTCTGCTCTGGGTTAAATGAGTAGGCTAAGGAAAAAAAAAAGACTTAGAAATTTATCTGGTTTCTACATGGTTATGACTAATATTTTTATTTTATTGTAGAATGATGTCCGAGTCAAATTTGAACATAGAGGAGAAAAGAGGTAAGCAGGGAAACATTACACACTAATTCATTTATATAATAAAATGTGTATTCCAGATAAGCTATTAAAGATTATTTCCAGATTTAAATGAAGTTTTGTGGCTTTGAAATTGAAAATGGAATAGTCTTTGGTAATATATAACGTGTACCTACCTAGCCTATGAGAAATAGAATATGTCAAAATGCATGCTAACCACTGGAAAATTTGAATGTGCTTACTTTACAAAATTGGGAAGTAAATAAGATTACTTCTTTTTTTTTTTTTTTTTTTTTTTTTTTTTTTTGGTTTTTCGAGACAGGGTTTCTCTGTTTAACAGCTCTGGCTGTCCTGGACTCGCTTTGTAGACCAGGCTGGCCTCGAACTCGCAAAGATCCGCCTGCCTCTGCCTCCCAAGTGCTGGGATTAAAGGCGTGCGCCACCACCGCCCGGCTAAGATTACTTCTAATACACACTTTAAAATTCTACTATTTATTTTTATTTCTACTGAGTAAAATTTTGACTGTTCTCAAGAGTCTTCATTGCTATGGCATACATTCTGTTAATAGTGTGGAAGTGAGTTGGAGTGGTGGTTACAGCTACTTATTTAGCAGGAATGTAAGCCTAGCCTTCTATACTTCTATACATATACATATATATATATATATACATATATATATATATATATACACACACACATACACACACATATATGTATATATCCAGCATCAGTGTCTCAGGGCGAAAGTGCAGTTGGTGAGAACTGACAGAAAGACCTAATAGTAGTTACAGAAGATAATTTGTCTTGTTATTAGTGCCTCATTATACTAATAAAAGCCTTATTAGTCTTAGGAATTTAAAATGGCTCACAAGTCATATTACTTACAGATGCGAACATATTTCACCAGAGATACTGAAAAAAGAAAAAAAGAATATACCTTACATACCATAAAACTATTGTTTAATCTATTCTTTATTTGGAGTTATTTTCTGGGTATTTATTTAGCTTTTTCATTCCCTTAGCTCTGTACTTAGTATGTGATTTGTGAAGTGAGACAGAAGTGGCTTCTCTGTGAAGCTAATAATCTGATATGGTTCTCTGTAGAGTTAGTGCTGCTCTCTTAGGAACAGAGGAAGCAAATGCCATAATGTACTTCACTTCAGTCCTGCTAAGGTATCTCAGAGATGCTTACATAATACAGGGGCTAAAATTTTGAATTGATAAGGATCCAGAAATCAACATTTGATCTCCACAGCGAGAATAAAGTATTGTTCATAGCAGTTCTGTCACACATGTGTCACATAGTTAATTACATTCAAACACTTTCCTAAGTGGATGATTTATATTGTGCTTTAGTATTTATGTGACTGTGAATTTAAAACTTGGAGAATCCTTTCAAAATTATAATTAGAATGGAACAAATTTTAATGATTCTAAATTTTGTATTGAACTTTTTGTATTTGATCAGAAGTATTATAACTTTTACTTAATTTTTGTATCTAACAAAATGAAACTGTTGTAAGTATGGCAAACAAAGCGAAATATTTTAATATTATTTTTATGTAGAATCCTTCAGGTTACCAGACCAGTTAAATTAGAAGAGCTGAGGTCTAAGTCTAAAATTGCCTTTGGACAGTCTATGGATCTACACTATACCAACAACGAGGTAAACATGTGCCATTTAACTTTTAGTAGTCTTAATTTAGAAAATTCATGTGTTCATGTAAGAGATTTTTATTTGGTGATTAGTAAAATGGTACATTAGATGAATGAAATGTGCATTTGTAGAGTTTGCTCTGTTAAGTGGAGGTGCTGCTGTGCAAATAATTAAGACAGTAGAAGAGAATAGGCACCAGCTTGCTTGCTCTTCTTACGCTTTCATTTTTCCCTTTTACTCTGTGTTCAACGAAACTTACTTTCCTTGGAAAACTTAGGATCATTATGATATTGGTTAGGATGCTTTTTGATTCTTATATTTATATTTGGGGTCAGTACATGTGGTCTTAAGGACTCATATTTTCAGGAAACCTGTTTTTTTTTTTTTTTTTTTGGTTTTTCGAGACAGGGTTTCTCTGTGTAACAGCCCTGGCTGCCCTGGACTCGCTTTGTAGACCAGGCTGGCCTCGAACTCACAGAGATCCGCCTGCCTCTGCCTCCCGAGTGCTGGGACTAAAGGCGTGCGCCACCACCGCCCGGCTAGGAAACCTGTTTTAATCTTGAGATTAGAATTGGATTAGGTGGTAATTGAAGTTTCTTACTGTTTGTGGGATCTTAATTTTTTTGGTTAATTTGTTAATCTTCAAAAAATACTTTTTTACTTGCTTAATGTTACGATTTATGAGTTATAGCCTTTTATGGGGTAGGCATCCCAAGTTTGTAGAAGAAGCAGACAGCAGAGGAGTGGAAGATCTTTCAAGGGAATGCATAAAGTCCGTGACAGTGAATAAAAGAGAAGTCAATGCAGGTGTGGCGGTGTGCGCGGGAGGCAGGGACGAGCTCAGGGCAACCATGGCACATGGGAGACGCTGTCTCAGAGCTCAGGGCAGCCATGGCACATGGGAGATGCTGTCTCAGAGACCAAACACAAAGTCACTGACTGTCCTCTTTTTTTTTTTTTCCTAAGAAATAAATTTATTTATTTGTTACTTCAGGTTACATCTCCATCATAGTGTCCTATTCCCCCCTTCCCAGTCCCGCCCTCCCACCTTCTGCCCCCTAACCCTTCCATCCCACTCCTCTGGAGTGGAGTGTCCCTACATATCAGTCCCCTGCCCTAGTTCATCATTCATATGAGTGCCATGAGCCTCCTCATACACTGGGGGCCTACAAGGCAGTACCACCAGTGAGAAGTGTCTCATTGCCAGGGAGAGAAAACTAAAAAACAAACAAACAAACAAACAAACAAACAAAAATCAATGAAATCATGCAATTTGCAGCCAAATGGATGGAACTAGAGAAGCTCATCCTGAGTGAGCTAACCCAGACTCAGAAGGATGCACATAGCATCTATTCACTTATATTCGGATTTTAGCTATTTAGTACAGGATATCTATACTACAGCCAACGCACCAAAGGGAACATGGACATAGACTTTTTAGTGACTGTCCTCTTTATGTTACTAAGGAGAAACTAGCTGAGGCAACATTTATAATTGAGACTTTATTATGAAAAGCTGGCCGTACAGTGTTTCAAGGGAAGAATGGAAGATGGAAAACCTTGAGAGCAGTGTGATTAGAAAGGGTACCAGTGGGGACGGAGTGACGAGGGAATTCATAGCAAAGTCTTATCTAAGAAAACACATGAAACCCTGTGCAAATAAAATACTTCAAATTAGCTTAGAGATGAAGATATTCTTCTAAACATGGAAGATCCTTGTAATTCATCACCATAAGCAGTACAGCCTATTGCTTACGCACAACATAAAATACTTCCTCTGCTGAATAAATAAAAAGACAGTTCATTGCTTTGGGAACTGCAGGGGCTGCAGCATTGCCAGCAACTGGTGTCCGCCCCGTGCTTGCACCACCTCAGAAATACAGCTACAGCAGGATGTGGATGGGAATCCCAGGAAGGCAGAGAGACATGTTTTCATAAGTACAAATCTATATCTTATTTTTTTTACTTATTTTTTATTTCTTCAAGTTACATCTCAATCGCAATCCCTTCCTTACTCTCCCTCCAGTCCCATCCTCCCACTCTCTTCCGCCTCAACCCACCCAACCCCTTCCTTTTTTTTTTTTTTTAAGTTTAAGGTATATCTTTTTCCCCTCAATAGCTCCCCCTTTCAGTCCAACAAATGGCTCTTTTTCTTATAATAATAAATACAATACAAAACAACAGAGTCAAGTTTCCGTAGTGTAGCGGTTATCACGTTCGCCTGACAAATCTATATCTTAAGCAGGACCTCAAACAGAGTAATGAGTACTGTACTATAGCAATATCTTGAAATTTTACTTTTCAAGTAATTTGGGGTTTTAATTATGCATAAGCGTATTTCTTGCCCAGTCTTTTCTTGGTACTTTATCATATGTAATGTTGTCCAGGTATTCAGCTGCCAGCCTGGGACTCTCAGGGTTTTCTAGAGTTGTGGACATGGGTGAAGTACATAAAGGGTAGAGGGGCTTAGTGGTTAAGAGCACTGGCTGTTCTTCCAAAGGACCCGGGGTTCAAATCCCAGCACCCACATGGCGGTTCACAGCTGTCTGTGAGTTCAAGGCCAGTCTGATCTAGAAAGTGAGTCCAGGACAGTCAAGGATACACAGAGAAACCCTGTGTCGAAAAAACCTTAAAAAAAAAATACAGGGTAGAAGATTAACTGTCCTAAAGGGGCAGATCTCTGAATAATGTAATTTTCATGGCCACCTTCCCTTCTTCCTTCATTTTTCCCACCCCCCCCAACCCGGAATCTTTTCACATATAAATAACTTGACCTTGAATCATTATCTCCAAACATAATTCTCAGGAAAACACCAAGATACCCCACCTTCCCACCCCCTCATCTACGCCTTTTCCCCTTCCTCCTCCTTCCCAGGGAGTTTTATCCACACTAGGGAATGAGACGAAGATGATGTGCACTAGCACAAGATTAGCTGCAAATAGAAATCGGCAACACAACTTTAAGAGCAGAGGAGACAAATGTAAACGGAGTACAAGACAGAATTCAAATTGACCCAGACTTATTTACATTTAGCAGCTCTCTTCATTTTTTAAAATTAATTAATGATTTTGGAGATAGAATCTTGCCATGAAACCTTGGGTAACCCAGCACTCACACTCACTGCACAGCCCAGGACGTTTCATGCAACACTCTACAAAGTGCGATTATACACTGTAGTAGGTCCTGGGTTTGGGTGCACCTCCAGGGCTTACCCCCTGGCATGTACTGCACATTTGCCAAGGGCCTGCCCTTTGCTGTGTTCTGCTGGAGGGGATCCTCATCTCAGGGATTTATACTCCAGAGGACTCTCAGTTAAGTAGACTTTACATTTAAATGTCTCACATGCTTTGCTTTTTAGAGATGGTTAGTAAGTGTGGCATATGTTCACTTGCTTTTAATGTATTCCTCTTCCAATGAAATGATGCACGTTTTTATATCACTGACAGTCTTCTTATGCTACAAGAAACATTTTTTATTAAAAAATAAAAGATCTTGATTTTTGTAAATTATATAAATCATACTTTTTTTCCATAGACTTCTTGGTTACTTTTGTCCTTTATAATATCTTATCTCCATGAGAGAGAGGACTATTGAAAGTAGACTTCACACTGAGGATTTCCTGAGATGATTACTCATTTAGCTTACTTGATCCAGAGTATAGTGGTCTAGACAACTAGGACTAGAGATAAATACAGGTGAACTGTAGATTGCAGATATATGGGTTGTGATACCGTCTCATGGCGGCTGTTGACATCAAGGTTTGTTGCAGTGTAAACACAGCAGGTACAGTGGAATCTCTGGTTACTACTAGAAAGAGAATTAAGAATTTTATTTGTGCAGATGAAAAGTAGTACCTTATTTTATATAATTTGTGTATGTACCTTTAATGTTCTTAGGCATGAATATACTTACTATACTTTAACAATGTTATGAAAAAAATAATAGAAAATTAATTTTTAGATATATCTACCAGAAGAATGTAATGATTTTAAACAAGGCAGAATTGTAGCTCTTCATAGTCATTTTGAGCTGTTAGTGGTGCTGAAATGGAGAGCAGAGAGATGTGCACTCCTGAGACCTTCATTACTCATAGAGTACAAGGGGTTGTGAGATTTCTAATTCCCTAGTAATGGAGCTGCCGGTGGAAGAGCTTGACCTGCTTGATGCCTGCGTGATTCTTATCTCTTTCTGTTCAGTTGGTAATTCCATTAACTACCCAGGATGACTTGGACAAAGCTGTGGAACTGCTGGATCGCAGTATTCACATGAAGAGTCTCAAGATACTACTTGTAATAAATGGAAGTACACAGGTATGAACTGGGGTTGTATTTCTCACTGAAGATTATAAGACTTGTTATCATTTCATATGTTTTAATTTATAAAATGTCTATTTATATACTTTTCATTGCTGTAGCTTAATGTCCTTGCTTTTCAAAACTAGTTAGAGTTATGAATAAGAATATATTATACTTGTGAAACTAACAGAAACTGGCAGCTTGGGAAGAATTATATTAGAATTGAAATGTCCATTTTGTATTTTTAGTTTTTACATTAATTTTGTATAGATGGGGTAGAGTGTGCACATGTATGAAGATCTGCTCACTCATTCTCACATGTTGCTCAGGGTTTGAACTTGGATCATCAGAGTTGACAGCAAGCACCCTTACCTGCTGAGTCATCTTATTGGTCTTGAAATATCTTGTTTTGTACATGTTCTCCCACTTCAAATCCCTCCCTCCTCTTTTTCCTTCCCTCTTTCCCTCTCTCCCTCCTTCCCTCCCTCCCTCCTTGTCCCTGGGCTCATACATCTTCCATATAGCTGGCATGGTAGCCTTGTACCACTCTTCTGGTAGATTAAAATTTGTAAGAGTAGATTTGAAAAGGCCCAGCCAGAATAGAGAATAGCTAGGCTGTACTTTAGTAAGAGGATGATTCTGTTGAAAGCCTCAAATGGGAAAAATAACATCAATTGCCCTTTTCTCTTCTAGGCTTCTAATTTAGAATCATCATCATTATCACCAGAAGATTTGAATAATACACCACTCGGTGCAGAGAGGAAAAAACGGCTCTCTGTAGTAGGTGAGAAAGGCAGGGTCTGAATAAGGAAATGAATGATTTCTCAGATCCTTCTAATCTTTTAATGTAAGGTAACATGAAATATATCCCTGAAATAGTATCCTGTCTCTATGCTCTCTGCAATTACATACTTTGATCTCTGTCTTATCTGTTGTTCCTGAGAAATTAATTTCATATATTATAGGACTAGCAATATCCAATTTAAAATTTTTTCTTTCTACACAGATTTTTGTTGTTGTTGTTTGTTTTTTATTTTTTGAGACAGGGTTTCTCTGTGTAGCTTTGGCTTTCATGGAGCTCACTCTGTAGACCAGGCTGGCCTTGAACTCACAGAGATCCACCTGTCTCTGCCTCCCAAGTGCTGGGATTAAAGGCATGCACCACCACTGTCCGCCCTACACAGAGTATTTTAATATTCAAGAAATCAAATAAAATCTTTAATATTTTAGTAGAGAGAGGAGGTAACTGTAGGACATTAAAACAAGTAGATTCACTGGTCATGGTGGCGTGTGCCTTTAATCCCAGTACTTGGGAGGCAGAGGCAGGTGGATTTCTGTGAGTTCGAGGCCAGTCTGGTCTACAAAGTGAGTCCAGGACAGCCAGAGCTGTTACACAGAGAAGTCTTGCCTCGAAAAAACAAAAAGGAAAAAAAAAAGAGTAGACTGGACTTTTATTCCTAAGTTCTCTAGGGTTTTAGGTATTGCCAGAATATACAGTCAATATAAAAATGGCTAAGAATATCTAGACTGTGTTTTATTATTGCTTTCTTAACATCCAGTTTTATTTATCATCAATAATGCATTCCTTATACCTAATCTTAGGATAAAAAGAAATAAAGATTCTGTGTGCTATATTACAAGGTGGTCTTATTGAGCCTGGGCTGGGCAAGGGTGTTCTGAACCCTGCATGCTTGTTGGCATAAAAACATTGACAAGGAGGCCAGAGGTTTGTGTTGGATCCCCTAGACCAAGAGTCACAGGTAACACTGTGCTAGGAAACCAACTTTGGTCCTTTCTGAACAACAAACACTCTTAACCTCTGACCTCTTCTGGCACTTGAATGCACATGATACATATAAACTCACATACACATAAATAAAAGCAATAAAATAAATTATTAAGGTATCATTAAAAATACAAAGTAATTGACAAGATAAAGGTATTTCATTTCTTAAAAAACAGCTGATGTAAATGTTTTCAACAGATAGGACAGAGGATGTAATCATTCTAGATTGCATGAGCTGTTATACTGAGGCATAAATTTGAAAGGGAAATAGACGAGGAGAGACAGGTAAATAGAGAAGAGAAAACAAGAGAACAGGACAAAGTAAGACATTTGGTTGAAAATTTAGAAATCACTGGACTGGAAGAGGGTTGCTAACAGTGAATGAAAAGATTAACATGTGAGTAACTAGAGCAGTTGTGTATGTTCTTCTGTTCTCTAGAAGAAGCTGTCATGTGACCATTCGTTTTTAAGAGCTCTGTCTCGCATGAGTCTATTTTAGAAAACTAGAGTTATAACCCACAGGTGTGTCCTCACTCAGATATCCATGATATTACTGAACAAAACAAAACCAAACCAGTGAAAGAATAACAGGAGTTCAGATTCTGGCACTCTCACTCTCAATATGAAACCAGTGACATTACCCTGGCTTTTAAACAGGGTTTAAAGCCATAAACAGAGCACTTGCAAAGTATGTTTCATTTTTCGAACTGGAGGCACAGCTGTTATTTGTACATTTAATTCTTTGTAGAAATAAAGTGAAACAGATACTTCATCTCAGTTGTTAGATAGGTAAAGCTTACATGTACTAGTTAATGTGCGATTTTGAATTCCTTAATATTATCCCATCAGTAAGTATTCTTGTTGTTTGACTTTGGTGCCAGGATAAGAAAAAACTGGAGATTGTGCAGAATTACTATGAGGGTTGTAACATGCCCATTACAATCAGTGTTAAGAAATATGAATCTTCAAGTAATCGGGTCAAGAAACTTTTATAGTACCTTCCTTCTCAGTCTCCTTTTATTTGAGTAAATATGGCTCTTTAAAAAAAAAAGTGTACAGAAAGATGAATCTATCAGGGCATAGTGATGGCTGCGGTATGGCTCTTACAAAGCCTACATAAACTGCTCAGCCCATACTTCTTTGCAGACAGCAGATGAAGTCTCTGCACTGTCTTAGTAGGTACTCTTTCCTTTTCCTTACTTACAAGTGACCCCTTTACATGCGCTTACTTTTTAGGTTTTTCAAGACAGGGTTTCTCTTGAGTGTCCTGGACTCAATTTGTAGACCAGGCTGGCTTTGAACTCACAGAGATCCACCTACCTCTGCCTCCCAAGTACTGGGATTAAAGGCGTGCACCACCACGCCCGGCCATGTGCTTACTTTTAAAAAATTTAAACTTAAATGAACGTAAATGCTTACAACGCTTACATATGCAAGGAGAGCAGAAAACTTTGTTAATAAAGTATTATTTCCTGTGAGCCAGGTAATTAAATGAACTATCTTAAATGAATGCCAAGCTCTCCTGTGTTTTCTTAAACTATGAAGGTTTTTTTGGGGGGGGTCGGGAAGGGAAGCAGGGTCTTACCATATAGGCATGGCCAATCTGGAACTCTAGGTAGACCAGGCTGGCTTTGAGTATAGAGATCTGCCTGCCTTTGCCTCCTGAGTGCTGAGATTAAAGGTGTGTGCCACTACACCTGGAAAATTACGAAGAAATTTAAATGCAAATAATATAGCCTGCCACAAAAGCTTAGTTTTAAGTAATGAAAAGTAAAATTCAGTATACTAAATATAAAATAACAGCCAAATGACAAAGAAGCAATCTCACTCCAGGTTTCTAAAGATTAAAAAGACAATGAATGGAAAGGAAATCATGGAGCTGGATGTACATAGCATATGTTCATGGTGAATGAGTTTACCATGGAGCATTCTTACCAGTAAGTGATGTAGTACTGTATTCGCTGATGTGAAAACAAGCCAGTTGTCAAAGACACTTAAGATGGTAACCTGCACTGGAATTGAAACTGTGCCCTGATTGCAGAGCCATTATTCTTTTACTATATCGTGATGTCAGTCACAGGCTATGTTAAAGACTGTCAGGTACAAGTTATCTTTGGAAATTTAAAAGGAGTTGTATTATTGTAAGATTCTATAGTGTGTTTGTTATCAGCCCATGATATGGTTGTCAATAGTCACAAAAACTTGAGTATAAATTGGCATATTCTAATGAGTTATATAGTGAATTTAGAAAGTCTATAAAAAGATCTGAACCTGAATATTTTTATTTACTTTTTGTAAACACTGGATTCCATTTGCTAAAGTTATTTTTATGTTGTTAGAAATATAACCTATTTAATTGAAACAAAAATTAGTTTCCTTGCTGACAATGATAAAATTTTATAATTTTTCTTTTCAAGGTCCCACTAATAGAGATAGAAGTTCCCCTCCCCCAGGATACATTCCAGATGAGCTACACCAGATTGCCCGGAATGGGTCATTCACTAGCATCAACAGTGAAGGAGAGTTCATTCCAGAGAGCATGGACCAAGTAAGCCAGAACTGAATGATGTTTTCACTGTATGTAAAGATACCCCTCCATTGCCATTCGACAGACATCTAGGCTGGTGTGTGTGTTTTCTCAAATCTTCTACTTACGTCAAAAAATTACTATAAACTTCTCATTAATTTATATATGCCTTTTTGTATTAGTATGTAAAAAAAATACTGGAACAAGCTGGTTCCTTGTATTGACCATCTATGAGGCATTTGGTTTATAATCTTAGATTAACATTCAAGTTTCTGGGTCTTTTTTGTTTTTGGTTCTTTGAGACGGGGCTTCTCTGTGTAATAGCTCTAGCTGTCCTGGACTCACTTTGTAGATCAGGCTGGCCTCAGAGATTCACCAGCCTCTGCCTCCTGAGTACTGGGATTAAAGGCATGCAGCACCTTGCCTGGTTCATTCATATTTTTTAAAAGAACACATGTATGTATTTGTTTGCTTGGTTTTTGTTTTGTTTTCTTTTTGTTGGTTGTGTGTGTGTGTGTGTGTGTGTGTGTGTGTGTGTGTGTGTGTGTGTGAGAATTTCACATCATGCACCCTGTTCCCTCTCATCCCCACTTCCCCTCAGAACCACCCTCTACTCTTGAAACCTCTCCTATCATTAAAAAAAAAAAAAACAACAAAAAAAAATCTCATTGTGGAAGCTGTAGTGTGTCTCAGTGTGTAACCACAGTATTCCCTTTTGTCTGTACGTTTTAGCTTGGAAATGTTCATTAAAATGCCTCCTTGGTCTGGTATGAGGCCTCTGGCTTCTGCTTCTTTGCTAATACTGGAACCTCACTGGGACTCCTCTCAGATTCCTGTTGTTGTTCTATGTCATGGAGATCTTGTAGTTTTGGGTCTGTGGAATTGACCTCTACATGGACTCCAATAGTTCACCCATGGGGTATGTGTTGGGGTGGGCCAACTCAAAGCCCTGATTCTGGGCCTGCAACCCCCACATCCAAGGCCAGTTCTACTGTACTACCCAGGTAAGGTGCAGGGCTGCTCTCCCGAGTGCTGCAGCAGGTAAGGGGCTGGACCAGTTCTCCTGCTCTCATAGCCCCATCAGGGCCAGATATCCTGTCCATCTCTGGTGGTGAGGGCAAAAGGGAGGGGAGGGGATCTCTCCCTTACCAGTACCACTGCAAAGCAGACAAAAAGCAGGGCTGGCTTTCCCACACTCCCTCCCAACCCTCACATCCAAGGCCAGGCTGGTTTCTTTTCGTCTCTGGCTTGCTTCCTGTCCTGGTAGCCCATCTGGTGCTTGCCTAGAGCTGCACTGGTGGTCGTCACAGGCTAGCTCCCTGTCTGGGCCCTGTGGCACCAAATTGTTGTTGGTCCCCGGCTTGCTTTTTTCTGGGAATGTTAGGCTACTATTCATTCAGATATTCATGTCAGAACACTGAATGTAGACATATCCTTTTTCCTCTCTGCCACCTACTGATGCACAAATCTGCAATGCCTCTAGGGGCAGGTGGTTGGTTTTTTGTTTGTTTTTTTTCAAGTCAGGGTTTTTCCATGTAGCCCTAGCTATCCAGGAACTAACTCTGTACATCAGGTTGGCCTTGAACTCTATAGAAAGTTGGTATTGAAGGTGTTCACCACCACTCCTCGGCTTAATGAGCACTTTAAAGACAGAGTAAAATTATGAATACTTTATGAAGTGAGGTTTGTGAGCTGTCTATAGCATTTTAAAACTGCTTCAGCTCTGTAGTATTCAGGTGTCTCTGTGGAGAGTGCCCACAGAACTGCTGCTTTTCGCATCTCCTAATGCAACAGTCGCTGTACTGTCATCTCGATTGAATAGGGCCATTGTTTAGTAAGCAAAATTACTATGGAAAAATTATATTTTTCTCTTATAACATTTTATGGTCTCCTGCCCATAGAGGCATTGCAGATGTGACTGCTATGTCACATGTACATCAGTAAGGGGCAGAGAAGAGAGAGGCTATATCTACATTCAATGTTCTGACCTATGAACATCTGAATGAATAGTAGCCTAACATTCCTGGAAGAAAAAAAAAATCAAGCTGGAAACCAACACTGCTTTGGAGCCATGGGGTTAGCCTATGACGACTCCCAGATCAGTACCAGGCAAGCACCACATGGGCTCTCAGGACAGGAAACAAACCAGAAACTAGAAGAACTCTGCCTGGCCCTGGATGTGAGGTTGTGGGTGAGCCAGCCCTGAGGTAGTGAGTGTGGGAGAGCCAGCCTTGCCTTTTGTCTGCTATGTGATGGTGTTGGCTAGGGAGAGATGCCCCCCCCCTCCCTTCTGCTATCACTACCATTGGCTGACAGGAGATCTGGCCCAGATGGGGTCACAAGAGCAGGAGAGTTGTCTCTGCCCCTCACATGCTGCAGCACTCAGGAGAGCAGGCCCTGAACCTTTCCATAGTAGAACTGGCTATGCAAGTGGGAGTTGCTGGTCCAGATCCAGGGCTTTGAGTTGGCCCACCCCAACATCTACCCCATGGATGAACTGCTAGAGTGCAAGAAGAGGTCAGTTCCACAACCCAGGACTGCAGGATCTCCATGACACAGGACAGTTACAGCAAATCTGAGAGGAATTCCAGTGAAGTTCCATTACTAACGGAGTAGTGGAAACCAGGGGCCTTGTACCAGACCAAGGAATCATTACAATTACCATTTGCAAGCATAATGTGTGGACAAAGGGTAATATTGTGGGACATACTGAGATCCACTGCAGCTTCCACAATGAGTTGTTATTTTTTATGCTGGGACAGATTACAAGGGTGGAGAGTTTGTCTGGTGGGAGGTGGGAGTTGGGAGGGAACAGGATGCATGATGTGAAATTCATAAAATAAAATTTTTTCAATTAAAATTTTATAGTCGTTACTTGTTTATACAGGATGTTTAAAAATAAGTAATTCTGGAAAGTGACTGCTATTTGTTACAGTTTCTTTTGAAGATTCTGAATTCTAAAATTGTGGGGAAAGTTATACATATTTCTTGATATGCTAGAAACCATTGGATTATATACTTCAAATGGATGAAATCTATGTTAAATTATGTCTCAAGCAGTTGCTTTAGTAACTTGGTTATTATCAGGCAGAGTCATGGTGGACTCTTTGTTTTCCTAGATGCTGGATCCATTGTCTTTAAGCAGTCCTGAAAATTCTGGCTCAGGAAGCTGTCCATCACTTGATAGTCCTTTGGATGGGTAATGATGATTATAGCTGTGCTTTTTAGTCCATATTGGTAAATACACATACATTTAAATATGGAGTTGTCAGAGATTCTTTTCTTCTACATTCTGAAGAATGTAGTTCATTGATAGTTGTCTACATTGACAGCAACTGAAGTTCTGTATATTGTGAATAAATCTTTTTTGGTTTTTGAGACAGGGTTTCTCAATCTAACAGAACACTGGCTATGTTGGACTCGCTTTGTACACCAGGCTAGCCTTGAACTCACAGAGATCTGCCTGCCTCTCCCTCCCGAGTGCTGGGATCAAGGGTGTATGCCACCACACCCTCCCCGTGAATAAATATTTTAACCTCATGAGGTTCAATATCTTGTTTTGTTTGTTTGTTTTTTTGAGACAGGGTTTCTCTGTGTAACAGCTCTGGCTGTCCTGGACTCACTTTGTAGACCAGGCTGGCCTGGAACTCACAGAGATCCGCCTGCCTCTGCCTCCCAAGTGCTGGGATTAAAGGCGTGCGCCACCACTGCTCAGCTGAGGTTCAATATCTTTATTAGTTGTTTCATTATAGTTGTTTCATTTTTTCTTTTTTTCCTACTATTCTTGTCAGAAATGTGTTTGAAGCAAGTGCAGACTTAGAATTTACATATGTTTATTTTACAGTAGCTCTAAAGTGTTATAAAATTTCTCATGATTGGTTTTGGCAGTTTCTTTTTAAAAAATTGTGTTTGTTTATTCTGTGTGTGCATGATGTGCACTTGTAAAGGCTCCCTCTCCTGTTCTCACAAGGGCCTTGCATTTTACAGCTTTCCTGTAGTGCAGCTAATTGTCTTTAAAGGCTTCCCATGTCTGCCTCCTCTTGACTTCCTTATGAAAACAGATAGACATTTGGAAATTCATATACACTTTCCTCTTATTCATACCTGTCTGTTACAGTTTGCCTCAGGAAATCTACTCTGCCCCCCTCTAAAAAAAAAAAAGAAAGAAATTTTTTAGTGTACTGACCTGAACATTTGTCATTAATGTTTGATAAGTTAAAATTATATGTGTTTAGTATAATTCAGAAACAGTTTCAGAAAAAAATAATTTTCCAACATTAAAGTGAAATACAGGTGCCTCAAGCCTCCATGCTTCTGAATATATCATTCTTACTCCCCCTATGTAGTAGCCAATTTTAAAAGCTAGGCTTTTTGTCTGTGTGTACCAAATGAGTGTTAGAAAAGAAATTTCTCTTCTTAAAAATTACGGCCAATGCACAAATAAATAAATAAAAATATTTATGTTAGTATTTAAATGATCTACACACACACACACACGGTGGGGGGAGGGGACAGGAATACAAATACAGATATTAAAGATACTTTTGTTTTATTACTTACCCTCTTTTTAATTTATTCCTATACTTTATATTTCTAGAGAAAGCTATCCGAAATCACGGATGCCTAGGGCACAGAGTTACCCAGATAACCATCAGGAGTTTTCAGGTTAGACTATAATTCCACATGCTTGAATGTTTATGTCATGTTTTGGCTAGAAGGGGGAAATATTTTTGAAAAAACTAAAAATGATATGTGCTTTTTATTATTAAAAAGATTTGACTTTTTAAATTATAGTATTCTTATGTCTTCATAGACTATGATAACCCTATTTTTGAGAAATTTGGAAAAGGAGGAACATATCCAAGAAGGTATCATGTTTCATATCATCATCAAGAGTATAATGATGGTAAGTTTCAGACAATCAGATTTGAGAACAGATTAACATTAGCAAATTTTACAAAAGAGAGCATAAGTTTAAAAAGCCTCATATTTATGATAACCTAATAATTTGTTTTTGAGTCACTTAATTTTCTTGTTTAAAAAAAAAAAGAAAAAGAAAAAGTTGCCAGGAATGGTAGCACATACCTTTAATGTGGAGGTAAAGTCAGGCAGATCTATTTGAGTTTAAGGCCTGCGTGGTCTACATACCAAGTACCAGGATAGCCAGCTACATAGAGAGACCAGGTTTCAAACAAAACTAAACAAAAATAAGGCAGCAAATCTTTTTTCTGGGAACTGACTGAAGTGCATGCTACTCAAGCATGAGAATGTGAGTTTGGATCCTCAGAAACCATGTAAAAACTAGGCACAGGAGTGTATACCCTAACCTGAGCTTGGAGGAGAAGGTGTGGAACAAGTGGATCCCTGAAGCCTGGTGAGCTTAGCTGAACCAGTGAACTTCAGGTCAGTGAGAGACCCAAAAATTGTATTACAGAAAATAAAGATGGCAGCTGGGCATATTGCCCATGCCTTTAATCCTAGCACTTTTAAGGCCACCCTAGTTGACATAGTGGGCTCCAGGCTAGTCAGGATTATAGAATTACATAGTTATAATCTGTTTTAAATAAACCAAATAAATAAATAAATTACATGGTTATGCATAAATAGATAGGTGAGTAGGTAGGTAGGTAGATAGATAATCAAGATAGTGATTAAAGAAGATACCCAATGTTGATCTTGATGTCCACATACATGTGCATGTACCAGACATGTCTTAGTCAATGTCCTGTTGTAAAGAGACACCATGATCATGGCAACTCTTCTAAAGAAAACACTTTAATTGGAACTGCCTTACAGTTTCAGAGGTTCTGTTCATTATGGTCATGGTGGAAGCATGCATGGTGAACGTGATGCTGGAGAGGTAGCTGAGAGTTCTGCATCCAGATCAGCGGGCAGCAGGAAGGAGAGACTCTGGGCTTGGCCGGAACACTTGAAACCCCAGAGCCCACCCCCAGTGACACACTTCCCAAACAGTATCTCAACGGGGGCCCAAGCTTTCAAATATATGAGCCTATTGGGGCCATTTTTAACTCAAACCACCTCAGTATGTGCATCACATTTTCATTATCCTTTTCTTGATGGTTGTCCAACTGTATTCATTTCTTTGCTGTTGTGAATAAATGTGGATGTGCCAGTGTCTTGTTTGCTCTCTGCTACTGTGATAAACACCATGACCAAAACCAACTTGAGGATTTATTTCACCTAGCAGGTTACAGTCCATCACAAAGAGAAGTCAGAGTAGGAACTGAAACATAAGCTGTGGGAACATGCTGCTTGCTAGCTTGCTCTTACGGCTTACTCAGCCAGCTTTCTTATACAACCCAGGATCATCTGTGCAGGGGTGGCACCACCCACAGGGAGCTGGACTCTCCCACATCTATCATTAATCAAGAAAGTGTGCCACAGACTTGCTTAAAAGCCAGTCTGATGGAGGTAGTTCCTCAGTTGAGATTTCCTCTTTCCAGATGATTTCACCTTGTGTCAAGTTGACAAAACAAATAAAAAGAACAACCAAAACAGAAGACAATATCTCTCTGCTACCTGTAACTTTCCATTTTGGTTTTAGGTTTATTTTAAAGCTGTTACTGGAAATTATGTGAAAGTGGTTTTCTTTTGTGCTTTTCCATGTGTACATGAGTTTATGTGCATTTTCCCGTAACAACAGAGTTCTTGAATTTATATTCACTATCACCCGTCACACATATAATCATTATGATTTTAGCTCTTTCAGCCTATCTTTACAGGGTGGATTCTTATTCCCTACACTATAGATGTTTAAGTATCTTAAAAGTGTAGTACATTAATAAATGGAAAACATTATTTCTATTTTCACTTTGTAGGTCGTAAGACTTTTCCAAGAGCTAGAAGGACCCAGGGCACCAGCTTCCGGTCTCCTGTGAGTTTCAGCCCTACTGACCACTCCCTAAGCACTAGCAGTGGAAGCAGCATCTTCACCCCAGAGTATGATGACAGTCGAATAAGAAGAAGGGGAAGTGACATAGACAATCCTACTTTGACTGTCACGGACATCAGCCCACCCAGCCGTTGTAAGCAATAGGAATGTATAGCAGGGACTCTGCACGGTTTTGTGCTCAAAGGAATAAACGGAAGTCAGAACTTGGGGGAAAACAAACTCTTCATAGTACTAATGTGATTTTCAGAAGTGGCTAGGCTGTCAGGTATTAGTGAGTATTACTGGTAATTACTTTAGCTAATTGTTCTTCACTTTTATTAGGAAAATTGTTACTAATTGTTCTCATCCATTCTATTCTACATGTCTGTTAAGCACTGAGACTTCAAATGGGACTCCTAAGAAATAGCCTAATGAGATCATTTATGGAGAAAGAATTACAGAATAGCATATAATCTAGATCCTAAATATGTGTAGGAATTTACTAATTGTATGTGTTAGACTGTCATTACTGGCTGATATCTTACCAAAATACCTTAAGGGAGGAAAGGTTTATTTTGGCTCAAGGTCTTAGTCTGTAGTCCCTATTGATCCTGGTTCTGTGGTGAGGCAGAATGCCATAGTGGTGGAAGCATTGGTAGAGGGCACATACTTCCTAGTAGACGAGAAGCAAGACTGGAGATAGGGAACTTGGTTCCTACATGGGCTAGGCTTAGGCTTAGGGTTAGGGAGATGAGGTGTAACCTTCATAATTACCCTCCTCCCTAGTGATATACTTTCTCTGGCAAGGCTCCACCTCCTCAAGTTTCCAGAACTTCCCAAAATAGTACCATCAGCACTGAGTAGCTGTCTCTCTGGCCCTGTTCTTATCTTTGAGGATATCAGCGTGTGTGTAACGGGAGAGTTAGTATTATACCTGTAACATTGTTAAGGATATACATTAGCTTGTTTTCTTGTTGCTGTGACAAAATACTTGACCAAAGGGACTTAAGAGTTTTGACTTATGAGTTAAGGGGCTAAAGTCTATCAGAGAGAGAGAGAGAGAGAGAGAGCCTCAACCACATACACACTAGTGCAATGCCAGCAGAGACCAGAAGAGAACACCAAGTTCCTTAAAGCAAGAGTTACAGGTGATTGGGAGCCATCAAATGTGTGTCCTTTGCAGGAGCAGCAAACACCATCTCTTCAGCCACCATATGTTTTTATGTTTTTACTTTTAAATTGCTTTTGTGTGTGGTTGGGTAGATTAAACCAGGGAAGGCCAGGCAGTGGTGCCACACGCCTTTAATCCCAGCCCTCGGGAGGCAGAGGCAGGTGGCTCTGAGTTTGACATCAGCCTGGTCTATAGAGTGAGTTCCAGGACAGCCAGGGCTACACAGAGAAACCCTGTCTCAAAAAAACCAAAAGACAAATAAACAAGCAGCCCCCCAAAACAATGCTTGGTGTACTGTATTGCTAAGCCATATCCTTAGCCTATTCAACATTATTTTACCTTTCCTGAGTTATATTGAATCTGGTTGTCTTTATTGCTTTCTTTTGTAACCTCTCCTCCCTCCAGACAGAGTCTCTCTATGTGGCCTTGGCTGTTCTGGAACTTACTGTATAGACCAGGGTAGCCTTAAATTCATAGAGATCCATCTGCCTCTGATTCCTGAGTGCTGCTGAGATTAATGGTGTGTGCCACTATGCCTGGTGTGTGTGTTTTAAGATTGCTTTTTTTTTTGGTTTTGAGACGGAGTTTCTCTGTGTAACAGCCTTGGCTGTCCTGGATCGCACTCTGTAGACCAGGCTGGCCTTGAACTCCCAGAGATCTACCTGCCTCTGCCTCCTGAGTGCTGGGATTACAGGTGTGTGCTACCATGTCTGGCCTTTAAGATTGCTTTTTTATGTGTCTTACAATTTTACATGGAGTAACAGACATCACATATAGGATAAGGAAGACTGAAATAAATAAAATTTATGCCTGGGCATATGTACAGTTCTTCTGTCTTGAATCAGTCAGTATAGTCCTAGCTTACCGGGTTGATTATTTTGTCTGCTCCTGTACCTGTGCACCATGGACTTCAAATTCCTCTAGAGTTTTGGCAAGCTGGTTTTCTAGATGATAATGCTCTAGTCCCAGTATTTAGTTCTTGTTCTGTGCCTGCTTCTCAGAGAGGGAAGCCTTCTCTCTCTGTCCTCATCCCCTTCCCTGAGCAGTAGGTTGCTGCTACTTTAAAAAGCTGAGGATAAGGGTGGCAGTCTGTCTTCAGTCTTGAGCAGACCCTGTTTCTTCAGCCCTCAGAGACGGGCTTTATCACAGATCCTGCTCACTTTTCTGGAGTAGAAAAATTCTTGATGGCGAGGGCAACAGGTTTCCAGCCCTCATTTCCTTTTCCACTGCACTAACATGATAGATTTTATTACTCTTCTTCAAGAAGTTTAAGGCTGTTTGGTTTTTTGGGGGGCTGGGTGGGGTAGAGTTCTCACTCTGTAGCCCTGGTGGCCTGGAACTTCCGCTGGAGATCCAGCTGCCTCTGCCTCCTTAGTATAGGATAAAGGTGTATGTCCCATGCCCAACAGTGACTCTTACTTGTCAGGATGGCTAACTATGACAGGGACATTGCATTCTCTAACCTTGACCACCAGGGGAGGTTCTCTGTGGTCTCTGGCTCCTGTGAGCTCAGGGAGGAGGCACACAGCAAAGATTTTTGCAAGTGAGACTCGTGTGTATCTGACTTTTTCTGAGATTCAGTGCTGTCATGGCAGCCCACATATGTTCACCGTGGAGCTTAGCTTTTTTTACTTGCTGGAATGCAGTTTCTATGTGCTTCATCGTTTCTTTTTCTTCTTTACTTAGAGTGCCTTCTTTTCTTTAGGTTTTGGGTTAGTTGGATGCTCTGTAATATATGTTCCAAAATGTTCACTAAAGGTTATAATTTATTCCAGACAGGGCGGTACACGCCTATAATTCCAATACTAGGGAGCAGGTGTGCCAGAAGATCAGGGCCAGCCCGGGCTACATAACAAGTTACAGGGCTACATAATGAGACCCTGTCTCCAAAGGGAAAAAAGATTTAAAAAGAGTTACAGGGGTTGGAGAGATGGTTTAGTGGTCAAGAGCACTGACTTCTCTTCGGGAGGGTCTAGGTGTGATTCTACGCACTCGGGGTGTGGCTCAAAACCATCTAAAACTCCAGTTAAAGGAGATACCATGCTCTTTTCTGGCTTCCTCAGGCACTGTATGAATGTGGTGCATGTACACACATGCAGGGAAAACACTCATATATATACAGTGAAGTTGTAATTTTATTGATTGCCTGAATTCTCCTATAGAGATGGGATGGGACTGAAAAAGTTATTTACAAATATTTGTATTTTGCTGCAGTAAAAATTGGAAAATAGGGTATCTTACAGTTGATGTATCTTAGATTGAGTGAAGGATGGCTGTCACATTTCCAGTTGGGGGAAAAAATGAGTCATGAGATACAAACTTTGAGTTATAACTCTTAGAAGAATGAGGAGAACATTTTTGAAAGATGGAGACCATTGTAACTTTGTATAATCATAATTTTCCTTTATATCTACAATGTTCAGCTAGGGATGTCACTGCATAGCACATTTTAAGAACATGTTCTTTTTCAGCACCTCGAGCTCCAACAAACTGGAGATTGGGCAAACTGCTCGGCCAAGGAGCTTTTGGTAGGGTCTACCTCTGTTATGATGTTGATACTGGAAGAGAACTGGCTGTTAAGCAAGTTCAGTTTAACCCCGACAGTCCGGAGACCAGCAAGGTAATTCATTATAAAGATAACTTGGACATTGTAAAAAGCTTTTTTTCCCTTGGAAGGAAAAAAACAAAAGCAGGAGTAATGAGCTTGCTCCAAGCCTAGAGGTTTCCTGCATCCCATTGAACCCACATGATAGAAGAAGACTCCTACAAATAGTTCTCTGACCTCCACAATTGTGCTGTGGCAAGGACCACAACCCACCCCCAGACTAAATGTGTGTAAAAGTCTTAAAAGCTGATATAACAACATATGGTGGGATTTGGGGGTTGAAGTAACTGACCAGCTGTCTCAGTGCTCCTTGTGTATTCCTACTTTGACTTGGTGTTACCTTAGCATACAACCAGCACTGTTAAATAAAGGTATCGGTGGTCTGCAGAGATGGCTCGCAGTTGAGAACACTGGCTGCTCTTCCGAGGACCCGGGCTCAATTTGCAGTACCCACATGGAGGCTCACAACTGTCTGTAACTCTATATCCAGGGGTGGTTGAATACCCCCTTCTGGCCTTTGAGGGCACTGCATACATATGGTCCAGACAAACGCAGGCACATTGACACATACTAAAAAATTAAAATAAAAAAATTATTGGTTAGAAATTAAAATATTGTATATACAGTAAACATTTCATCATGAAATGAACTAAGAGTGTTTTACTTTTACTATGATGCTGCAAAGACTTAATGTAGGGCCAGTGAAATTGTTTATCTAGTAAAGGTACTTGCCACCAAGCCTGTCAGCCTGAGGTCAGTACCCAGAGTCCACCTCTTAGGGACCCATGTGGCTGAAGGAGAGAACTAATCGCTACAAGTTGTCCTCTGACCTCCATGTGTTTCTCATGGTGTTTGCACAAACACACACAGATAAACAGACACAAGACAAATGTAGTAAAATATTAAAAAAAAAAAGACTTAGCAGGAGTTCTGTCTTCCAGGAAGTAAATGCACTCGAGTGTGAAATTCAGTTGTTGAAAAACTTGCTGCACGAGCGAATTGTTCAGTATTACGGCTGCTTGAGGGATCCTCAGGAGAAAACTCTCTCCATCTTTATGGAGTATATGCCAGGGGTAAGACAGTGCATCTTTTTAAAACACATATTCCTTTTTAAAATAAGTTGAAGAGATTCTAGCTCAGCTCTTTTGATCTTCTGTATAATAGATGACATTTTGAACCTGATGTTGCCTGCTTTCAGACTTAAGGTTTCTGGTTATCCCACTGTAGCGTGCTCATAGGAGGAGAGTGATCATGGTCCAACTCTTTTTTTTTTTTTGGTTTTTCGAGACAGGGTTTCTCTGTGTATCCTTGGCTGTCCTGGACTCATTTTGTAGACCAGGCTGGCCTCGAACTCACAAAGATCCGCCTGCCTCTGCCTCCCAAGTGCTGGGATTAAAGGCGTGCGCCACCACCGCCCGGCGGTCCAACTCTTTATTATAAAGTTTTAGTTTTTCTTGTAGACAGGAGAGTAATTTGAAATGTAATACTGGTACATAGAAATATTCAGTTGTTTTAAACATCTACCTGATATATATATATATATATATATATACCTTTAAAAAATGTTAACTGGTATTTGTGGCTAGTGGCAGTGATTTCATTCGGAATTTCAAAATGAAATTGTGACCTATCTATATATTTTTAAAAATTTTAATTCTAATAATTTTTCAAGATGACACTTAGTACTTTACTCATTAAGAGCGAGGTGCCTTTCTCCAGGCACAGTGACACATCCGTGATACCAGCACTCAGGAGGTAGAGGTAGGAGGTAGATTTCAAGTTCAAGGCCAACCTAGACTTGTAAAGATGACTTAAAAAAATCTAAAAAGGAAAAAAGTATCCTCATTATTTAATAGAGAAAGTTAGGAAAAAGAGGTGTGATTTATGGGTCTTTATGGGAGTAGATGGCTAGAGTTATATATGTTGAAGGTACAAAAGTTCCATTTGAACTTACAGATCAGTACCCAATAGTGCTATTGTTGACCATTGTCACTACCATACAAGCAGCAGTACACTCTTACCATTAGCATATAGTTGTTTATAGTGACACCATTGCTACTCAGTGGATTTATTTGCTGCTACTGTTATGTTTTTACATATTCTGTTTCCAGTGTAAGTTAGCTTAAATGTTATTTTTGGAAAATAAATTGGGTTTATATTAAAAGTTCTACAAATATGCAAGCCTTATAATTTGTTAATCTCAAAGAAATTAGTTCAACAGAAGTAATCTGAAAGAACAGAAACTCTGCATTTATTTTCCTGAGAATTCCTGTTCCTCCACTTAGAGTCTCCCAACCATGAACTAGGATTCTCTTAAAAATAAAGATTTAGTAGCAGTTTTTATTTTAAACTGAAGATTTAGTTATTTTCTTTTGTCCTAGGGTTCAATTAAGGACCAACTAAAAGCATATGGAGCTCTTACTGAGAATGTGACTAGGAAATATACCCGTCAGATTCTGGAGGGGGTCCATTATTTGCATAGTAACATGATTGTCCATAGAGATATCAAAGGTAAGTCATGATTTACTTTTTACTCTAAATACAGTTTTGTGTGAGACTGAATGAAAGAAATATCATCATAGTTTTGAACATTTAAGGTAGTAGATTTCCCTGTAAACTACTGTAGGGAAAGAGTTGTCCAGCTGTCTTATGGATTCAGACAGTGTGAGCACATTTGCATGTGCATTGCCTGGACATGAAGACAGTGAGCAGGAGTTTTGTGGAGTTCAGACTTGGACTTCATCTGCTGCTAACTATAACCTTTGGCATTAATCTTTCCATTCCTTCCTCTCTTTCATCTTTCCTCTTTTTCTTCCCTCCCCATGGCGCACACTCCCCAATTTTGTTTATGGAACCCAGGAAATTGCATATACTAGGCAAGTTCTCTACCCTTTAGATGTACCTACTGTCCTATAATTTGCTTTTTTTTTTTCCCCCGAGACAGGGTTTCTCTGTGTAACAGCCCTGGCTGTCCTGGGCTGGCTTTGTAGACCAGGCTGGCCTCGAGATCACAGAGATCCACCTGCCTCTGCCTCCCGAGTACTGGGATTAAAGGTGTGCTCCACCACACATGGCCTATTTGCTTATTCTTAAGTGAGAATCATAATAGTATTCAGTTTATAAGATTCTTGAAAGTATCAGATGTGTTAACATGTTGCAATGTTTAAAACAATGTCTGATGCTCAGCACTTAAAATTTAGGTACTGTGATGACATACTTTATGTTGCGATAGTATTTTAAGTAATGGGAATAGAAGTCATGAAAGAATAAAGAGGAGGGAAGGAAAGATCCCAAGACTGAGCTCTGATGAACTCCAGGTAGGGTGAATTCACTTTGCCCCCCAAGGATCAGATACAGAAGTGAGAATGTGAAGTGAGTTAATGGGAGAGATGTGTAAAACTTGAAAGTGCTCAGAACTCTACTGTGGAGCCACTGGAGTCTCTAAAAACTGGTTATGACCCAAAATTTAGAAATAACTGAATAAAAACAAGTAAATGTGTCTGTATAATATTTACTCATTGATCCATATTGCCACTCTTACAAATTCCCAGACTTTTGCTTTCCCATACAGTGTGGCACATGCTGACTGTGTCCAGATTAGGCCAAGAAGAAAACTGCCAATCACTTCTGGTGACTGAACACTAATTTCTAGTCTGAGTCCAGTATGCAGAGTTTCTGAGGGTGATCACATGCACTAGGCTGGGGCTTATTACATATAAAAACTGTAGCTTAAAGAACTTTATTAAAAATTATTCAGTTAGGAATATCTAGTCCTAGTCAAGCCAGCTTCTCTTTGACTCTCTTATAATGAGGTAAGAAAAGGGACAGAGGGAGCCGTTCTATGTAGATAGATCTACTAGTCTTCCCAGAAAATGCGATGACCTGTCTCAGTCAAATGAAGGGTGATGGAAGCAAGCTGATATATAAATATTACAGGGCAAATATATCGATAAGGGAGAAAAATAAGATACAAAGATAAGATCTAAAGCTCATAAATTTAAGTATGACAGAAGGAAAATGGTGGTCACCAAATGGCAACATAGTAGTATTTATTTTCTACAGTATACTTTTTACTTGTTCTGTGTCTTCTCATTTTTATGAAAAACTTATAAATGGCAAAAGGAAATGTAAAGATAATTGATTTTGTGTAACTTCAGACTTGTGGGCTTATACACAAAGATGAAGAACATTACTTTTAGGAAATTCACTCATTTCTAAAGTTTATCCCTGCCTCCGTTCTCATCCTCCCTCTTCTCTCCCTCTCCCACTCCTTCCTTCTCCCTCCCCTTCTCACTCTAATTCATCACATTTTATTTATTTGTATGTGTAAGTACCTGCATGCTAGGGCCACATGTGCTCTCTCAGTGTGTGCACAGAGCAGAGAACAGCCTGAAAGAGTTGATTCTCTTCTTCCACCATATATGTCACAGGTACAGTACCTTTACTCACTGAGCTATCTCTCTGGCCCTGTTCTTTATCTTTTTTCCCTTCAAGGAACTATATAGTTGACAGGCATAGTGGTGGTACATGCCTTTCATTGCAGAAACATTAGAGGCATGTGGCTCTCTATGAGCTTAAAGCCAGCCTGGTCTATATATTGAAAAAAAAAGGGGGGGGGGAAACTATACTATAGAAGACCAAATAGTTAATAAAAGGACCCTTTATTTTTTTAATAGTTTTGTGTGTGTGTGTACGCAGAGAAGCCAGGGAATGTCCTACTCTGTTTCTATCTTGTTTTTTTTTTTTTTTTTTTGGGTCAGGATCTTTCACTGAATATAGAGCTCACCATTTTCCAGCTAAGCTGGCTGGTCAGGAACTGTTCATTCTCCTGTCTATGTCCTTGCCCTCGGTGCTGAGATGACAGATGCATGGAGATAAACTCGGCTTTTATGTGTTTCTTGGGATCTGAATTCAGCTCCTCATGCTTGAACAAGCAGCACCCGTAGCCACTGAGTCATCTCCCCATCCTTCATGTTTGTCATTGTGCTTTAGTTTGGGTCTTTTGTTTGTTTTTAGGCAGTATCTCATTGTAGTCCAGATTGGTGACTTGGAATTCATCATTCTTCTGCATTTGGCTCTTGAGTTCTGAGATTACAGATGTTTGTCACAAAACCCAAATAGGACACACACACACATGCACCATAATTTGGCATATTTGTTGCTGACAGACAGCAGCCAATAATGGCTCCTTGGGATCCAGTTAGCAAAATCCAAACTGTGAGAAAAGTATAAGCAAGCAGCAGTTTTTTTTTTTTCTAGTTGCAAAGGGAAAATAGATTTGAGAGACTTAGATTAGTAAGTCTCAATACATGCATCTTACTTGGATTGGTTCTTTTTTGCTGTAAAAAATTGAATACAGTATTTTTGTTAATATTAAGAAATTACCATTCATTGTCTTAGATTTGATAAGAGCCCTTACCTTTTAATGATATGCACTTAGTTCTTTAGTATTCTAAGTGCCTTGAATTTGCCTCAGATACTATGTGAAAAGAAGAGTAGTAAGTGTCAATACATTGGAACAGTTGTTCACTTGGATGTTGGATCTGGGTAATGGGAATATAAGCAATTTTACCTGTTCTTGTATATGTTTGGAAAGTCTTATTTTTAATTTATTAAATATAAGTAGTTTTAAAAAACAGAAACTATGTTGGGAAACTGGCTACCTGTTGTTCCCCCAGCTCCTCCTGTGGGTGAGCATTGGCTCAGTATTGATGCCACTTTTCCAGAGATGACTCTTCTTCTCTTTGTGTGTGTGTGTGTATAAGGTGTCCTCTGCTTGTAGCCAGTAAAACCTGGCTTATTAAGCTTATTAAGCATATGTATTCTCAGCTACTTAGGAGAACTTATAAGGATTGGGAGGCTCACTGGAGCCCAAGAATTCAAATTGCCAATCTGAACAACATGGCAAGACCACCCCTCAAGCAAACAGAAGTCTGTTTTGCTTCTTTGTTGTTAAATATTCTAGGTGTTAGGTGTTTTCTGAGTCTCTTTTATATGCTAGATGGTAGGAGACCATAAGTAAGCGGAGCTACATTGGATTACAGGTTAGTCAGACATTAGGCTTATGGGTTTTGAAGAGAACGATCCTAGACTCCTGTGGAGGACTACTGATGGTAAGACTGGGGAATTTTCTGGGAGAAGACAGGCTCGTGGTGGAGATGGAGAGCCCCATCCTCTATGGTCTGTGATGTAGGTTGTCTGCACTATTGAGCGTCCTCCATAGACAGTGTGGTGGGGCCGTCCCACTGCTGGAGACACTGAGTCAAAAAGTCTGAGGCCAGTCTGAGCTCCATAGTAAAGACTTGAATTAAAAATAACACCAGCAACAGCAAAGAGACATCTTAAAATACAGTTAGCTAGTACTTAAATAACACTGGAGTAGGCATATAATGCTAGAAGGTTTGGTTATGGAGGGTCTTTTGTAAATTCCTGAGGAGAAGCTTGCTTATGAGGACAACAGTCTTCAGTCATGAACTTCTTGCTTTATAGCAAACAAATGGAGCCAGAGCTTTTCTTGGTGCTTCACCAAGCTTTATTCTTAGCCCTTTCTCCTTTCTTTTTACCTAACCTGCCTCTGTCCCATCCTTTATAGGAGAAGCTCTAGGTTCTGAAACATACCTGGGTAAGTAATGTACAAACAACAGATGCATAACGTAAGGTAAATAGGATTTTCTAACTGACCAGAGGCCTGCTAGGCCCCACTGGGAATGGACAAGGTGCTTAATTTGGGCACAGATTAAAATCTACAAAGTTACTCTCTGCCACTTATATATATATTGTGGAATGCCAATAAAATCATTGAGATGAGACTCTTTTTTTATTTTTAGGAGCAAATATCTTAAGGGATTCCACGGGCAATATCAAATTAGGAGACTTTGGGGCTAGCAAACGGCTTCAGACCATCTGTCTCTCAGGCACAGGAATGAAGTCTGTCACAGGCACACCGTACTGGATGAGTCCTGAAGTCATTAGTGGAGAAGGCTATGGCAGAAAAGCAGATATCTGGTAAGTTTGGATGCCAGATTTTTATCTGTAAATTTACCTTCTTATTTCTCCCCACATTTGAAATTGCCAGATATAAATTATTCTTTGTACCTTGGAAGCAGGATGTATGCATTGTATGTTTTAATGCCATTTCAATTATACCTTGTCATGGTTAACTTGACTAAATGTTTTAGTCTTTGAACCTGTTTTTCCTTCTTTAGGAAGGTTTTTGTCTTAGCAAACCTCAATATTAGAACACTCTTATTTCCCTGAATAACTTTTAAAGTACTCTTGGTTATCAATGTCTTTAAAAGAAACCAAACCAAACAAAAAAACCAAAACACACAACCCCCCCCAAAAAAAAAAACCCAAAATAATGAATCAGTGATTTTTTTTTTTAAATCACAAAGATATGTATAAACATTTGGAAACAGAATCCTGAATGATGGTTGAGCCTATAAATAATGATTGGGTAAAAGTGGGTTATAGGATTACCTGAGGAGATTTACTTATCACTCCTGACTACCTAGCCTAACTACCTAGCCTAACCCAGCTCAAGACTGAGTTGAAGACCACCACCCTGGGCTGTTACATATCAGACTCTGAAGACTTTCCATTGTGCAAGGATATTTACTTAAAAATTAAAAACCTTACAGTGAAACAATGCAGTTCTGATAGGTCATCATGTAATTTCTGTTTAGGTGTTTGAGGAACAAGGAAATCTCCATTAATAGCCGATTTATGCTTTGATTGCACCATCAGATTTTCCAAGTGATCTTGAATGTCAGATCGTATAATTATTTACAATAAATTGATGGTTACTTTACAGAGATTAAAAACTGTTGCTGTGGTGGTGATGGTGTGATGTGATATTTTTGTAATGCGCTTAGCTCTGTTGTTTTTGGAAAATACGTTATTGGATTCTGAATGATTTAAGGTATCTGCAAGTCTTCCAGGTAAGGAAGAAGAAAAACTATGCTGGTGTCTATACTTTTGGCAGGACTGTGTCATGGCAGGGACTGTGTGTTTAGTTATTAATGCTTTAAAATTGAATTAATAAATTACATAATAATTTTTAGTTAGATCATAAAATGGTCATTTCTCACTTCCCACCCAGAAAAAAATATATACATTTTACGAACTTAAAGGCAAATAATTTATAATGCTTATGTTCTTTGTAGGATGGAGACAAAGTTATTAACATCATGTTAGAAAATTATCTAAAACAAAAAAATTAAGTTCTTTTCCTAACCATACACTTGTGATCATAGATAATTATGATATACTTTTATTGAAATGTATGTGTTACTCCAGCCTTTCATTGATTTTCATGTTTGAATTACAGTTTTATTTAATTAACCTTTGAGTGAAACTTTGCATTTGAAATAAGTAATATAGAAGTATTTGTGGGCTTCATCCCAGTTTGTCATTTTTCTAGCTAACCAGCTTTCTTTCCAGATGTTACTGCTTGGGTAACGCTATTTTTATTTCTTTTTAGGAGTGTAGCATGTACTGTGGTAGAAATGCTAACTGAAAAGCCACCTTGGGCTGAATTTGAAGCAATGGCTGCCATCTTTAAGATCGCCACTCAGCCAACAAACCCAAAGCTGCCACCTCATGTCTCAGACTATACTCGAGACTTCCTCAAACGGATTTTTGTAGAGGCCAAACTGCGACCTTCAGCCGAGGAGCTCTTGCGGCACGTGTTTGTGCATTATCACTAGCAGCCGGTAGCCTCTGTGCCTCCTCCAGCTCCCTCTTCAAGTTCACCTTCTCTCTTACTGCACTTTCCTTTTTTTATAAAAAAAAAAAAAGAGAGAGAGAGATGGGAGAAAAAGACAAGAGAGAACTATTTCTCTTGATTCTTGGTTAAATTTGTTTAATAATAGTAAACTAAATTTTTTATATTTAATCTTTTTTTTCTTTACAAGAACTTGAAACTTCTTTTTTTTAAAGATTTTTATAATGTACTGATGTGGTTCAGAGATACAAAGCACTTTAGTACATAGTTGCTCTTTTTAGTACAAACAAATCATTTGGAATATATAAAGATTGTAGTCTTGCCCTGTATCACTGATGTGGAAGACATAAAGAGAAGAAAGTGATGTACAGTTTGTAGTTTTTAGTGATAGTATTTAAGTAGATCCTTATTTGTGGGTTTGACTCTAAACTTGAGTTTAGGGTAGGTACTCAACTTAAAGAATATAGGTTTCTTCTTATATCTGTATTCTTTAGATCCTAACCTCTGTCTATCAAGCTTTTTTGCTCAGTAGGAATCTTGAATAGAAGATACCAATCTCTAAGAGGTATGTTTCTTAATCCTAATCAGTATAATAGGCAAATACACTATAGTAGATCCATGTTACTGGAATCTATAAATCTTGAGAGATAGCTTTCTGCTTAAAGACACTGTTGTATTTGAAAGCAGATATGTGAAGCCAATGAATAAATTCAGCTAAAACACAGACGACTGCTCATTAAATGTACGAGCAGTAGAAAGAGACCACATTTGCCAGTCAGTAGAAATAATGGAAGGAAAGAACCAAGTGTTACTTAGTATATTTTAAACATTATTTACTTGAGGGGAAAGCCCTAAAGGAAGGGAACTGAGAAATAATAAAAACTGTGTTTATATAATATCTTCCTATTTCTAACTCCTGATTTCCCACAGGTAACAGTGTTTAGCTCAAGTACCCATGTGTTAAAGCTCCTGTCATGAAATGAAACCCCTGTTCTTGGGGTCATAGAGTACTGAGCCAGAGGCCTCGTGGAAGACAAAACATCAAGTAAGGCAGTGAGGTCAGTGGTGGGGAGTCATCTCCCTTCACTTGGCATTGCCTGGAGACACACTGTTGCCATAAATGGCAAGGTACTTCTAGCATCTAGTGGGCAGGGTCGGGGCTGCTGGTAAATAAGTAGACTATAGTACGTACACAAGGACTTCCTACCCAGGAGTTATCCTGCCGCAGATGGTGAAAGTTCCTAGGATGAAAACCTAATTATAAGCTGAAAGCAGCTGTTCCCAAAGCAGTAAAAACAGGTCTTCAGAGGAAAGGTGCAGGGCAAATGAAGGCTTCATAAGAACAGATGACGATTAGTCAGGGGAGAACAGTCAGTCCTCTGACAGCTACTGGTTGTACTTGAATCACTAACTCACTTCAGAAATAATGAATTTGAGTATTCAACCTTTGAATTTGCATCTCTGTATAATCTTTCCTTAAAAGTAACTCATTCTTCTAGGCCAAGAAGAGTACACCAAAACAAAGTGTTTGCTACCAGTGGGATGGACATTCCCAGTGTAAGCGTCTCTTGGAGCCATGTCATTAAATGGAAAGACTAAGCTGGGGAGAATCCCACTGTCTCTAGGGGAGTTACGAGACTTGAAAAACATGAAGGTGTCAGTAATTTGGATACTTGCAAATTTTTCAGCGTATTAAACCAAGTGCTAAGTGCTTTATTTTCAAAAGCCTAGAAGATAACAGTCTTCCAGGAGACCCTGAATGTGATACTTTTCATTAGAAGGGACTAAACAATATATTTGATTTTTGTTGTTATTACAAGATATGTTTATTTAGATTTTTTTTAAGTACTTTACTTTTGAAGTTATCTAGATCTGGCTTTAATGTATCAGGATCCTACCTGACATACCCTGAAACAATTTTTGAAATTCCAGTAGTTTGAGAGTCAAAGCACAAAAAATTAGCTAACACTTCTCCTGTACGCTGTAATTCAAATGAAGCCCTTTGCAAAGAACAAGCATCAGGTGCCTCCCACCTTAGCAAATCAGTTGCCTAATCTCACTCTGGAAACCTAATGTATAGGTGTGCTGTAATTTCTTTATCTTCTATGAGTGAGGGCATCTTTTCTACTTGAGCAAGATCATGGTACCTGGGTCGCTGGTTGCTTTGTTTGTTTGTTTTGTTGTTTCTTTGTCTCTAGTGTGGCTGTGTTTCCCTTTGGCTCATTTTTGTTGGTTTGTTTTGTTGTTTCTTTGTCTCTAGTGTGGTTGTGATTTCCCTTTGGCTCATTTTTGGTCTGTCAGGGTACCATGCAGTACAGAAGAGAGCCAAACACTCTTTAAAAAGATACCTGCACACTGGAACTCAAAGCAAATTGTTAGCTTTTTAATAGTTTCCTCTTTCTTTGCTAAACTCAGTAGTAAATAGCTGCATTAGCATACTTTTGCTTTATAAGAAAAATAAAATTATAAAGACTTAAAAATAGACTAATAGTTTACAGAGTATATTGACTATGATGTGAATTTATTTCAGACCAGTTGTGAAGGTACCAAAAACCACAGTGAAAGAATATATATATATATACCCTGCTAGAGCAAAAGAGCTTGCAGTGGGTAGGGTGTGGGGTATGGAAGGCCAATAGTAAGTTTAAAAAATGGAAACAATGTTGTCAAAGGAAGTAAAATATTACACTCCATTTTTTTTCTGTCTAATGGTATGGATTAACAGATGACGTTTGAATTTTTAAAAATGACTTTAAACATATTTTGTTTTTGTTTTTTGTTTGTTTGTTTTTTTAATGCACAACTGATTCTTTGGTACTGCAATGATTCTTTTTGGCTGGAAAATGGCCAGACTGCTGACTTTGTGCCTTTAAATGCATTCTGCATTGCCAGTAGCAGACTTCCGGTGCTGGAGCAGATTCTAGCTGCATCACATGTGCTTTCAGGAAGCACCTTCTGCCTAGGCCCTGAGAGATTCAAAACAACATGACAGGACCGAGTCAAGTGGAAGACCTTTTGCAATGCAAACAAAAGTAGTTGAATAAAAGAGTTAAAAAACATAACTAATAAAATTTTTGATGGATTGGTATTTAAATATATTGAAGTTATACGTACTTTGAGGTTTTCAGAATGAATACCTTGAAAATTTTCAGCACTTTTCCTTGTTTACAAAAATATATTTCTAACCTTAAAAACATCTATGACTATTGCCTTAGAAAGTATTAAGAGGCACAATCTACAACATGTGAGAAGTCGAATATTAATGCACATGTAAAAGATAAATTAAAACTTTTATTTCAGAATAAATGCAATTGGCTTTCATTTGAGTCTTACCTTATTCCCAGTAGAAATTACATAAAAAGAGTAAAAATATATCTTTAGGGTAGATTTCTGCTACCAAGTTCTGACATTGGTCAGGTCTGATCTGTACTATTTCTGGAATAGAGTTGTTAGAAGATTGTGAAATCACTAAGAAGATAAAATCAAACCTGAAAAGATTGGCAGATGACCCAGCATGATGCAGACTCCTTGGTTAATGGCAGAGTTCATGCCAATGGTTTCATTTGGGGTTTGAGAACCTTTATAGAAATTCAGCTAGAGTCGACCAGTTGTACAAATATATCAGTCTTATTTTAATTTGTGTTTTTTGGAGTCAGGGTTCTTCTCATCTTGCATTTCAGGCTGGCCTGGAACCTAAATGCTCCTGCTTCTGCCTCCCAGATGCCATCACACCCAGCTTTGTCCACCTTAAAAAAAAATAGGGTCAATCTTTTTTATTTTCTTACTGAACAGTTGTGATGTACTATGTCACATTAAATTATCCTTCAGGAGGTTACAGTTGAGGAGAATGAGCAGACAGTTACTTTATGGCATATCTTAACTCTGAAAGTCTGATGTTTAAAATGCTGGGATTTTCATATGAAAAAGTAAGGAAGACATTTTGGATAATTGTTGGATCTTATAGATTCCAAAGATATTAACAAGATTAAATTATTCCCATATCCCAGGTTAGACAGCCTCTCTGTCAGAACCTGCTCTTTACTACACAACACAGCCCAAGATTGATCTGGAACAATGGAGCATTTATTCCTTAGCACACTATTGTCTCCCTGACCCTAGCTGTTGTTGTTTTTGTTTTAAGAAAAAAAAAAAAACAAACTAAAACTTTATTTTGGTTTTTAGGTGTTGAAATATAGAAAATATGTGATAGAGGTTGAACTTGTCAAGTGTTACTTATGTTAAGATAAGGTTGTTTTGAGACCCTATTGCTTTATCATTAAATTTGGCATTTACTTTTAGATGTAACATTCATATTTATTTGATTCTAACACTGGTTAAACTTCAATGAAAAGCAATTTGTTAATTTTTAGTAGTGCCTTTTTCTCTGTATGCCTTAATTTTATTTTATACTTGTAATTCAAGTTACCTAACAAAGTGAAGAGTTTTCCAAAATCACTAGGCCTCAAAAATTTATTTGGCCTTAGACTGTTTGTTGGCCCGTATGTGTTTCTTAATGCTTATTTCCTCCTCCTCCTCTTTCTACCTCCTTTTTAAAAAAATGTTAGGAGAGAAACAGTAGCATTTGTCTGGCTACAATCTCCACTAGATATGAATTTCTAAAATAAATATAGAAAGATAGTCTCATTCAAAAGGCATAGTAAATTGGTTTTTGGGTTGATTACTTGATTTTCTGTCATATTGACACTGTCCCAGTTCTTTGTGTGTTATTTGGTTATGATCTTCATAGAACTAGGGAAGTTATTTTGCCCCGAAGAGCTCCTTTAAGTGTTTTACGAAGGCTGAGGCAATGAGCAAGAAATCCAGGGACAGCAAATTCAAGTCCTTAGTGTTTAACATTTGACTAATACTCTAGCTTACTGTTCTGTGAAGTGTGTGTGTGATGCTTGTGTGTGCGTGCGTGCGTGCGTGCGTGTGTGTGGAGTTGGGGCAGTGGTAGGAAGGTGTGGTTGTTCAGTTAGATCTTTCTCTATTCTTGGAAGAACAACTGAAACTGTATGATCTACTAATGTGGGATGAGAAGGCTCATCCTCAAGTAGGCATGCCAATACATTTTCCATAAGTAGCTAGTACAAATAATTGTTTAATAAAGGTATTTATTGTAAATTGCCAAGCTCTTAGTTGCTAAAAGTAGATTAAAATTCAATTTGTGTGTTTGTATGTATAATAATTAGCTTATATAATTCTTAAATAGAAAGTATTCAATCTTAGGTATTTCTTCATGAACTTTTTGGAATAAAAATTCTGCCAGACATTATCTAAACAGGCTTCCTTAGTTTGCCAAGTTGTTGAAAGGAAATAGTCTTATACCTCTTTTTGGTTGGCTAGGGAAGGCGTGCTGTGATGCCCTGTTCCTACTTCATAGTCATCTTTAGTGCTGCATTGGCTTTTCCCCGTGTCTGGGCAGGATGCTTTAAGAGCTGTGCAAAATACCAGGGCTGTCCTTTCCAGTCTCGGTCTCAGAGCTGGAGGTGGTAAGCTTTCAGGGGATCCTAGACATTTCTTTTCCCAGAGGTACTAAAGGTGGTCAAGATTGAGCTTCAGGAAGGCAAGGGAGGAGTCATAGCTACAGTCAAGAAAAGAATAATTTGTATCCATTTCCTGTATACAGTCATATAATTCTTACGGTTTTTGTGTATTTAATAGACAGTCATAAGGTACTGTGTTTCTGACAGCAAAGACATTGAACAAGAGAATACTCCTGTCCTTCTGCCTGATGATCCTTGTATCTCAGTCTATATTACCAGAATCATTTCAAACCAAAGCTTTTGTAGTCCCTGAATACATAGCCAAAATTATTAGCCCTGATAAATCTGCCCATGTGTAAGCTAATAGTATATAAACGGTAGAGCAGATGCTAGTAGAATTTGTATGCCACTCTATCCTTTAAGGAAAAGGACAGGTGCTCTGTGTTTGCACTTAGACATACAGAATTTAATTGAACTATTGTGGAGCTATATAGATACTGCAGACTTAAGTTCGTGTGTGTGTGTGTGTGTGTGTGTGTGTGTGTGTGTGCCAATCTTATTAATGCCATTTGACCACTGATGTGTGTAGATTCATGTTGACATCTGATGCCTCAGGTTGGTGGCTTATTTTTAGTGTCTTAACATTTATGAGCTTGTGTTTGACTTAAGGGACATTTCAACAATGCTGTGAAGAAAAGTAGGTTATGAACTGGTCTGCTTTGTGCCATAGACACTTTGGAATTTACAGAAGCGTCTGCTCTTTAGTTCTTTAAAGCTTACAGAATATGTCTCCCACTAAGTTCTGAATCTAGTAATGCCAGTTGAGAAAAATTTATGACTATAAATTTCAGCACTATAAGTGCTGAAAAGCACTTTGTGTTCATTTATTTTTATGTTTTAGAACTTCTTTTTTAAAACCCTGTGTAATCAGTGATTTTACTATTAGCATTACTTAGAACATAAGATTAGTAATTATATGTTAAACTCTAATAAAAGCTTTGACTCCAGAATATATTGACATGTTCTCAGTTTTCCAAAGATTTTTTTTTTCCCCAGCTGCAGTAAGGAGGGTAGACTAGTGGAAAGTAATGAGCCAGAAAGGCTTATGGACTAAAGGAAGTGGATCAAACCCTTGTTAATTAAAACCATATTGTCTAAGGATGAGAATACTTCTTTGAAAACAAATAGGTGGGGTTTTTTATAATTAGTAAGTAAAAGGTTTACATTTCTTCTATTGCTGTTGGTTTTAAATTTTAGCTTGCATTCTGAACTATCCTAACAAAGTTAATACCAAAAATACTTTTAATGTCTGACATCTCTTATATTTCATGTGGTTGTTTTTACTCATTGTAAATAAACTTGGATAAATTTTAAAATAAACTTTTATCTTGCAAACTATGATTATCAATTTGTAAATTTACCTATTGACCTAATGTACATTTAAAATGTATCAATTATATTCTCTATATTTAATGTATTATTTTCAGCAAATGTTTTTAATCTCAGTTGAATACTGGGCAGTTTATAATTATGTACAAATATTTTTGTTTCCTATCAATGTTGACTTTTTGCACATTTTTCAAACGTTTAATTTGTACACTGATTTATATGACCAATAATTGCTGAGTGTCTGAGAACCGTGAGTGTGTGCGTTGAACTACTGTCTTTGTGTTTGCACTTCTTCCCAGATGGAGCCCTCAGTTTCTGTGCTGCTGTGACACTTAGTAGGATGACCTTCTTGCTTTTGCAAAGTCACCTGTGTGTGGTTCTGCTTTGTTGAGGAACTCAGGAGTTCAGTGTTCTGTTCTAATTTTATCCTGTATTCTGAAGCAGTTGCTAGGTAGAAAGTATTGTGTGTGTATCAAGCGATACGTGTTTGTGTGGAGGTGTCCTTCTCTGTGTGCGGACAGATCTGTATCTTAGTAAATTCTTATTTTCATTTCATTTCTACAAGTTTAAGAACTTTATAATAATTAAATATATGTAAAGGCTTTCTGAAAAATTATTTGCTATATATATACACAGTATATTTTCAGCTGGCTGGTCAAAATTATTTTTTAAATTTTGGTTTTAACCATTAAAACACTTATAGTTCCAGAATTGGATATAGAATTTGTTTAGAGCTCAGTTAAAATACTCTTGCAAATAACAGCCTTTTTTGGAGGCAGGAGGAGATTGTTAAGCAGTAGCAAAACACATTGTCCACTAACATGGTCTTTGACCTCTCAGAGTTGTTAAAAAAAATGTGAGAAATTAAATTGTCTTGAAGACATGTGGAGACTTTTATATTTCTACTTAGACCTTTTCAGTTGTTGTTTTTGAATATTTTCTTTATTTCTAGAGTTTTCAAGTTTTAATTTCTCTTACTGAGCAAAGTTAGATCGAGCATTGGCATATTGTGATTCTTCACAGTTGACTACCATTGTGTTAGGAATCTCCAAATACGAGTGTATCTCTATACTGTACTGTTTGTTTTCAGCAACTGGCAGAAAGAGCTGGAAATTAGATTTCCAGTCTGATGATGTTACTGTATTCAATGGAAGCCTTCTAAAAGTATGTGGTGTTATAAAATTATTTGTGTTAGGAATAAAATCTACAGTTGACATTTCACTATCACTAAGCTAATTATGTTGAAAAGAACCAATGTGATTAGAATCTACCAAAAGCCAGACACAGTGTAATATGTATCACATTTCACACACATTTGGGTTTGTTTTTCATTCAAAATTGTGCTTGTAAAAATGTGTAAAATTTCTTGAGTTTTATAATTTCTATGTATTTTTTTCCTTGCTGGTAAATAGATTTAAAAATTTTTAATATAAAAGAAACCATGTTTATATTTTGTTAGTGTTAACGACTGTTTATATGGCAATTTGTGTATTATTGACACATCTTTATTAGATCTGTCATGCATGAAGGCCTGCGGTATTCAGTACAGTGAGACATACTTTTTCTTTCCTGTTCATCTTTGGGCAGATTGTGGTGCAGAGGCTTACTCTAAGTAACCTTCTGGACTATGGAATGGACATAAATGAATGGCACTTTGAGTGTTAATAAAGCTGGTATTTATTCCCACCATGATGTGTGTGTGTGTATAGATATGTTCTTGGACATAGTGTGTTTACAGAAGTTTCCTCTCGATTTTTTGCTCTTAGGAACACCTAGCAGTTACCTAGAAACTCTCAGTGTCTGAGCTTGTAATGTGTGTAAAACCTCTTTAGTAGATCTTAGTGTGGACATGATGATGGCTAGACTGAATGTTGTAATGATTAAAAACAAGCACCAGGCTGGGGAGATGGCCCAGTGAGCAAAGTGCTTGCCACACAAGCATGGGGATCTGAGTCCAATCCTCAGAAGTCATGGTGGAGGGAAAGAACCTACTCTGAAGATGTCCTCTGGGTACATGTGCATGCATGCCAAGAAACTAAAACAACAAAAACAGTCCAAGGCATCTGGTGAAAGAGATTCAGAATTAGAAATACACTTTATTCCAAGGAGAGAAATAGAGGAAAAGCTTTGCAAATCCACAAAGGATACAAAAGAGCCAAAGCAGACATGCCATGACAGAAACATCCAGGAGACAGTTATAGCTATGCAATATCTAATGGGGAAAGGGGATTCAGATGCCACTTCAAAGGCAAGCTAGATGAAAGCCAGGCAGTCCCATTAGGACAGTCCTACAGCCCTCATGAGCCTCAAATCGAGTTGTGGGATTTGGTGAGAATGATTCCTCTGGCAATGGGCCACCAGAGAAGAGAACTCCCATTTTGTCACATTTTGTGACTGGATACTATCTTGAGGGTACCCATTGATAAAACCAGAGGTTCCCTAGGGCCCATTTGCTTCACACAGTCCTTATATAAGGGAAGGTCCAGAGAGGCAGCTGTGGTGAGCACTGTGGCTGGATACTGATAAACTGCAGGTAGCAGGAGGCTGAATGAGGTGGGGAGATGAACAAGGGGACAGCCTTGTCCTTGGTGATCCGAGAACAGATCTCAGCTGACAGTCACCCTTGAGTTTGATAACTCTGACCCTGAGGCCAGTGTATAGATTCAGATTCTGGAAGTTACCTGTCTGGTTCACTGTTCTAGAGGCCAAGAACTCTGAAGTTCCAGGGATGCATTTGATAGCCACAGCTGCATCCTCTGGCAGTATGACTAATAATACTCTAGAGACTTTGAAAGTATGAAGGCAGGTCCTGTCTGACTGATCTGTGTTAGGCTTGCCTCTACACTCTCAATGAATGTAAGATCACACCTCCCACCCCAGCCCCTGCTAAAACTCTAGGCTAGGATATATGATCTGGGAAGTCTCCAGAAGGTGAGAATCTTCGTAGCCCATATGAATGTGCAAACAGAGGCACAAAGAAGGAAAAGGGCTGCTATGAAGACAGCTCATAGACACTGGACACCTTTTCAATGTGGACCCAGTAGCAGTATAAGCCAAAGGAAAATGAGTTCACAAAGTCAGCCAGTTGATTTTTCAGTACCTCATGCTTGCTTGCTGTGTGTGACACCCACATACTAGAGGTTGATTGATGTCAGGTGTCTTCTGTAATTTTCCTTATTTTGGAGTGTGTGCAAGTCTTTTTCATTTGTTCATCTATATTGAGGCAGGTTCGCACGTGCACAGGTAGCTGACCAGAATTTGATGGCTCAAAGCAGCTGATCCGACGCTTTCCCTCCTTCCTTCCATTTCCGTTACCTTCTTTTAAAACTGAGCAACTATAGGGAGGGGCGTGGTGGTGCAGTTTTTAATCCCAGCTAGTGGGAGGCAGAGACAGGCCTGGTCTACCAGTGAGTTCCAGGACAGCCGGGGCTTTACAGAGAAACCTTGTCTCAGAAAACTACCACCAACAATATCAAACAAACAACTGGAAGACTGTGGGTCTAATCCTAGCCAATGGGGAAAAGAGGTTGTCACCAAATGAAAAACTACATAACTGTGTATTCTGATGTGCTTTGCTAGTTAGGCCCTTTGGGTTCTGGTACACCTTTTTCCAAAAAAAGAATTGCCTTGCCAAGTTACTGTTCATGCCGTCCTTGATGAGGCACCAAGATTATTCTTGGTTTCTGATATAGACAAAAAATCTACCAAGTGAGCCACACCCCTTAGCTAGGGCCAGTCTATTTAGAATGGCACTACCCATTTTATTTCCCTCAGAACAATGTGTATTTCCCACCTTTCTCGTTTGGAAAATTAATTTCCAGAAACCAGGTATGGTGGAATACGCTTGTAATCCCAGCTCACAGGAGGCTGAGGGAACCACCCAGGAAGTTTGTCCCACTGTAGCAATCTAAGCGGAGTCCTCAATAAAAATCAGAGCGAAGGCGGGGCATGATGAATCCTAGTACTTGGGAGACAGAGGCAAGCAGATCTCTGAGTTCTGAACCAGCCTGGTCTATAGGGAAGTAAATTTAAGGCTCCTAGACTACATAACGCTCAAAAAAAGTCGTAGAGCGAAGGGTGAACACTTCACGCAGGCGGAGCTCATCTTACAGCGGTTGTGGGCAGTGAGTCTCCGCTCTTCCGGTCTAAGACTTTAGAGGCGGGATATCCGACGGTCTGGGGCTGTACTTCCGGCATGTACCGGAAGTTCATCTGAAAGTAATTCCTACGGAGTTGACTCGGTGTGTTCACTGTGTGCAGTAGCTGCCTGGTCCTAGAGCTGTTATGGGCAAAAGAGACCGAGGGGACCGCGGTAAGGACTCCTTGTAACTGTCATTGTCGCAGGGTTTTCTCCGGCTTGTTCGGTCCGGGAGATGGGGGACTGAGCCGGGTGGGAGGTGTTTGCGGTACTACTGCGGGATGCTGGGATGCAGGTGGCGATGGTTTAGGAATTCTGCTGCCAGAAGTTCCCCTATGCAGTGCTGAGGGAACCCTAGAATCCTGCTGGGCTCACTTCTGTATCTTTTGTCGCAGACAAGAAGAAGTCCAAGAAGAGGCAGTATGAAGAAGAAGAGGAAGACGAAGACGACGCACCTGGCAACGACTCTCAGGAGGCGGTGCCCTCAGCCGCTGGGAAACAGGTGGATGAATCCGGCACCAAAGTGGATGAATATGGAGCCAAGGACTACAGGCAACAGATGCCGCTAAAGGGTGACCATACTTCCAGGCCCCTCTGGGTGGTAAGCATGGCCAAAAACCTGGGTGACCGCTAAATCTTGGATGCTCTCACACTTCCAAAATTCAAGAGTGAGAAATGCTGCCTTTCTGAAGCTGCTGGGAAAGACAGCTCTCATATGAGCACATTGGAATAGCTGAGAGTTCCCCATTTCATTCCCACCCAGCACATGATGGCAAATGCCATTTGCCTAATAGATAGCATTATGATGGGTCAGCCAGATAACTCAGGAGGTAAAGGCTCTTGTTGTCAAGAGTGAGACCCGAGTCTGTACCAGTACCCACATGGACGAGAGACCCGACTCTGGCAAGTTGTCACCTGCCTTTCACATTGGAGCGGTGGCATGCATGCATTCACACACATACACATACACCACATACAACCAGTCAATAAATGTATAAGCATTTGTTTATTCTTTGTATGTGTGGTATATGTGCACACATTGTGCAAGTGTGCTCATGGAGGGTGTTTTCAGAGCCCAGATAGATGTTAGGATGTTTTCTTCAATCACTCTTAACCTATCTGCTCATCTCCCTGTTTTGGCGAGGCTAATTGGCCAGCAACCTCCCCCGCCACACACACAACTTACCCCACCTATCCCAGCTCTGGGGTTATAGGCATGCACTACCATTTGTGGTATTTTACTTGGGTGCTGGCGATCCAAACTCAGGTCCTCATGCTTGCATAGCAAGCACTTTACCCTCTGAGCTATCTCGCCAACCACTAAATAGTCTGTGTTAGGGAACACTTTATTTACTCTTTTTAAAAAAATTTTGTATGTATATGTGAGTACCTGCATGCATGTGTGCCTGGTTCCAGAGGAGGCCAGAAGAGGGTGCCAGATCTCCTAAAACTGGAATTACAGGCTGTTATGAGCTATCTGATGTGGGTGCTGGGCATGGAACCTGTGTTCTCTACAAGAGTAGCCAGTGCTCTTAACCACTGAGCTGTCTTCTTTAGCCCCTTTTCAAATTAATGGAAGACACGTATTTGGTAGATAAGTTTGCTTGACATACATAATGTTGTATACTCAGTTTTCATTCTAGCCAAAAGGCAATTTGAGAATAGTAAGTTGGGGAAGGTTTCTGTATATGGAACATTAGGAACCTTTCTCCCTACTCTTCTATATCTAATTATAGGAACAGGACCCCACAGTTGCTTGAAGGATTGGTTACAAGAATATCCTTAGCACTGGATAGCTCATCGTTTTTGATAATGATATGAGGGCCTCGTGGTCTTTACAGCTCATTAATATTCTTGGCTTCTGTGTTCACTTGATGTTTTCCCAGGCTCCCGATGGCCACATTTTCTTGGAAGCCTTCTCTCCAGTTTACAAATATGCCCAAGACTTCCTGGTGGCAATTGCAGAGCCAGTGTGCCGACCTACTCATGTGCATGAATACAAGCTAACTGCCTACTCCCTCTATGCAGCTGTCAGTGTTGGGCTGCAAACCAGTGACATCACTGAGTACCTCAGAAAGCTCAGTAAGACTGGAGTTCCTGACGGAATTATCCAGTTTATTAAGGTGAGTTGCTAGCAGTTCTAACTATCCTGATAATGTGGCAGTGGTGCACTCAGGTACTATATGTTGTCATGAAAATGTCTGATTTGCATTTCCTTTGGTAGCAAAATAGCTTATTGCCTAGCTGCTGCCACTTTACATCCAGCCATGGTTCTGGCTGAGACCATGGTTCCCATGAGTTTCTCCTAGACATGGTGTAGTAATTCAGGTACACTCTGGCCAGGGTGTTTTGGGAAAACAACTCTGAATGGATGGTGCTGTAGACTGCATTTACATATCGAAATCCTATCCCCGATATATCTGTATTTGGTAAGACTAAATGAGGCCATAAGTATCTCCTAATCCAGAAGATACTTGTTTTAATTAGGAGTTATGAATGGTTGCCATAAGTCTTTTCCTTCATGGAAGTATGTAGAGAGAAAGTGACTGTCTGCTAGCCAGGAGACCTCACCACAACCTGAATCAGCTGGTCCTGGTTCATTGACTCTGAGCATCTAGAACTTTGAGAAAATAACTCTTTATTGTGGGATTTTGGTGGCTGGATATTATAGGAAGTGAACTCCATATAAAGTAAATACTTAAGATCCATGGTAAATGAAATCTGTTAGGGAATGTCAAAATTCAAATGTTGAAGTGAAGAGGGTTCCATGAGAACAGCAGTTGAATATAGGTGAATGTTATCCAAAGAAGATGGGACAGTAGTTTCCATTGACTAATCTGAAAGGACTCCAATTCAGATTTTACATCTGGAGGCAGAAGAATACTGTGGGCATCCATGCCCAGAGAAACTTTGGAGCTCTGCGGAGTTCTCTGTTCTTGTGATATAGAAGGATACCCAAGGAGAAAGCACCAGGACTAGGCTCAGTCTTGGTCTACATGCTCTACAAGGGTGGTGGTATTGGGCCAGTGCTGTGGTGGTCCGAAGGGCAGCTTGAAATCTGAGTAGTGAGTTGTCATGGCGAACATAGAAGCAACTGGATTCCTTCCAGCAGGTTGGCAACTTGAGAGGATTTAAGCTAGATTCCCTGTCACCAAGAAGCTTACATTGTTCTAGGCAAGGTGCCACATGCCTCTAATTCCAGCTGTCCAGAGAGGAAGATTGTAAGTTCAGGACTAGGCTGGTCAATTTCTAACTTGTCTTAAATTTTAAAAGTAGAGGTTGTGGTGGCTAGGGATATAGCTTCATAGTCCTGAGTCCGTTTGATAATACAATGAAATGAAACTTAGATTTTTAGTTGGGGACATGAGAAAATTGATGAGAAGGCCTGTGCATTTAGGACATTTGAAATTACCGTGCATAGCAGGTACTGCTGAGCACTTGCTGTATATGTGATGCCTTCTGGAGCTGTATTAGTTCTGGGGAGGTGGGATGAGCTTTCAGGTCTGGATCATGGCTGTCAGCATGCAGGGGAAAGTAAAATGGAAAACACAGAGATTTTTAACAATGTCTTGTAAATAAAAAGCTAGGCATATGAATTGACAAGAGGATGGTTTTTATCCTAAAAACTGAGGTCAGTGGAAAAGAGTTTCTTTTAGGCAACTGTGACTGCACATGGAGTTTTCCTAAAGTAAACTCAGCTCTTCACTTGGTTGTGCTAAGGCATGTTCTGAGCACTGATTTTGCCTGTTTGTTGGTGTTCTCTCTGCTTGCAGTTGTGTACTGTCAGCTATGGAAAAGTCAAGCTGGTCCTGAAGCACAACAGGTAAGGGGAGGTAGTTCCAGAGCACTGGCCTCTGTGTCCAGGTAGGAGGAAGGACTGTGGGTAGGGGCTGGGCTCAGAGCCTTCCTGAGACAAGGATGGGAAATTGAGGGAACTCGGGAAGAGAACAGAGTCCTCCACCCTATAGTCCAGTTGACTCTCTCCAGCTGATAATCAAGAATTCTGGAAGTTAAAATTTGCAGAGATGGTTACCTACATATAGGCAGTAGGTTGTTTACTTGTTTTTTGTTTTATATATAGATGCTTCAGAGAAGATTGTTAAAGTAGCAGCAATCACACTCAAGCTATAAGCATTTATGACCTTGAGTTTAACTGTACTCCTTTCCCAGCTGCAAACGTGATTTTAGGAGAATTTCACAAGGAAGGTTATTTGCACTCCTCTGCTGCTGACATACCACTTTAACTTCAAAATGAAGACCTCATTTGACCTCAGTGTGCTTTATCTTTACTGTACCTCCTGTCTCTGATTTGACAAAACGTGTGAGAAGAGTCATTAGGAGGCTATAATTTTCAGATCATCTAATTGAGTTACAGTGGCAGAATGTTCTAGAAATGACATGCTGTTCAGTAAGGACATCCTTCCTCCCCTACTTGTAGGTACTTCGTTGAAAGTTCCCATCCTGATGTCATCCAGCATCTTCTTCAAGACCCGGTGATCCGGGAGTGTCGCTTGAGGAATGCCGAGGGGGAAGCTACTGAACTCATCACTGAGACTTTCACAAGCAGATCTGCTGTGCGTGAGCTCCTGGGTTTCCTGGGGGCTGGGGACTTAGGACCTCAGTTCATGACTGATAACAAGGTCCAGTGTTGTATAGAGTCTGGAGTCCTGTCTTCCTCTTTCAGATTTCTAAGATGGCTGAAGGCAGTGGTGGGCCTTCTACCTCCCAGGTGGTGGATGCCCAGGCCAAATCTGACATCCCCAAAGACCTGTTTGATTTTTATGAGCAAATGGACAAGGATGAGGAGGAAGAAGAAGAGACACAGACAGTATCCTTTGAAGTTAAGCAGGTTAGTGAATGCTTCCTGCTTTTTTACCAGTCCAGCCTTGTGCCAGCACCCTCCACTGAGACAAAGGAGTTCCTGTAAGTCTCTACTTTTGTTCTTACTAAGGTGGCCATGACATTCTCCCTGGGGAGTTATGGGCTGAGTGTTCTTCCATGGGTTAGGAAGCTGCTTTCCACAGGATCCATTTTGGATCTGATTAAAGTTCATTTTGAGGAGACCAGGGATGCGACTTTGTTGGAAAGAATAACTTTCCTACCATGTGTAAGTCCCTGGGTTCCACCCCTAGCACCATGTACACTGGGTATGGCAGTATACATCACAGCCTGGAAAGGAAAGGTTAGGAACAGGAGGAATCAGCAGTTCAGGGTCATCCTCGCCTATATAGTGAATTTAAGGTGGGCCTGGGATACATGAGACTTGTCTCACAAAAACAACAAGAATAAAACAACCAACCAGACAAAAAAATTCATTTTGACCATGTTGCTAGTTTGCGCTGCTTTTACTGGTTAGCAAACAAGATCTGAAGTTGTATTCATCCAGACAAAACTCCAGATTTTGATCAAGAGGCCTTTTTGAATGTTGTCTTGGACACTTTCTGGAGTGGAGATCATCAGACATCCTTTCCACTGGCTCCTAGGAAATGATCGAGGAGCTCCAGAAGCGCTGCATCTGCTTAGAGTACCCTCTGTTGGCAGAATATGACTTCCGGAATGATTCTGTCAACCCTGATATCAACATTGACCTGAAGCCCACAGCTGTGCTCAGACCCTATCAGGAGAAGAGCCTGCGGAAGATGTTTGGGAATGGACGAGCACGCTCAGGGGTCATTGTTCTTCCATGTGGTAAGTGAGGCCTGAGTGAAGAAGGCTCTGTCTTTGTCTGCTAGCTGCCTCCTGCCCTGCTCAGTGTGTTTCCCTGCATAGCACATTGCCTATGAATGACCAAGGTCAGATCACTTCCTTATCTGGGACTTGACTGATGTTTATAGAAGTGCTTGGTTTGTGCCATCCTTGGTCTAGGACAGTGGTTCTCCACCTTTCTAATGCTGCAGTCCTTTAATGTAGTTCCTCATGTTGTGGTAACTCCCAAACATAAAATTATTTTCTTTGGTTCTTCCTAACTGTAATTTTGCTACTGTTATGAATTGTAAGGTAAATACCTGATATTTAGGATGATCTTAGGTGGCCCTGTGAAAGGGTCATTCAACCCCCAGATGGATTGAGACTCACAGGTTGAGAACCACTGACCTAGGCCCCGTGAGTATATCAGATCTCATTCAGCTTGGGTAGAAAATGACTAGATACAGCTCGGCTAAGGAACCCATGAAGGTTCTTATTGATAATGGGGGTGTCAGAGAAAGCTGGAGCATGATGAAGGAGTAGACAGCAGGGCTGGTGGGCTGCTGCTAGACATACAGCATAGGTTCTTGGTGAAATCTGCCTTGTGAAGTGTGAATTTGCAGGCTCCCTAGCCCACAAGTGCTGCTTGTTTCTAGATGGCTTGTAATGGGCATGCAAGGCTGAGGAAAGACAACGGATACACACATGCGCTCTCTGTCTCTCTATCTCTATCTCTCTCTCTCTCTGTCTCTCTCTCTGTCAGACTTCATGGTTCTAAACAGTGTGAGTTCTACCTAAGTTCAAAGCCAGAGGCCACAACAGATTCATCTGGTAACTCTGCCCTGGACAGTTTGCAGACATGGGTCTCCGCCTTGAGTTCTCTTCATAAAGTTCAGGGTTATGTCAGAGATAAAGGCAGAATCATTGTTGAACAGTCAGCTTGACTTTTTTCACCTCCTAAGGTGATAATAACTCCAGGAATTTTTTCTTCTCTGACTTTGCCAGGAGTCTGCACACTTTGTGCATTCCTGAGCCTTGATTGTCCTGTTAAAAGCTATCATTTGCCTAGAATGCATGCTGGGCACATGTGACCATGCGCAAGATGTTCCTTGCTCCAGCCTTCTTTAAGATGCTGGTGGCAGGAGTGTCTTTCTCCTTGGTGGTTCTAACGTTTCACCATTGTAAGTAAGATACATACAAGGAGCTGCAGAAGGGCCCAGTTCTACTAACTCTCATAAATGTGCGCCAGGTGGGTCATCTCATGAAGAAAACAGCCTGAAGCAGCAAATGCCCCACAGGTGCTGGCTGTGAGGACCAGTGCGTGGGTCCTGCCTAGATTGTGGTGCTGTGGAGCCTTCCTGTCCATTCCTGCCCTTCGCCTCAGCCCGCTCTTGGTTGGTTGTAGGTGCTGGGAAGTCCCTGGTTGGTGTGACTGCAGCATGCACTGTCAGAAAGCGCTGTCTGGTCCTGGGCAACTCGGCCGTGTCCGTGGAGCAGTGGAAAGCCCAGTTTAAGATGTGGTCAACTGTCGATGACAGCCAGATCTGCCGCTTCACCTCAGATGCCAAGGACAAGCCCATTGGCTGCTCTGTTGCCATCAGCACTTACTCCATGCTGGGCCACACCACCAAAAGGTCCTGGGAGGCTGAGAGAGTCATGGAATGGCTCAAGACCCAGGAGTGGGGCCTCATGATCCTTGACGAGGTGCACACCATTCCAGGTAAGGAGGTGGAGGCCAACTGTACTGTGTAGATAAGAGCTGACTTCTGTGTGGGCTTGCGCGTGGCTTCTGCGTTCCACCCACTGGCTAGTGAGGCTTTGAAATAACAATGGAGCCGGGTGGGGTGGAACTGGGAGGTACATGTGCACATTCACAGCCTCTCATCACTGCCTGGAGAACGGTGTTTTCTTTCTTCCTATATCTTCTAATTGTTGAAACTTAACCCTTAACCCATTCTTATGGTGCTGTGAAACTGAGCTAAGAGCACTGCATAACCCTTGACAGTATGTTGTATTTTATTTAAATGAAAGCTGAAGTGTTAATTGTTAGTATATAAGTCCTACTTCTCCAATTGCAGGTGTATCTTTTTTCTTAAAACGGCCTCAGTGATATAATTTATCTGCCACAAAAGTGTATATCATAAGAGTATAATCCAGCAGATTTTAGTAAATTTCTAGAGCTGTGCAACCCTTGCCATGATCTAGTTTTAGACCATCTCTTTCATCTCTATTTGTAGTCAGTCCTTATATTCTTCTGCATTCAATCCTGGGGTGTTTTCTGTAGATGTACCCTTTTGCGAGTTTTCATGTAAAAGAAACAATTCAGTATTTATTTTCTTGTGCCTGTTGTCTTTCACTTTGCATAGTGGGTTGTCTGTGTTCTAACATTTATCAATGATGTATTCCTGTTACTGATGTGCAATGCTCTGAGCAAATGGTTCTCTCTGGTTTCTGATGGTGATGTTGTTGTATTATTCTGGTTTTTGATTTTTGAGGGTGTGATCTTACTGTTTTGCCCAGGGTGGTGTCAGACTTCTGAGCTCACATGATCCTCCACCTCAGCCTCCTGAGTAACTGTGACTATTAGGAATGGGTCGACAGCCTGGCCATGCAGCTCTTCCTTGAAAAGAGAGATTAAGAAGATACGAAGCAGAGATTCTTCACCTTAGAGAGGTGTTTTTTGTTTTTTTAACAGAGAGCATTCAAAACACTGAAAATGGACATACTATTTAGGTCTTTTTGAATAATGAGAGCTCTTCCAGAGTCTGTAGATGTCTGCGGATAACTAGAGATGTTAATAGAGGTATTCATAGAAGGTTGGGCAGAGATTGGATGTCTTTGAGGAGGGAAAAAGACAGGATACTGGCCACATGGTGGTAGAGAACTTGGCATGTTCAGACAACTCAGGCAGCCAAGTGTCCACCGAGCAGTTCTGAGAGAACAGTCAAGGCTGGCACCGACGTAGGTGCCAGAGCATCTTGTAGACCTCAGAGGCCATGGTGGAGATTTGGCTTATACTCGTCAGTCTCTGAGTAAGAAGCCAACTGAAGAACAGAAATGGAGGGTAACCTGAGCTGACTTACAGTAGAGATCACTCTGGCTGCTGAGCATAAGCACTTTGGGAGCAGTGAAAGGAGTGGGCTTCTGGGGTCCCAAGAAGAGGCTTGACCCAATGAGAACACAAGTAAGATAAAGACAATCTAATTGGACAGGGTACAAATCCTGTGAACAGGTTAGGTGTGAGGTCAGAAAGAAAGGTGAAATCAGGGATGAGGCTAAGGCTTTGGTTTGAATGAAGGAAGGGCAGCAGGGTTTTCTTTGAAATGGGGAAAGCTTTGGAAACAGCATGCTTACAAGGGACAGCCAGGAGTCTGTTAGACTTTAGATGTACTGATTAGCATGGTCAGGTGAATGGAGGCAGAATGTTTCCTAACATTCTGGTCATAGGACAAATGAACAGACATCAGCAATGATATGCACATGTTGTGTCAGCCCTTGAAGGGTGCTGAGCGTCATTAGCCATCAAGGAAATGGCTACTAAAACACAAGATGCCACATTTACCCCATGTAGACTGGCTAAATGAGAATACTGGCATTACTGATGCAGAGGAAGTTTTAGAGCAGAGAGATTGCAGAGTTGATGGTTGCTCTGTAGGACAAACTGACATTCACTATAAAATCACAGCATGACTCGTCTGTTGCACTCCTGGCCATTTTAGGGAGATGAAAACAGATTTATTTAAAAATATCTACAATTTAAAAATATAATTGTTTCCATAGCAACTCTATTCATTCTCCAAAGTTCAGTGGTCATCTGGGGATGCTACAGTAAGCAGACTATGGCACATCTGTATGCTGGAACACAGCTTGGCATAAAGAGGAGTGAGCGTGTGGTAGCTTGAGTTCCAGAAGTGTGTGCTGAAAGAAGTGTGTGGTTACACTTACATGACATTCTTGAAGAGAAGCAACTCAAGGACATGCTCAAGGAGAACAGTAGGCAGTTTTGGGGGAGTGAGGGATTGATCTGTCCTGTTTTTTATGTACACATGCAAATCTATACATGTATTAAAATTCATAGAACTGATACCCTCCCCCCCCCCCAGAGTTACTTTTACTTTGTGTTAATTTAGAAACTCAACTTTAAAGAGTATGGGTATCAGGTCTGCCAGGATTAAAGTGGATGGAACAGAGTTACAGAATTCACATCGTGTAAATGAGTGTGAGGTTGTTCTTCAGTAGGTCCTTTGGAGGCTGGGTGTGAAACCTGAGAGGGCTGAGGCAATCTTCCTGAGAATGTTCTTAGTATGCACTGCTGCTTTTACCTAAATCTCAACTTCACCTGGTAAGGATAGAGCTCGTAGTGTGGTCTCTGTTCCCTGGTCTGTTTCACAACATTACTCATTTGTCTTAGAGTATAAATGAAACCAAGATTTGAGTTCAAGCCTATACTCTGGTTGGAGTGTGTTACATAGGAGTTCATACGTTGGAGGCAGTTCTGAGGAATGGTGCAGTCTTTAAGGGAAGGCTTTTGGTTGTTGGTATCAAACAAGAACAGAACTAAGGGATTAGTTCTGTCCTTCTGCAGTGCCAAGTAGCTCCTGCAAAAGCAGGTGGTTGTAAAAGAGCAAACCTGGCTTCCAGATTCCATGGGAACTTTTCTGTATGTGAGGTACCATCTACTGTAAGGCCCTCACAAGAGTCCACACAGTGGGGCTACCTGATCTTGGATTTTAATTTGCATTTTGTTACAACAGAGGATGAGCTAGTAACATTGTAAGCCCTACTGACTGGCAGTCAAGCCCTGAGAGCTGCTAATTAAATACAAATGCCAGCAAGTCAGTACATTTTCTGACATTCTACATTTACTACATCTTTGTAGATCTCAAGATAGAAGAGTGCTACATCTTTGAGATCTCAAGATAGGGATTGCTGTGTCCTTTTACAGATCTTTTCAAAGGAATCCTGTTGGGCCGTCTTGTTAATACCTTTGTATTGAAATGAGCTGGAGAGATAGCTCAGTTAGTACAGCACATGCCTAACACACATGGATGTCTGGGTTTGATCCCCAGCATCACATAAGCAAGGCATGGTGGCACACACTCCTAACCTGGAATGAGGTTGGAGGGTCAGGTGTTCAAGGTCATCCTCCTTGGCTGCGTAGAGAGTTCTAGTCCATCCTGAGCTACACGAGACATCCCCGCATCTCAAAAAATAAATTTATATTGTAGCACTTGTGTGTATTAGCTGCTTCCTGTGTGAAAGGTGCTATGCTAGGCCTACAGTTTTAACAAGTGTTTTTTTTTAGCACCTTTTAAGTCCAGGCACTGTGCTTGGCTTTAGAGACACAGAGGGACAGCTGAGTCATCCCAAATGAACTTTAGACTTAGCTTTACATAACAGTGATGCAAGCTCCACCCAGAGTGAGGACATGACTCCATTTATGTGAAATTTAAGGAGAAGGCAGACTTGTCTTTGACCGCTGAAGTCAGGGATGGTCTCACAGGAGAAGGCTAGCATTGACAGAGGGCTGATGGGAGACTTGCGGACACTGAGTGCTCCCTCTGACTGTGAAACTGCCCTCTGCACGGCATGCCCCACTTACCCGACCTGGTCATAGCGGCTGCCAGAGGTGGACTAGAGGGGCGCAGGTGTAGCAGGACGTCCAGATCGGGTCCTGCCTTGTCCGCGCTACCCGATCTGCCTCCCAGGCCTGCACCGTGTTGGGATGTTTGGGCCTCTGACGCTCCTCTTAATAATGGAAGCCTGGGATCCTTTGCTGTTGCTTTTTGGGGCCAGGAATCTTTGCTCAGAGAGAACTTTGACATTAACTTTTTATTTGCTTGTCCCTCATTTTGTGTTTGGTATAGTTTTGTTGTGTTTGCAGATGTTGTAAGTTTTCAAAACTTAAGCTTTAGTGGATGAAATTTAAAACTGGCCATTTCCTTGGAGTCTGACCACCCTGTTATTCTATGGCTCTTGTGTTTGATTTGTCTTTTGGAATATTCTGGCCTCTTTATCTTCCAATTGGGTTTCCTTTTGAAGTATCATTGGCCTCATCTTTAATTATATTATAAAATTAGTGTGACTCGTGTATTGTGTGGGAGGGGCAGTGAAGATTGAAGCCAGGGCTTCATTCATGTAAATGTATGCTCTTCCACTGACCTGTACTCCAGTTCCATGACTCAAACATTTGTTTCCTCATGTGGAAAGGCAGGCAAGCCAAGTTTTATTGAGAAATAGAGTTAACAGCTTTTGGGGGTGGGGTTGGGGCTGTCCCCAAAGTGGGTTGCCCAACCCCAAACACTTAAAGATTTTATACTGACTTATTTATTTTCAGGGAGGGCATGTGCATCCCATGCCAAGTGTGTGGAGGGCAGCTGGAGTTGGGTCTCTCCTCCCACCACTTGGATCCCAGACTTTGAATTCAGATCATCAGCAAGTGTCTTTACCTGCTGAGCCATCACATTGAACCCTCAACTCAAAATATATTAACCTTCTTCCAAAGTGTTACAAGTTTTAAAAGCTATGGCCATGGAAACCTACAAATGGGAGGGCGGGACTTCAAGTCCCAAGAACCCACATAAAAGCTAGTTGTGCAAGGGTGCAGAAGTAACAATAGAATCCCTGGACTTTGCTGGTCATAAGCCTGGCATGTGCAGCGATGCACCATCAAGAGACCCTGCTTCAAACAAAGTGGACCATGATGACTGATACCTGAGATTGTCTTCTAACATCCACACGTGTGCTGTAGCATGTGGGTGCTTACATTCACACACACAAGCACAAACATACACATACATGCTCACACAGGATTTAAAAAAAAATTGTATCCCATTTATGGGATAAATTTATTTGATTAATCAGGAATTATAGCAATCAAAGCAAAGGAAGAAAATGAAAGTTGAATGTTGAAGAAAGTAAGTCTTATTGGTATTGCTTGGTGTTTTGTTTTGTTGAGACAGTCTCGCTGTAATCCTGGCTGTTCTGGAACTAACTGTACAGAGCAGGCTGGCCTCAAACTCTCAAAGATCCTTCTGCCTCTGCTTCCAGAGTGCTGACATTAAAGGCCTATAGCACCACACCTGATTTAACTGGTATCTTTGGGAGCGGAGCAGGTAAGCAGGCTGCTTAGGCAGACATTGCTCCCATGGGCTCTGTTTGCTCTCTACTTTGAGGGAAAGAAGTGGTAGGAAGCAGAGCAGAGCTGGCTTTCTCTCTGTTCCCCCATCCACGCTTTCCCAGCTGTAACCTGGGGACAAGCTTCAGCTTGAGTGATTTGTTGTGTGGCTTGGAGTCAAGTCACATTTGCTGCTACTGTCTGGACTCTTGACAGTGTTAGTAGGTGAGTGCTGGCGTTTGTGAACTTGGAACTCCCTAAAGTCATTTGCCCCTTGTTCTTCTTTCCATCTTTTGAGCAGGTGATGAAATATTCTTGCTTTGTCATTCTTTTCTGGAACCAGCTTCAGCTCTCTAGCAGAGCTGGCTGATATGGTGCCACAGAGCAGTGCCAAGTTGCAAGCTGTGTGGTGCCTTCTCAGTATAGAAGTAATGATGTGAACGTTTCCTTTGTTCCTACAGCCAAGATGTTCCGGCGGGTGCTGACCATTGTGCAGGCTCACTGTAAGCTGGGTTTGACTGCAACCCTTGTCCGGGAAGATGACAAAATTGTTGACTTAAATTTCCTGATTGGGCCCAAGCTTTATGAAGCCAACTGGATGGAGCTGCAGAACAATGGGTACATTGCCAAAGTCCAGTGTGCCGAGGTATTTGCACCCCTGGGTGGTATGTGAAGTAAGGATTCCTCCCATGAATATGGAAGGGATCTATTGATAGGTTCTTCATGGGCAGACAAGCAGATCAGGACCCAGTATAAATGAGTATGCTGTATCATAGTGTCCCTGGGAGGTGAGCCACTCTTCATAGCAGAGTGCCCTGGAGTCCTGTCTCCATCATATGGTAAGGTCACAAGCCAGTACAGATGTTGCTCTGCACAGTTCACTCCCTGCTGTTCACCATCACCGTGAAGGATTGCTGCAGCAGCTTATGTGGGCAACCATTTATTTGGGCTAATTCCAGTGCCAGAGTCCCAAGAAAATAGATTAGTCTTTATGGTGTTATTTTTGAAAACACATTTTTCTTTCTTTTTTTTTTTTTTTGGTTTTTCGAGACAGGGTCTCTCTGTGTATCCTTGGCTGTCCTGGACTCACTTTGTAGACCAGGCTGGCCTCGAACTCACAGTGATCCGCCTGCCTCTGCCTCCCAAGTGCTGGGATTAAAGGCGTGCGCCACCACCGCCCGGCGAAAACACATTTTTCTAATACTGTTTTTTTAGTGAATACTTGCACAGGTTTGTGTTAAAATCCACAGTCCAAGGTAATTCTTTGAAGGAATGACAAAACCATCCATCTTAGCACTTTAAAATGACTGCATTCAATAGCTAGAGTAGGTGGCTTCTGTGAAAAATACATCTGATCAGGGGTAAGAAACTTATTAACATATTAATTGTGTTGAAAATAACCCTCCTGGGGCTGGAGAGATGGCTCAGCGATTAAGAGCAATGATTGTTCTTTGAAGGACCGGTTTCAAATCCCAGCACCCACATGGCAGTTCACAACTGTCTGTAATTGCTGGGCGTGGTGGTGCACGCCCTTAATTCCAGCACTTGGGAGGCAGAGGCAGGTGGATCTCTGTGAGTTCAAGGGTAGTCTGGTCTACAGAGTGAGTCCAGGATAGCCAAGTATAGACAGACAAAGCTTGTCTCGAAAAACCAAAAAAAAAAAAAGAAAGAAAATAACCTTCCCATTTAGTTGTGTGTGTGTGTGTGTGTGTGTAAAGTGTGTAAATAAATAAATAGAATTTGCATGTCTTGTTTAGTGTTCTTTGTTTTTAGGACTCACCACTCACTATTAGATAAGCAGTTAGGGGCTTATCCCTGAGAAAGACTAATTCTCCCTCTCTTAGCAGTTCTTAATTGCTCATAGCTCTTCATCCGTGTACTGAGCCCCATGAGATTTCCCCATCCATGTTGTGAGGTCAAGTATTGTTGTCATTTTTCAGGTTTTGTTTAATAGTCTTATTGTTAAGGTATCATGGGTGCAGCTCCCTGTCCTGTGTCATATCTAACAGACAGTTCTCACAACAGCTGTTGAGTCCTCTGGGTCTTAGTCCTTCCTCCTCCCTACTGCTGTGTTCACTGCGTCCTATGTGTAGGGTGCGTCGTAGATGTATCAGTTGGGGCTGGGGACCCCCATAGTCAGTTGTTCTTTGCATTTTGACCAGTGGTTTTCTGTAATAGCCTTGTATCTGCTTCAGAAGGAAGTTCCTTTGATGAGGAGTGAGAGCTTCACTTACTGCGAGTATAAGGGTAAGTATTTAGATGCAGTCAGAAACTACGTTGGTTTAGGGAAGTGACATCAGTAAGTTCTCCTCTAAGATCCACGACTTTTCTAGCCCTGGGTAGGTGACTATGTAGTTTGTTATAAATATAAAATAATTTACTATTGCTTTTCAAACATCATTAGTATTCTTTATCCCTCTTCCCTCCCTCCTCTTCAACTAATACCCCCCTTTTTCCAGTTTCCACATTGCTATCACCTGTGCCTTGCTATTTTCATCTCTCTGTCTCTTTCCCCTTCTCTCCTCCACGATCCCTTTTACTTTCCTGTTTTCTGTGGTTATTCCAGGTTATATATTCACATCTGAAGATTTGGAACTATGCAAATGAGAGAGCACATGGACCATTTGTCTCTAGGCCTGGGCTGGCCCACTCAGTATGATCGTTTCTAGTTCTGTCCGTTTACCTCCAAAGTCCATGATTTCATTTTTGTTTATTGCTCAATCGTGGTATTCTTTGTGTTCCAGTTTTATTATCTGTTCGTCAATTGTAGGACATTTAGGTTATTTCAATTTCATAGCTGTTGTGAGCATAGCAGCAGTGAACATGGTTGAGCAAGTATGTGTAGAGTGGGGATGTCAAGTCCTTTGGGCATAGGGCAAGGAGTGGTAGAAATGGATCGTATGGTAGAATTAGTTTTAGCTTTTGAGAACTCTACATACTCATTTCCATAGTGGCTGTACCACTTTGCAATCCTTCCAACCGTGAGTGAGGGTCCCCTTTCTGCATACCCCCTTCAGCATTTGTTGCCAGTTGTATTCTCTCTCTCTCTCTCTCTCTCTCTCTCTCTCTGTGTGTGTGTGTGTGTGTGTGTGTGTGTGTGTGTGTTTTACTATTTTGAGGCAGGGTCTCTCTATGTAGCCCTGGCTGGCCTTAAATTCACAGAGATCCTGCCTCGGCCTACCGAATGTTGGAATTGAAGGCATGCCCCACCACTCCAGGCACACGTTGTTTTCTTGATCCTTGCCATTCTGACTAGGTTAAGATGAAATCTCAGAGTTGTTTTGATTTGAATTTCCCTAACTGCCAAAGCTGATGAACAGTTTTTGCTATATTGCTTAGCCATTTTTTTTAAGTTTCTTTTAAGAACCCTTTGTTTGCATCCATAGCCCCTTTTTAAATTGGATCGTTTGTTTTCTTGAGTGACTTTCTTGAGTTTTTTATACAATTCTGGATATTAGCCCTCTGTTGTATGTGTAGCTTTCAGAGATTCTCTCCCACTCTGTGGGGTGCTTCTTCACTCGGCTGATTATTTCTTAGCTGTACAGAAGCTTTTTAGTTTCATGAAGATCCACTTGTGAATTGTTATTCTTAATTTTTTGGCAAATGGAGTCCTATTCAGAAAGTGCTTCCTACACCAAATACCCTATGTTTTCTTCTAGCAGTTGCAGTGTTTCATGTTTCACGTTTAGGTATTTGATCCATTTAGAGTTAAGTTTTGTGCAGAGTGGTAGATACAGGTCTAATTTCATTCTTCTCCATGAGGACATCTAGTTTCCCCAGAACAATTTGATGAAGATGCTATTTTCCTCCAACATGTTTTTGGCATCTTCATCAAATATGAGAGGGCTGTAGTTATGTATTCTCATGTTTGGGTCTTTGGTTTTGTTACATTGGTCTGCATGTTTGTTTTGGGGCCAGTGCCGTATTGTCTTTATTCCTGTGGCTCTAATATATCTTGAAGTCTGGGGTGGTAACTTCTCCAGCAGTGCTCTTTTTTGCTCAGGCATACTTGGACTATTCAGGGTTTTTTCTGGTTCTATCTGAAAGAAGCATAGGATATCTTTTTCTGAAGAAATGTGAGGATTTTAATTGGGATTACATTGAATCTGTTCATTGCTTTTCTAGAATGGCCATTTTTACAATATTAATTCTTCCAACTCATGAGCATGGAATGGTCTTTCCATTTTCATTGTCTTCCTCTATCTCCTTCTTCAGTGATTTAAAGATTTCATTGTTTAGGTCTTTCACCTCATTAGTTACGTTTATTCCTAGATTCTTTCCCCTCCCCTTCCCTCCCCTCCCCCTTTTCCTTTTCTTTTGGTTTTTAGAGACAGGGTTGCTCTGCGTACCAACCTCTGGCTATCCTGGACTCACTTTGTAGACCAGACTGACCTCAAACTCACACAGATCTGCCTGTCTCTGCCTCCTGAGTGCTGGGATTAAAGGTGTGCATGTACCACCATACCTGGCTGATGCTTTATTTTCTTTGAGGCTGTTGTGAATGGGAGTGTGTCTGTCCATAGTCTCTTTCTCTGTATGTTGGTGGTGTATAGAAAAAGCTATTGATTTTTGCAAGTTGATTCTGTATCCTGCCACTTTGCTGAAGTTGTTGATTTTTTTTTAAAAAAAATATTTATTTATTCAAGTTACGTCTCGATCACAGCCCCCCTCTCTCCTCCCCTCTTGGTCCCACCCTCCCACTCTTTATTCCTTCTCCCTCCTATCCTTCTCCTCTGGTGAGGTGGAGTACCCACATATCAACCTCCCTTAGTGTATCAGTCACATGAGGGCTAAGAGCTCTTGCTCTGGGGCCCAACATGGCAGCTTAGCTAGGGTAAAGTGTCCCACTAACAGGTAAAAAAGTCCATCACTGAATCTGCCCCCCCCCCACACTTGCTAAGGGATCTGTATGAAGACCAAGTTGCCTACTCTCATTTATATTTGTATGGGGGGGGGATCTAGGTCTAGTCTAAGGTTTTCTCTCTTTTTTTCATTAGTGTTTCAGCCTCTGTAAGCTTCTAGGGGTAAAGTTGTTGATTATTAAAGGAAGTTTTCTGGTAGAATTTTGAGATCTCTTATATATAATAGAGATAGTTTGTCTTCTTTTCCAAGTAGAAGATTTGTGTTTCTTTAATTTCTTTCTCTTGCCTTATTGCTCCAGCTAATGCTTCAAGCTAAATATTGAAAAGATGTGGTAATAGTTAACAGCCCTTTCTCATTCTTGATTTTTAATTTTTTCCTTTATTCTACTAATTTTTTACATATATGAGTGTTTTCCCTGAATGTATATCTATGATGTGTATGCCTGGTGCCCAAAAAGGCCAGAATTGGTGTTGTATACCCTGGAACTGGAGTAACAGATGGTGTGAGCTGCCATGTGGGTGCTGGGAATCAAACCAGGTCCTCTAGAATCATACCAGTCCCTTGTTCCAATTTTAATGGTGTTGCTTTAAGTTTTTCTTCATTTTGGATGATGTTGGTTGTTTCTTATATATGTCCATAATTATGTTGAGTTATGTTTTTTCTGGTCCTACTCTGCCTATGACTTTTATCATGAATGTGTGTTGGGTTTTGTCAAAGGCTTTTTCTGCAGTTAGTAAGTTGATGATGTGGTTTTGTCTTTAAGTCCATTTATGTGGTTTATTACATTTATTAACTTAAGTATGTTAAACCATCCCTGCACCTCTGGGATAAAGCGAGTTTGACTCTGGTGAATAATCTTTTTGATATATTCCTGAAATCAGCTTGTATTTTGTTAAGGACTTTTGTGTCTGTTTATCAGTGATATTGTCCTGTAGTTGGTTTGTTGTTGTTTTTTATTGTTGAATCTTTACCATGCTTTTGTGTTAGACTAATACTGGCTTTGCAGACCAGTTTGGAAGTACTTGTTCTCTCTTCCCTCTCTCTTTCTCATTCTTTCTTTTTAGTAATTTAAGAAGGATTGGCTGCAGATCATCCTTGAAAGTCTGGGAGAACTCTACTGTGAATCCATCTGGGACTGGACTTTTGGTTGGAAGATTTTTGATTAGTATTTCAATTTCCTCATTTGCTGTGGCTCTATTGAGGTTGTTGATCTCTTCTTGGTTTCACCTTGGTTGTTTTGATGAGCCTTGAAATTCATCCATTTATTTTAGATTGAACAACAGCAAGCAGAGAACTATCAGAATTAAATGACATCACACAACTATTAGACCTAACAGATATCTGACTATTCCACTCAAACATAAAAGAACATACATTCTACTTAACAGCCCATGGGAGTTTCTCTAAAATATACCACGCCTAAGACACAAAAGAAATCTTAACAAATTCAAAAACATTAAAGTAATTCTGTGTATTCTACCTATTGCTTACAACATTTTGGAGTATAGAGTTTTAAAGTATTCCCTTAAATATCCTGATTTTTTTTTTTTTTTGGTGTCTCTTGTAGTGTTTCTTTGTTTATTTCTGGTTCTGTTCACTGGGTCATCTTTCATTTTGGTTAGTTGGGCCAAAGGCCTGTTCATCTTTTTTTTCTTCTCAAAAGCTCTTTCATTCATTCTTTCTTTGTATTGTTTTGTTGTTTTGATTTCATTTCTTTTTCTCTAGTTTTTTCTTACTTTTTGCCATCTATTGGGCTGGGCTTTGATTTATTCTGGAGTTATATCATTAAGTCCTCCCTCTCCCTCCTGTCTTCTGATTTTCTTTTTGTTTTTTTTTTTTTTTTGGTTTTTCGAGACAGGGTTTCTCTGTGTATCCTTGGCTGTCCTGGACTCACTTTGTAGACCAGGCTGGCCTCGAACTCACAAAGATCCGCCTGTCTCTGCCTCCCAAGTGCTGGGATTAAAGGCGTGCGCCACCACCGCCCGGCTTCTTTTTGTTTTAAGGTAGTGCTTAAAGCTATAAAATTCCGTCTTAGGACTGCGTTTAATGTGTTCTTGTGGTTTTGTTGTGTTGTGTTTTCATTTTTACTTAGTTCCAAGGACATTTTTTTGTTTCCTTGTTGATTTCATCTTTGACTTGTTCTTCATCCAGTCATGAGTTGTTTTATTTCCATGAATTTGTGTACTTGCCAGAGATTTGTTTACTCTCGATTTTAAGTTTTACTGTGTTGTGGTCAGGTAGGATACACAATTACTTCAGTGTTTTTGAATTTGCTAAGATTTGTTTTGTGTCATAGGCGTGTTCTGTTTTAGAAAAGCTCTCATGAATTTTTGAGTAGAATGTATGTTCTTTGGTGTTTGGATGGAATAGTCAGATATCTGTTAGGTCCAATTGTTGCGTGATGTCATTTAATTCTAATAGTTCTCTGCTTGTTGTTACTGTTCAGGTGACATGTCTGTTGGAGAAAGTGGGGTATTGAAACCACCAGCATTATTGGGTTGGTCTTAATTTCTAACAGTGGATTTTCTGAAATTCTGTGATCCAGAGTTTGGTGCATAAGCATTTAGGGTAGTAAAGTCTTCTTGGTTGACTGCTCTATGAGGCTTGACAGAAAAACCATCTGGAGTTTCCTTTTCTTTGCAGTTTCATGCTATAAGAGTCATGCTTGCCATGGCTCTTAGCAACTTCAGCATAATTTTTTTCCCATAAGCCAAGGACTTTTGCCTTTTTAAGTAGAGGAAGAACTTTATGGCATCTCTTTGGCATATTTAAATTGCCAACATCACTCTGCTTGTGCTGTAAGACGGTTAAGTAATATTACTAGGTGAGTGTTACTTGAGCACAAACACTGGAGTACTAGGCCAGCCAGTACAGCAATTAAGATGCTGTTAATGAGCAAGAATTATGTTTGGTGCAAGTAACCTAGAGCAAGAGATGATTGACAGCGTAGGCATCGTAGAATAGTCACACAAAGGATTTCATTACCTACTCAGAGTAGTGTATATGGTGCACTTTACTAGTTGTTTATTTGGTGGATTTTTCCATTTAGTATTTTCAGATCGCATTTGACTATATGAAACTGAAGTCATGGATAAGGGATGACTGCTTGCTACTATATTGAGATAAAATTAACCTACCATTGGTTTTGTTTTTAAATGTTTAAAAAACATTTATTTATTTGTGGCATGTGTGCATGTGTTCGTGTGTGCATGTGTGTGAGTATACACTGCATCAGTGTACCTGTGAAGGGTGAGGACAACTCTCGAGTTGCTTCTCTTTTACAACCTTGTGGAGTCCGAGGATCAAACTCAGGTCACTAGACCTTTGCAAACAAATTAAGTGCCCCTGCGTGTTGAGCCATTCCACTGGTACTTGAATTTTTTCCTAAGCTAATTCTACTAAATGAAAGAGCATCAAAAATTCTTAATAGTATGATGTTTTGTTTTGAAAAAATGATTCCTTATTCCTTATTCTTACTGCATCTCAGGTTTGGTGCCCCATGTCTCCTGAGTTCTACAGAGAGTATGTGGCAATAAAAACAAAGAAACGAATCCTGTTGTACACCATGAATCCCAACAAATTCAGAGCCTGCCAGTTTCTGATCAAGTTTCATGAAAGGAGGAATGACAAGATTATTGTCTTTGCTGACAACGTATTTGCCTTGAAGGAATATGCCATTCGGCTGAACAAGTAAGAGCTGAAGATTTGGAGTTGGCTTCAAATCCCCTTCCCATCGAGAGTGTGGGAGGTGCCTGTCTCTGTGAGCTTTCAAAAACTCCCTGAGATCTAAAGGTGTCTGTTCTCAGCCCTTGTCCCAGTAACTGACGAGACAGAGAAGCATATAGTCAGAGTCAGAGGCTAGAAAATATAGAAAAGAGGAGTCTGGCCACCCTGAACTGAACTCCAGACAGCAATGAGTCCATGTCTCAGGCTAAATGAGAACTGGGTTTGGAGTCGAGGCCAGACTGTATGGCCCAAGGATTGGTAGGGCAAGATAGAGGGGCTAGCATCCCAGGTATACTTGCTTTTCTCATCACTGGGACCAAATGCCTGGTAGAATCAACTCAAGGGAAGAGAGGCTTGTTTTGGCTCATGCCTCAGGGATGTCATCTGTTGTGATGGCAGGTTAAATTAATAGCGTTATGAGGTTCTCACTATGCCATTGTTGTTCAGGCAGAGTTTTATAGTATACTGTGAATGTTTTTTTCTTTTATGAATATATTTTGTTCTTCGTGGAAATTTTACTTACCTTACTATTTTGATTTTCTATATATTAATTCTTCCCCAAATTCTTTTTGTAAGCATTAATTTCCTCTAAGTAGTATCATGAGACCTCTCATTTCTTCTGAGAGGTAATAACCCAACATGACAATAAAATCTAATAAGATAAAAGAAAAGCCCTCATGTTATGGCTGGACAAGTGTGCCTTCACCCTTACCTAGGGTGACATAGGTCAGACATTTCCAAGTGACTGCCATGTTGTCTTAGTTGCTTTCATTGCTGTGATAAGATGTCATGACCAAGGCAACTTATAAAAAGGACTGTTGACTTCAGGCTAATGGTTCAGAGAGTTAGAGTTCATGATGGTGGAACAGCTGGGAGCTCACATCTTGATCCTCAAACAGGAGGTGGGGAGGAGAAAGCACAAGTGAGCACACTGAGAACAATCTGAGTCTTTGAAACCTCAAAGCCTGCCCTTAGCGACAGACCTCCTCTGACAAGGATGCATTTCCCAGTCCTTCCCAAACAGTTCCACCAACCGGGGACCAAGGTTTCAAACCTATGTGCTCCTTTGGGGTCATTGTTGTTCAAACCAACACACGTGTTTATGCAGAGTAAAACAGGAGTCTGTCCTTAAGGAAAAGACACAGACACAAAATGCAGGCAAAGATTCCAAACTTGCACCCTCCCAGGTAAGAAGTCCATGTGCTGTATAGCTAAAGCAGTTTCTAATTGTCCATGTGTGATCATGTGTTGCTTCTAAAACTCCCTTCTCTTCTCTAGACCTTATATCTATGGTCCTACATCCCAAGGAGAAAGGATGCAGATTCTCCAGAACTTCAAGCACAATCCCAAAATCAATACCATCTTCATCTCTAAGGTATGTGGTGCAGGCAGGTGGAGCAGTGCCTTAGTCTTCCTGGAGCCTGGGAGGTACACCTGAGCTCCTGGATGTTGGCTCATATATGCTGAGGGCCTTCCTGTGTGTGCCTACTTCCTAGACTAAGGAGTGGCAGCTCTGGGTAGTGGGAGAGCTGACTTAGGGTTCTTGTGCCTTGCACGTTATCTGTAAGGGCTTTTTGCTTCTCAGGTTTGTCCCACCGCTTCCTGGAATATAGAGATTTAAATTTTATTTCCTTTATAGAAGGCATTATGTGTGTTTTCTATTCTGGCAAGAGCAGGTATTGGATGAGACTTTCCTTTTGGAGCTGGAGATGCTGAGTGTTTGGGAAGCTTCTTTTGTGGCCCCTGATGTACCTTGATAGAGGAAGGCCAGTGCCATAATGGCCTTGGGTAGGACCAGCTTGAGCATGACATCACTGCCACCGTCTATGACCCAGTGGTCCAAAACAAGTCTTTTTAACTTTTTTTTCACTCATGATCTCTTCACCCAAGAAATTTTTATATGTGTGAAAGGTCTGGGGCTTGGGGTTCACCAGGACACTCAAGCAGATGATCTTTTGGGTAAGAGTGTATTAGGAGAATTGCCTACATCATGGACATACAGACAGATGGTAGCAGCACGGCCAGAGCTCTCAGGAGAGTCCTGGAAGAAGGCTTCATAGCACAAGCCTGCAGCCAGGCTTCCCCTGATTCCTGGGAGGCATGGGCAGGCACAGTTGCTGGGGCCAGGGCTGGGTAGTCCTGGGTTCATTTAGTTGAGATGTATCCATTATACCAGTGAGCTGGCACATACTTTTAGAGTCTGACCCCATGAAACCTGTGAACTTTTAGGGAGAAGTGAGAATGGCACCTGTCACTCTCCTGGAATCCATGGAGAGTCTGTTTACAAACTCATAGCCCCATAGGGATCTGTTTGTGTAGCAGCAAGGACCTGAGAATCAACAATGAGAGGAGACATTTGTTAAAGATGAAAGTGAATTGTCAGTATGAACATGACGGACTTGCTTGCTGCTTTTACTAAAGAATTAAATCTCAGCAGATACCACAGGACATAGAGGGTCCTGTTGTAGGATGTGGAACATTGTCAGTGTTTCTCAGATTTGATGGATATTTTTTTTTTTTTTTTTTTTTTAGTTTAAGGTATTTATTTTTCCCCCCAACAGCTCTCCCTTTCAGTCCAAATAATGGTTCTTTTTCTTATAACTATAAATACAATACAAAACAACAGAAATAAATAGGCCACAATTATAAGAGTTATATGGCTTAGCATACATTCCCAATGTCCAGTCCATATGTATTTGGCACCTGACTTTAACATTCTACTATCTAACCATCTCCATGAGTTTAAAGTTCTATATCTAACTCAGCTTTCATACTAACTTGCCTCATAATTTTAAAAATATCTTCTTAGATCCAGAACACCCTCTTGATTCCTAAACAGCTCAAAATTTAACTATGAGACTCTAGGTATCTATTCTTCAACCACCTCAGAGACCTGAGAGGGATAAATATATCTGATTATATAGGAAGTGCAGGGCCTGCAGCTTCCAAAACTAAAAAATGACATACCAGTGGCTGCCTGGACAGTTCCCATTTTCTCTCCATACATTACAGCATCAATCTTCAGCCATTTGGCCCCATTTCTGGAAATCAATCTGGAGATATCTTAGAAAATTGGGAATAAATCTACCTCAAGACCCAGCCATACCCCTCTTGGGCATATATCCAAAAGATCTGAAAAGAAACCAAAAGGATATTGCCTCAACAATGTTCATAGCAGCTTTATTTGTAATAGCCAGAAACTGGAAACAACCCAGATGTCCATCAACTGAAGAATGGATAAAAAAACTGTGGTACATATACACAATGGAATACTACACAGCTATCAGAAATGAGAAAATCATGCAATTCAAAACCAAATGGATGGAACTAGAAAAGCTCATCCTAAGTGAGCTGACGCAGTCCCAGAAAGATAAACATGGTATGTATTCCCTTACAAATGGATATTAACCATACATCAGAGGATAACTATCCTACAACCCACACACCCAAATAGACAGGAACCTAGCATATCTATCCTAGGAAAAATTCTACCCACCAGTGAGTCATGGAATCTGCTGCAGGTTAGTGGAACCCCACACCCTAGATGGTGTGCCTTATCAAGCTCCAGTACGAGTGTAAGCTCTTGGGCCTCACATGACGCAAGATCTGAGGGAGTATGATATGTGAGGACCCACCTCATCTGAGGAGAAGGATATTTTTTTTTAAAGATTTATTTTATTTATTTTATGCATCTGTGTGCTCTATCTGCATGTACACCTGCATTCCAGAAGAGGGCACCAGATCACATTGTGGATGGTTGTGAGCCACCATGTGGTTGCTGGGAATTGAACTCAGGACCTTTGGAAGAACACTAGGCAGTGCTCTTAACCGCTGAGCCATCTCTCCAGCCCCTTGATGGATATTTTTAATGTATAATTTTTCAATGCTGAGAATGCAGTTTCTTATAAATAAACATAGTTCAAAATAGCAGAAATATGCTTGGGACCATTCCAGAATTGTTGGAAATTCTGTCTTAATCCCAAGTCCCAATTTACTGAAAAAAATTTTCAGAGATTTTTGAGACTGGGCTGCTTTATGTAGCCCTAGCAACCCAGAGCTAGGAATTGGCACTCTGTACACTATACTGTCCTTGAACTCAGAAATCACCTGCCTCTGCTTCCTGATTGCTGAGATTAAAGGTGTGTGCCACTACTGCTCAGCTGAATGATTTTTTAAAAATGAAACCTGAGTTAACCATTGAAATGGCAGTTTTTAAAATTAAATATTCTAATACACCATAACACAAAGATATACTAATTCAGTACTCACATGCTTCTGAATGATTGTAGGAAAATATTAAAGTCTTTGTTTTCTGTCGTTAAGCCATTATATAAGAGCAGGAAAGTTTGTGTGTACAATCGAGGTGTTTTAAGCAGCATATGATGATGACATTTGGGGTGGTGACAAGCAGTGCCAAGGGTATGTGTTGTGTGTTTAGAACCAAGGCTGTAGTGAGGTTATTCATTTGATTAAACATTTAGAAACCTTTAAAGATTGTTTAATTACATTTATTTATATATTTGGGGGAGCAGTGAGACAGTGTGCCATGTTGCTTGTGTGGAGGTCAGAGGACAACTTGTGGGAATTGGTTCACTCCTTTTACTACATGGGTTCCTACGGATTGAACTTAGGCCTTGAGGTTTGGAAGCAAGCAGCTTCACCTGCTGGGTCACCTCAGGTACCATAACCCATAGATTAAGAAGCTGGCATTTAGAATCAGGTGAAGATAGACCTAGGGAAGACATGAGTATTTTCATGTCTGGTGGTTGAGGCTGGACAAGTAGGCATGTAAGGAAAGATCTTTTTGTTTATGACTGGGTACCTCTATGGGCTGAGACCCCATGCTGAGGGACTGGCCCTCAGTGAGAGTCTTTGTGGGTAGTGCCCTGCTTTGAATGTATTGTTTTAGTGTAACTGTTGTGGGGGTTGTGGGATGCCGTGGTTGTGGGGGTGTTGCGTGTCCAAGTCTTGAGTCAAGATGGTGCTGCGTTTCCCTCTAACATCCCTTTGGATACTGGGCCAGGCTAAAGAGAACTTGAATGCGCAGCACTGTGGTTGCTTTTCTCATGGTCTGCGGGTGGGACTCTTGGGGTTGCCGGAGAAAGCAGGATCATGACAGCTGCTAGTGTGTGGGTCGACATACTGGGTGGGTTCAGGAAGTGTCAGTGCCATTGGAGAAAGTTTTCTGTGGTGACCAAATCACATCAGCTCTGAGGCAGCATATTTGGTGAACCTGGAATCTTTTATTTTTAGCTGAGATGTCATGATGGTCTTGGTTCTCCCTAAATCTCTAAAATCTGTTCTATGTCCTGAACCTCCTCTAAATCTAAATGAGTCCCACCATCCATCAGATCTATCTGTTTTCCTGTCTGTCCTGTCTCACGAACTCTGAGATCTGTGAAGGCTTTTGCACCATGGGAAATGGGGAGGGGGATTTTGGGAGTGGATGCATTCTACTGACTGAGATTGAGAAGCTGGCAATGTTATATTTTCATGGGGAAAGGTCCCAGACACCGGAATGTGCCCATGCTCACCCGTGAGCACCTGTGGTGGTGTTTCTACATGCCATAAGGAAGGTAGCCATGTTAGGGGCTGTGCCACGTGCTCCAGAGGCAGGAGGAAGCAGAGAGCCCAGTCCCACACCTACCAATTTCATTGAGGAGCCTGAGGCCCCAACTTTGAGATTTCTGGGGTTTGGAGTTGCTTGGATCCCAACTGTTCCCAGCCACACACCTCTGGAGCCACACCCAACACATTGTCCCATCTGTGCCGCTGGAGTTCTCAGTGGTCATCATGTGAGATGGGTTTTTGTACAGACCTGTTTCTGTAGGAAAAAGAAAAAAGTTGTGGCTAGCTTCTGGAGAGGCCATTCTGAGGCCTATTGTATCTACTACTGTCTGCAGTGGCAGGACCTTGCTAAGTGGAGGAAAAGGGGGTATTTCTTTAAATTATCTCCAAAGCTAATTTAAAGTTTCAACGAGGGATGGAGAGGTAACTTAGTGGGAGAGTACATGCTTAGCATGTCTGAAGCCCTAATTCCATCCCTAGAACTACAGAAATTAAAAATTTTAAATTCTGGACTAGTTGATTTGTTGTTGTTCTTACTTTTCCCTATATAAAAACTCCCAAACTCATAGCTGCTTTTTTTCTGTAGGTTGGTGACACATCCTTTGATCTGCCGGAAGCAAATGTTCTCATTCAGATCTCTTCCCATGGTGGCTCCAGACGTCAGGAAGCCCAGAGACTGGGACGGGTACTCCGAGCTAAAAAAGGTAATGCCACCTTTCCTGTGCTGCCACAGGCTGGGCAAGCCGTCTCTTACCACATAGGTTAGGAGCAGAGGGGTGAGCTGCTGGTGTGTCCAACTGCAGTGTGTTGTGCCTCATTGCCAGGGGAGACCTTGATGGGAAGGGCCCAAAGCAGGCCCAAGAGCCCACAGTCTTCATTACTTCTTATCCCACAGGGATCCATGATCTCCATGGTATCTTTGAATGGCAGTTTTTACCAGTAACTTCAGCTGCACTGGAGCTGAACACCCTCTCTGGTCTCTTCAGGTGCACCTGCAGCATATGCACAAACAAGCAGACATACACATTAGATAAGAAGTCAGATCTTGAGATGAATATGACTCTCTAAAGAGGCTCCTCTGGCCTCCACCTGGCTGCTCCTCTCCATGACAGCCATCTCTCTGATCCCCATTCTACTGATGTTCTTCTCCAGGCTTTAAGGGAAGCTCATCTTCCCTTTAAGACCTCATGTTTCTATCACCATATATTGTAATGTTTCTGTCTGAATGCTCTCCCTTCCATCTTGAGACTCAGTCATGACCTTGAGGCTCTCTCATTGTACTAAACCTTATTCCTAAAAGGAGCATATGTGTCTGCCTTCCTTTGCGACCAATCACTGTAGCCTTTTGGTTGTCATTTTAACAGTTTCCCAGGATCAAACTCAGATCACCAAGCTCAGCAGCATGTGCCAATATCCACTTAACCATCTGCTTGTCCTCTTTGTTTCTTTTTAAGTATGTTCGTTTTTATGTTTGTGATGCTGGGGATCAAACCCAGGCCCTCTTTGAGCATGCTTGGGCAAGTTCCATACTGCCAAGCAACATCTTCAACTTTTTTCTTGACTCCCTTGATGGTGATCTTCAAAGCACAGAGGACATTAATTTTGATAAAATCCCATGCAGTCAGAGTGTTTAAACATTGGGTGAAGAGCTTGTCCACTGCAGTACTAGCTTCTAGCTGGGATCCTGGTGTTAGTCATTAGTGTGGATTTTCTTAGCTTTTTCTCATCTTTTTCCTATAGGGATGGTCGCAGAGGAATACAATGCCTTTTTCTACTCTCTGGTGTCCCAGGACACACAGGAAATGGCTTATTCTACCAAACGACAGAGATTTTTGGTAGATCAAGGTTACAGTTTTAAGGTATGTATTTGTTTACCTTTGGTTAGGCTATGACAAAGGTAGGGGCACCAGCTGAAGACAACCCTCAGGCAGGCTTCATGGCTTTTTTTGTCTGTAAGTTGCTGGGATAACATCGTGCTAGCCTGGCAGTTCTGAGATGCCAGAGCCCTGTAGTTGCTGGGATAACATTGTGCTAGCCTGGCAGTTCTGAGATGCCAGAGCCCTGTAGTCACCGATAGTGTGAGCCCCTGAGGTTCCTTCTTGGGTGTGCCCCTCAGCGTGACTTGGAGAGTTCTTCCTTAGCTGAAGAAGCCTGATCCAAGGTTCTGTTCCTGAGGGATGATGAATGGAATGTTTGTAGAAGTAGAGAAGAAAATTTCCACTGTGGCCTACTAATAAGATGTTATCAGGATGCCAAGTTTCAGATTCTTGATTTACAAAGGACTACATGGGCCCCTGTGTTAGTCAGGGCTCTGTAAACGAACAGAGCAGATGTAATAAATGTGTTTATCAAAAGGGATTTATTAGATTGGCTTACGCAATGTGGTCTGGTTAGTTCAACCATGGCTGCCTCATACTAGAGGCAAGCTTGGGTGTCTCAGCAGTCTCAGTCTGGCCCTGACAGCCTGCAGATGCAGAATTCCTGAAAAGCTGCTGGTTTGTTGTAATTCTGAACAATATATTTAATACTGGCTGCAAGGGAGTGAGGGTTGAGGGATTGGGAGGAGTGGAGGGAGGAGAAACTGCAGTCAGGATATATTGTGGAAGAGAAGAGTTTGTGTGTGTGTGTGTGTGTGTGTGTGTGTGT
>CAJQZJ010008587.1:820685-839961 GCA_907164525.1 Lophiomys imhausi | reverse complement strand
GTGTGTGTGTGTGTGTGTGTGTGTGTGTGTGTAAAAGGAAGTCCTGACTGGGTGTGGTGGCACATACCTTTAATCCCAGCACTTGGGAGGCAGAGTTGCATCTTTATAAGTTTGAGGCTAGCCTGGTCTATAAAGCGAGTCCAGGACAGCCAGGAATACATACAGAGAAACCCTGTTTTGAAAAACCAATACAGAAAGAAAAAAGAAAAAGAAAAGAAAGAAGGTCCTTCACAGGAGCGCTCAGCAGCTTGCCTTTTAGCTGATCCCAAAGCACATCTCCTGTGCTGCGCTTAGGTTCCAAACAGATAGCCTCACCTAACATAGTAGCTATCCCATGTATGACACAGACACTCTATGTCCTCTTTCTAGAATGGATGGCAGTCCCTTTAGGAATGCTGAGTGTTTTTCAGTGTCTCATAACTCAAATGTGGTGACACAGATTGGCAGCACTCAACCACTGCTGTTCCTTCAGCTGATGTTGCATGCATGATTAAGAAAGCACCGATATCTGCTCAATGTGTGTCTTTCTGCTGTTAACAAAATAGGACAGGAACAGCCACAGTTCATACACTGTGTTTGCCATTGGGCTCTCTGAGCATTGGTGAGATTTCTATTATTAGCCTTAAACAGAGCAGCCTGGCCACAGTTCTTTAGCTGTGAAGTGGGTTCATTGGTCTGAGTTAATGCAAGCAGGCCTGCCTTTAGATTCCTACTTTGAGTTCATGCCTTGAGGCCCCTCAATAGTGGACTGTGGCCTGGACGTGTGAGTCAGATGAACCCCTGTTCCCTCAAAGTTGCTTTTGGTCAGAGTATATTATCGCAGCAACACAATTGCAAATAGAACATCTTACTTCTGATAGAAAATGTGGTCAGTTATTTTCAAATTTTTACTTTATGTGTGTGGGTGTTTTGATTGCATGTTTGTCTGTGTACCACATATGTGCCTGGCGCCCACAGAGCTCAGCAGAGGATGTTGGATTCCCTGGTACTGGAGTTACAGATGGTTGTGAGCCGCCATGTGAGTGCTGGGAACTGAATCCTGGTTGTCTGGAAAAGCAGCCAGGGCTCTTATCTGCTGTGCCATCTCTAGCCCCTGGTCAGTGCATTCTTGATGTCTTGTATGAAGTACTCCTTGTTTGAAGCCTAAGATGCCAGGTAGTATACTGGCATGTCTTTGCATGTATCTGTCCATGCTTTCCTTCTGTTCCTGGTGCAAGATGGGAAAATATGAGGGACTGTTCTAGAATCCAGAGATTCCTCTTTGAAGGTTTCCATTCCGAGTCCTCAGTCTGTCTTGAGCCAGTAGTCAGGCACTGTTGGACCAGTGAAGGTGGGGAGAGGTGACTGGGAGCAGGTGCACTGGGATTTGGAGGTGCGAACAGGCTCTGTCTGCTGTTGCTCTTGTAGGTAATCACAAAGCTGGCCGGCATGGAGGAAGAAGAGCTGGCTTTCTCCACCAAAGAGGAGCAGCAGCAGCTCCTGCAGAAGGTCCTGGCGGCCACTGACCTGGATGCAGAGGAGGAGGTGGTGGCTGGAGAGTTTGGCTCTAGATCTGGCCATGTGAGTGAAGAGAGAGATGTTCTCCTGTGGGACACCCACTGTATGTGGGCACATGTGTACACACAGGCCATGCATGTGCACACACACGCACACTCATGCACACACACACACCCACACAAACCTATGAGCATGTAAGCAAGTAAGATTGGGGAAAACTGAACCTTTGGAAGAAACAACCCCATTGTCTTTCAGCGTGGGCTCCTTGTATACGTATCGTCAGTCAGAGGGGCTCACAGTGACAGTGATGGGGTCCTGCCTGTCAATACAACAGCCTGCTAGTGTTGCTGCCCAGGATGAGAACCCTGCAGGCTCTGGCCCTAGCAAGTGCTGTATCTGTTGGTCTGGGGTTAGCTGTCTCACCTTTCCTCGTCAGTGAGAGAGCTCAGCCTTCAAGATGAGTCTGTTGATTAACTCAAACCATAGCTTCAGTATGGTGAAAACCTTAGCATTCTCTAAGAAGCCTTTCACATGGACTTAGTGAGCACCTGCTGTGCCCCAGGCATGAGCACATAGTATAATCACTGAATGCATCATAAGTACTGTCAGGCCCTTCAAGGATAGGAGTGAAATTGAATCAGTTGTTCCAAGAATTCTAGTTTCTGAAATTCAGTGATATTAAAGCCAACAGGTGAGCATTAGCCAGAACAAGACTAGAAAGAAGCAGCCAATACCACTTAATCAGGTTCCAGCACCTCCAGCCAAGACCTTTCTCATGCCAGGCAGTCTGCATGTTAGTCCAGGGTGCCAAGGTGACCTTTGGTGCTGTTGGATTGGTCCCCTGAGATCAGGCTCTGGAGGGCCTGGTGTGAGTGCTCAGGTGCCCATTTCCCTAACATCTGTTCACTTGCAGATTGGCTCTGGGTCACCCTGGCTTATGTGGTTGCTGTTCACAACCATCTTTGGTTTTGTTTTGTTTTGCTTGAGTTGGGTGTCACCATGTAACTGGCTGGCCTGGAACTCAGAGAGATCCACCTGCCTTTTCCTCTGCCTTTCAAGTACTGGGATTGAAGGTGTTCACCTTCCTCCCCAAGCTCCATATCCATCTTTGTAGCAGATCATTTTACAGGCACTCAAAACTTGCTCATAGCTTTGGAGTTGAGTCCTATCAGTTCAAAGTATCTTAGGAGATCTTAAAAGACTCCCACCCTAACTTTTTTTTTTTCATTTTGTTTTATGTGTATGGGTGTTTTGCCTGCATGTACCTACACATGCTTGTGTGCCTGGTGCCCACACAGGCCAGAAGGATGCATCAGATCCCTTGGAACTGGAGTTACAGATGATTTTGAGCTGCCATGCTCACAACTGTGCTGGGAATTGAACCTGGGTCCTCTGGAAGAGCAGCCAGTGCTCTTAAAGGCTGAGCCACCTCTCTAGCCTGAGAGTGTTATTTTAAAAACAATGTACTGAATGGCTGGGGGTTTAGCTTGGTGGTAGAGTACTTGCCTAGCATGTTCAAGGCACTGGGTTCAGTCCCCAGCAGCATACATGTGTACACACACACACACACACACACACACACACACACACACACACACACAATTGAATTTGGTTATGAGAGCTGTAACAGTGTTCTTTGGACATTAACCTTAGCTTGACTTCTGTCTCCCCCGCAGGCATCGCGGCGCTTTGGCACCATGAGCTCCATGTCTGGGGCAGATGACACTGTGTATATGGAATATCACTCCTCCCGAAGCAAAGCTTCCACTAAGCATGTGCACCCACTTTTCAAACGCTTTAGGAAGTGACGACCCACCCTGCTACTCGATTGAAGACTGGCTGCCTAGATCGTGGAAAAAAGAGGCTTCTCAGTGTGGTAGCTTCTCTCCAGCACTGTGGACTTTCCTAGTGTTGATGATCTAAATGTAGTCCCTGTTGACTGACTGTTCTCAAAACCAATCAGCATTAAGGCTTTGACTCTGCCTTCATGAGTCACCCGGGTTTAAAAAGGAGAGAAACACTATTGTTTTTTATTCAAACTTGTTGAGAGTGGATCATTTCTGTATATAAAAATTACATCACTTAAGGCACATTTGTCTTTATTCTACTGAATAAATTAAAAACTGTAATTTGGGGTATCCTTGACCTTCAAGGAGAAGTAGACGCATTTCCATTCATTTCCAGTTGATAACCAGACGAAATTATAATGTGAATTGCAAATGTGAATTTAGTTTTCTCTAAGGGAATCTCACTGGGGAAACAGACTACTTACTCTTAAGGGTAGACTGCATGGCCTGCAGTAGATGGCCAACAGGAAACAAACTCAATGGCATCTTCAGAAGTTCCTTGTCTCATAATGTTGTGTCAGGACTTTTTCTTTTTAAAAATTTATTTTAGTTCTTTTAATTTTTACTTTATATATATTTTTTCTCTTCTCTCTTTTACCCTACAGGTCCTCTGTGTATATATTATGGCTTTCAGTTTACTGTTTTTATGAGATTCCTGAATGTGAATGAGCAGGTCTCTGTTTCTTATGCCTTCTCTTGTCTGCCATGTGGGTAGTGTGGGTGAGGGAGAGATGCCTCCACCTCACCCTTTGTCACCTGTAGCAGATGGGAAAGCTGGCTCAGGGACATGAGCAGTAGAGAAGGCCTTGCACCTCGACTGGGAGCACAGTAGAGCTGACCCTGTGGTGGGGTGTAGGTGAGCTGCTGGCCCCGAGGGTGTGGGTGTGAGAGCTGACCCTGCAACTTGTCTGCCAGTGCTGGTGGCATGGGTGAGGGAGAGATGCCTTCCTCCACCCCTCCTTATCCCTTGCCACCTATGACAGGTGGGAAAATGGGCCCTGCACCTCATCTGGGCAGCATAGTAGAGCTGGCCCTGCCGTGGATAAGCTAGCCCCAGAAGGCATCAGAGTGGGAGAACCAGCTCTACCTCCTTGCTGGTAGTGGGATTGGATGAGCTAGCCTGGGCAGTGTTGGAGAGCTTGCCCTGGTGGCGTGGGTGCAGAAGAGCTGGTTGGTTGACCAGCTCAGCTACCATCCAGGCCCAGATCTAGGGCTTCGAGTTGGCCCACCCCGACATCTGTCCTATTGGTGAACTGCAGGAGCATTCATTGGTCCTACAGATCCAAAGCTGCAGGGTCTCCATGACACAAGGCAACAGGATATCCTAGAGGAGTCCTGCTGAGGATCCAGTATTGATAATGTAGCAGAAGCAAGAAGCCTCAAACCAGACCAATGACTCATTGCAATGAACATTTGCAAGCAAGAAGTGTGGACAAAAGGGTATACTGTGGGACACACTGTGACACACTACAGCTTCCACAATGAGATTTTTTGTTTGTTTTCTTTTGGAGTCGTGGTTCCAAGGGTGGAGGGTAGGTACACAGGGAGGGGGAGATGAGAGGGATTGGGTACATGATGTGAAATTCACAAAGAGTAAAAAGTTAAATAAATTTTTTTATCTTAGTATTTTTAATTTTTATTTTATTTATATATTTTTTCTTCTCACCTGCCTCTGCCCTATGCCCAGCGCTGGAGTTATAAGTGTGCACGACCATGCCCAGCTGTATATATACATTCTGTTGTTCAAATAGGACCTGCTGCTTGGGAGGTGCTGTCTACCGAGCCAGCTCCTCAGGCCTCTTTCTCTTGTTGTTGAAGTCAGGCTCTTTTCTAAGAAGCGCTGCTTAACCTGAGCTCACACTCTTCCAAGTTTACAAGTTTTCTAGTCATGTGCATTACATGTAGTCTTTTGATCAATCATGAGTATTTTTTTTTCCAGTGCTTGGTGTTAAACCCAAGGCATTGGACATTTTAGATAAGTGCTGTACCTCTGGGACACATCCCCGATCTTGAGTTAATTACTGTAAGAGATGGGGTAAGGTTCTATTTCATTTGTATGTGTGGATATCCCGCTGAACCACTTATGTAGGATATTCTTCACTGAAATTGTATTGGTCCCTTTTTCAAAAAGGAGCTGACTGTAGGTCTCCAGGCTTATTTCTGCACTCTTGATCCTCTTCCTCTAATAGAGATGTCTGTTTTTATGCTAGTACCATACATGTTGATTATTGATGTATCCTGGTTAGTTTTTAGCAGTGTGACATAAATTAAAGTCACCTGGGAAGAGGGAACCTCAATTGAAGAATTGCCCCCTTCAGATTGGCCTGTGGGCATCTCTGTGCGGGATTGTCATGATTAATGATTGATGTGGGAGAGCCCGGCCCACTGCGGGTGCTAAGTGGGTATAGTATCAGATGGCTCTCAAAATTCCTATCTATCACCCCAAGATGAGTGCAGCTCTCAAGCCTCATCAGGGAAGCTCCATTGCATAATTGTGTTAATGAAGGAACTCACCAAAGTGCAGAGAGTGTCAGTGGCGTGCTCGGCTACAAATGGGCGCATATGTTGTGCTACCTCCCCGAAGTTCAGGGACATTGTAAAAGAGGGGGGTCAAAAGACTGTAAGAACTAAAGGGCAAGATGTTAAATCTTTAACAAGCAATCAATTTAAACTTGGTTAAGAAAATAAACTATTAATGTACATTACCTGTGTTCATAACTGTTGGATATCTAAGATATACATTTTCTGGGTTTTAGATACAGACTCCTGAGTTTTCATTAAAACCTCATTAAGTTGTTCCCTAAATTTTGTAATAGCAATAATGTTAAGATTAAAGTATATAAAAAGTTGTTTAAAGTGAATATTGTAACTAAGTTAATATAAGGATTATAAAATTGGTAAGGTTAATTCATTACCCTGAGATACAATTAATGTTTGGTTTTCTACAACAATATTTTCTTAAGTATTGATTTGTTTTTAATATCCTCTTACTAAATAGATATTTGAAACCTGTGATTGCAATTTAGTTTTTTTTATGTTTTACCACTGAACAAAGCCTTTGCTTTTTGGAGAGCCAGTCATTGCTTTAATCATAGAACAAAATTTATTTAGACAGTGATGTCTACTTACAACATTCCTACTAAATTACATAGTGATTGTACACTTGTTTTATTGAACAAAAATTTAAATCTGTTTATGAAATTGGATCTGTTAAGAAAACAAATAATGCAGCCGGGCGGTGGTGGCGTACGCCTTTAATCCCAGCACTCGGGAGGCAGAGGCAGGCGGATCTTTGTGAGTTCGAGGCCAGCCTGGTCTACAAAGCGAGTCCAGGACAGCCAGAGATATTCAGAGAAACCCTGTCTCGAAAAACCAAAAAAAAAAAAAAAAAAAAAGAAAACAAATAATGCATAATATTGTAAAAGACTTTTAAAAATTATTCTGTTTTATTTTATTTTGTGTGTGTGGGTGTTTTGTCTGTATGTATGTCTGTGCACCAAGACTGTGCCCAGTGCTCATGGACATCAGAAGAAGGCATCAGATCCCCTGGAAGTGAAGTCACCAACAGCGGGTGCTGGGAATTGAACCTGGGTCCTCTGGAAGAGCAGTCAATGTTTTCAACTGCTGAGTCATCTCTAACCCCAAGACTTTTAACTCTGATAAGGAACATTCAGAATTAGTTACAGTCTTCCTCAAAGTAGAAATTAAAAAAAGAAGCAACCCACAGATGTTTCTACCAACAAAAGGGGGGGGGGGATTACATTGTATCAGAGACTCCATTCTGACTACTCGCTAGGAGGCAGAGCTTTCTCACCATCTGAGAGCACAGTCTGTGGATTTCTAAAGTGCTGCATGAACTCATCTTCACCACTGACAAATGAGCACCCTGAATTATTACACGCTTCTCTCAATTTTTGAGTTTCTTAAATATTTTTGTAATTACATTTTAAAAATTGTTTACATCTAATATTCTACTGGGAATATTGCTAAGTGATAAAATAATACTTGTCTTGATTTTAGTGATGGTACAAATGAAAATATTATGTTCTTTCATTTGATCGTGCCTTTTTGTTCTGACTCTTTGCTTACCCTATACCCCTAACTTATTCAAAACTAATGTTTAAAAGTTTCAAGCTTTTTCAGTCTTTATAAATACATACATATATTCTCATTATTCACTATTATTTGGGTAAAACAAAATAACCTAGTTTTTAACTTAAACTTTAACTCCATTTACTCTAATTAAACAACACTTTTATTTTACTAATCAAAATAGGAGACAATATTACAGTGACTCCTTCCAAAATACCACTTCTAACCATTTAAGAATAAGTAAGGTAGCCGGGCGTTGTGGCGCCCATCTTTAATCGCAGCACTTGGGAGGCAGAGGCAGGTGGATCTCTGTGAGTTCAAAGCTAGCCTTGTCTACAAAGTGAGTCCAAGACAGCCAGGGATACATAGAGAAACCCTGTCTCAAAAAACAAAACAAAAGAATAGGTAAGTAGTTCATAGAATACAAATAACTGGAAATATACAGGGAACTGTATAGTCAATCTCATTAACATATGTACATTTGGATTATTTTAGAAATGTTTGCTTCATGTTGTGTTCACTCCATTAGGGCAAACTGTTCTTTGTTGAGTTTTTTGTTTGTTTGTTTGTTTGTTTGTGTGTTTTGTTTTCTAAGACAGGATTTCTCTGTGTATCCCTGACTGTCTTGGAACTCAACTGTGTAGACCAGGCTGGTCTTGAACTCTGAGATCCTCTGTCTTTATCTTCAGTGCTGGGATTGAAGGCTGATGAAAGTCTTAAAAACCCTTCTTTAAGATCATCTGCTCTTACCACTTCTATTCACCATCAAACTGAAGATTCCAGGGCAACTAGACAAGGAAAGGAATTGGTATTGAGAAGGAAAACGTCAAAGCATCTCAGCGGATGCCATCCATGATCTATGTAGCACACAGGAAGTGAAAATGGACAAACACAAACTCTGAGAGCTAACAAACAGGCTCTTTAGAGTTACAGGGTATACAGTCAACAAACAGAACAGATTGTGTTTCCTACACTAGCAAGGAACAGCCTGGAAATGAAACCAAGAAAATCACTGTACTTAAGACTGGGGAGCTGGTCAGCTGGTAAAGTGTTTGCTGTTATGTCTTAGGGTTTCTATTGCCGTGATGAAACACCATGACCAAAAAACAAGTAGGGGAGGAAAGGGTTTATTTGGCTTCCATATCACACTTCCACAGCCCTGTTCATCACCAAAGGAAGTCAGGACAGGAACTCAAGAAGGGCAGGAACCTGGAGATAGGAGCTGATCCAGAGGCCATGGAAGGTGCTACTTACTGATTTGCTCCTCATGGTTTGCTTGGCCTGTTTTCTTATAGAACCCATGACCACCAGCCCAGGGATGGCACCACCCAAAATGAGCTGCCCCTGACCCCCACATCAATCACTAATTAGGAAAATGCTCTACAAGCTGAATCTTATGGAGGCATTTCCTCAATTGAGGCTCCCTTCTTTCAGATGACTCTAGCTTGTGTTAACAATTATTATGCAACAGAACTTCTCTGTTGAAGTTTGAGAGTTGCACTAATCTATGGATAAGAGACCAGAATTTTGAGAGCAGTTTGATACTATATCCATTTAGGAAAATTACAGTAGTAGGTTCGCTGTTGAATCCCACGAGCTCCAGCCAGATTTACAGCCCCAAGCATCTTTTGTCTCCATTGGGGTGGGCCCCGCCTATTTTACCTTTTGCTTTCAGCAGTTTTTGCTACTAATATCTATTAATGGGATGCAGTGTAGACTTTGGTTCTCAGCAGAACCAAGGGCGTTTCTGTCTTGGAGCTTAAAGCGCCATGGTTGTGTGATGTATGTGAATTGTTCATGTGTAAGGGTCACATGATCAAATGGCTGCCCAAAGTGAGGACTGTTCAAGTTACTGAGCTAGCCATGCACAGATACATAAAACACAGACTGTGATATTCTAAAATCAGGAGGAGACCAGAAAGAAAGGCTTTCAAGAGCGGGGGGTCTTTAGCTGGATTTGTAAACTCTGTGGGATTTAAACCAGTGAGATAAAAGCAAAGTTGTTTTCTATTTATTATCGTCTCAATGTTTTCTTGATAGTTCTGGCTTGACACAGTGATGTTTTATTCTGTCTATATTTATAAATGAAGGTGTGTGTATGTTTCTCTAAACGGAATCTACTTAGTTGAAACACTGTGTGTGTGTCTGTCTCTGTGTGTGTGTGTGTGTGTGTGTGTGTATGCATGTCCATACATGCTCTTGTGAAGGCCAGAGGTCAGTATCAAGTGTCTTTTTACCCCAGGCTGCAGGGTTTTTATTACTGTTTTTCTTTTCTTTTTTTTTTCTTTTTTTGAGGCAGGGTCTTTGTTTTCCATTCTGCATAATAATCCATTAATGAAATGAAAATAATATCAATTCCTCACACCATTTGTATTAATGTATATTAACATTAATCTAATGTGATACTGTTGAGTCCACTATGGTGGCAGAACACCGTCGGCATGAGCACCGTAAATATATAGAGTTAAGAACGCAGCTCTGCCCTATTAACCAGCCATGTTTTGAATCACTGGGAGGTGGCAGCAAACGTGCTACCTATTGCGTTGGCGTGAATGAGGAGAGCCCCCCCCACAGGGTCATGTGTTTAAACAGCTGGTTCCCAGTTGGTGGTGCTGTTTGGGGAGTTTATGGAACTTTTAGGAGATAGAGACTTGGTGAAGAAAGATGTCACTGGCGGTGGCTTTGAGAGTTTACGGCCTTGCCCCACCTCTAGTTTGCTTTCCCTGCCTTCTACATGGTGAAATGTGATCAACCAGCTTCCTGCCCTGGCCACCTGCTGCCAGGCTTTCCTTACTGGTTAGGGACTCTTATCCCTCTGGGACTTGAAGCCAAAATAAACTCTTTAGTTGCTTTTGGTCACGGTACTTTATCATGGCAACAGAAAAGGAACTAATGTAGCTATTGTAGATATATTGAGGTAGACGAAGGAATTTTGAGGCTGAAATGAAATAATATGGAGAGAATTACTGAACAATGTGATGGGTCCCATTATCACCCTGCACAGTGTAACCTGGCCTTAGCTGCAGAGTTTTTGATTATGAGCCCCAGATTCACATTTCCATAAGTTATCTGCTGGGTCCACATCACTAGTTGCCAGGTAGAGTGCTCAGGGAGCTCCCACAGCTCTGGGAAGCCTGAGGCTGGTAGCCTATGCATAGATTGAGACCATTGGCATCTCCTGTATTTCCTGACTTCCCCTTCCTTTATTCCTTGCACCTCACCCACGACAGGCTCTCTGCTGCCAATGTTTGAGCCAGAGGTGAGGAAGGGCTGTGGCACAGGAGAGGGTAGTGGACTGATGATACTCTGGAGGTGGCCAGAGCCTCTTGAGTTGGGCAGGCTTCACAGAGCCACCAATTCCCCCTTGTCTTCTTGGGGGTTTCTTGAGAAGAGAGTTCCCGGTCTTTAACCTCTTAAGAAATAGAAAATGCACCTATTCCAGGTGGCTGTGTGTGTGTGTTCATGTGTGAATACAGGTAGATACAGGTATACATGTGTTTGGCTTGTATTTTGAGGTCAGGGGACAATTTTGGGTGTCAGTCCTCAGGTACTTCAACCTTTTGAGACAGGATCTCTCTCATTGAAACTTCAAGACATTGGCCAGTCCAGCTAAGCAATGAACTTTTAGGGACCATGAGACGAAACCCAGAAAATATTAATATTTTAACATTAATAAACATTATTAATTATTATTATTATTAAACATTTAGCTGTTAGACCATTCACACTGTCTCTCCCTGGGCTTCAGGATGCTCGGTTGTCTGTTCTATCTTTTTTTTAAGTTAGGCAGTCACAGTGCCCCTTCGCCAGTCTCCCCTGATATAAGTCACTAACTTAAATACACCACATCAGTCTGAAGTTGATTCAGAGGTCTATGATGTGTGCAGAGTTAAGTTCAGAAGATAGTCAGGATCCGGTTGTGGAGAATGTAGATCCTTTAACTGCTGGGTCCACCATGACTTATGTTTACCGGTTAGGGGAGCTTTGTGTTGTATGTGAAAAGTTCTCACTTAACCACTGGCGGGTGACTGCTGCGGTTGAGTTCCTCACCGGCTGGTATGTACAAGTCCTGATGCAATCCCAGTAGCAGCAAAAGTATCAGGCATTCAGTCAACCTGGAACCAATGAGTTGAGGGTGTATTGCCGATTATTTTTTTCTTTTAAGTTTCTGTTTATAGGGGCCAGGGAGATGGCTCGGTGGGTAAACTGCTTGCAATATAAGGAACACCTCACACCCCTGAAACTCTGCATGAAAGTTATTTTTACCTGATATTAAAATGATGAATCCAGTTTGCTTTATTTGCCTGGCATTCCTTTCCCATCGTTAATTTGCTTAACTATCTCTTAGCCATCTCCCCTCCCCCCTGCCCCCTGCAAATTCCTTGCACTGTATTTGTTTAGAAATGCTGCGTTGCTGTATGGACTTTCTCATTATGCCTCCGATGTCAACCCTATGTGTGTTAGTGAGAGCTCTCTAGAAGAACAAAATTGACAGAATAAATGTATATTACAAGGGGCTTTCTTAGACTGGCTTCTGTGATGATTCATCGATGGCCGTCTGTATGCTGCAGATGCTGAGTATCTGGAAGCTGTTCAGTCCATGAGTCTGGGTGCTTCAGCTCTTCCAGTCTGGCACTGAAGCCCTGGAGGGCTCCTGAAAAGCCATTGGCCTTCAGTCCACATAGGGAGACTAATGAAGGAGGACTTTGATCTGAAGATGGGAATGTAGCAACAGAAGAGGGAAATTTGCCAGAGTGAAGGCAAACAGGCAAAAACTTCTTTCACCAACCTCCTTTTATCTGGGCACCACCAATATTTAGATGTGTCTTCCTACTTCAGATAATCTGATCAAGAAAAATCACTGCTAGGAGTACCCAGTGGCTGGCGGAATCAGGGCAGGAACCTGGAAGCAGGAACTGAAGCAGAAGCTGGGGAGGAGTGCTGCTTACTAGGTTGGTCACATAGTTACCTGGTCTGCTCCCTTATACATCCCAGAACCACCAGCCCAGGGGTGGCACCACCCACAGTTGGCTGGGCCCTCCTCTATTACTAATCAAGAAAAGCTGGGCGGTGGTGGCGCACGCCTTTAATCCCAGCACTTGGGAGGCAGAGGCAGGCAGATCTTTGTGAGTTCGAGGACAGCCTGGTCTACAAACTGAGTCCAGGACAACCAGGGCTACCCAGAGAAACCTTATCTCAAAAAACCAACCAACCAACCAACCAACCAACCAAACAAACAAACAAAAAAACAAAAAAAAAGAAAGAAAAAAGAAAAAGAAAAAGAAAAAGAAAATGCCGCCCCCTTCCCCCTTGCATACAGGTCAATGTGAGAGTCATTTTCTCAGTTAAGGTTCTCTTTTTTCAGATGATCTTGGTCTGTGTCAGCTTAACAAAAACCAACCAACCAACAAACAAACCAAAACACCAAAATAACCCGCCCCCCCCAAAAAAGAAACCCTAAGCAGCATCGCCTACTTTATTCATAGTTTTTAGTTTCCTCTCTGTGGCAGGCGGAGTCCAGCCCATTAGAACAGCTACACCATGCTCTCAGCGAATACACTAGATTCCATGACAAAGGAGAATTAAGATTACAGATGAAATCACGGCTGCTGGCTGCTCCCAGTGGGGGGCTCATGCTGTCTCAAAGATCCATTCAGGTAGGGGAGAAGAGTGTCTGTCCCTGAGATGTAGCGTCACTGGTCCTTAAAATGAAGGAAGGGCCATGCTGGAAGGAATCTGGGGGACTTCTGGAAGCAGAAGAAGCTGTGGAGCAGACTCCTCCTTGGGGAAGATGCTCCAGTGACCCTGCACTGCATGTTTGCAGGCCTGTGAGCAAATTAAATTCACAGCTGTTGGCCTGAGCTGCTGAGTTGGAGGTAGTAATAGAAAACTGACAGAGCTGGCTGCCGAGACAGTCTGTAAAGCTTTGCATGCATGAGGACTTGTGTTTGATCTCCGGAACCCACATTAAAAAGAAAATCGTGTGTGGTGGTGTGCACTTGCAATCCCAGTCAGTGCTGGGGAGGCAGATCCCTGGGACTCATTGGATAGCCAGACTAGCCTATCTGGCAAAGATCCAGGGCAGTGAGAAACCTTGTCTTGAAAGAACCCAAAATGGACAATGTCCTGTTGAGTGACAGCTGAGATTGTCCCCAGGCCTTCACATATACACAGACCTACAGACATAAGTACATTGCACACACACACACACACACACACACACACACACACACACACACACAACCTAATACACTGCCCATATGCTTGACCCTCAGTCCTTTCTTTTCTGTGAACTCATCTGTGCATTTGCTGCACAGATGAACAGAACTTTATTCATCTCTTCGAAGTGTTTTGTAACAGAAGGATTGGTGCCAATTGAGCTGAGCCTTCTATTAGAAAGAGTCACAGTGTCATTCATAAGCAGGCCACTTTCCCTGGGCCCCTCCATTGCACTCCTTCCCACTTCATTAGCGTGTCCTAAGGGAGTGTATAGATGGAAGACAGCACTCCCTCCCCACACTATGTGAGGATGACTGTGGGCTCCAGGATCAGTGTGTCACAGGAAACATGCAGGAAGTGTTCCAGTCATACCGACAGTTTATCTTACGCAGGCTCTGCTTGGTGATTTAGTTCCTACACAATTAAAACTACTCAGACCCACTGGCATGGCTTATCTCAGACACTGTGTAGGGACTAGCAAAGCTTTGTAGTGTGGGGGTGCAACTTGGGATTGGGGGTCTCTGCAGAGAGATAATGATGACCATCAGTGCTCTGCAGTGTCCCACTGTGGTTCCTTCTCAGGGACCATGTCAGAAATGTGAGCCATGCTGATGTCAGATGAATGCTAGGAGGTTCTCTCAATATCACCACACACAGATATTTAAATTATATGCTTAGTGAAAGCCTAGCATTACCATGTTGCTCACACAAGCCTTCCTGGGTCTCTCATGCTGAGCCACAGATATCATAAGTGGGATTTCAGTGCATATGACAGTGCGCTAATGTTGGCATGAGATGTTAGAATAGTACCCCACCCCCACTCCTCAGAGGACTGGAGGATGTTTATTAACTTCTGTGTCAGAAAATATGGCCAGAATACATTTCATACAAAACTATATTTGGTGTGTATGGGGGAGCTGGACTCAGGTCCTCATGCTTGTAAAGTAAGTACTCTTATCCCAAGTCTTCTCCCAGCCCCCAAACAAATGCTAAAGAAGGAAACAGCAATGCAAGATGTTTCAGGTTTGGGTGGACAGAAGGAACATCTTCCTCCAAGGGTTGGGTGCAAGTTTTTAAGTGAGACCCCAGGAAAGTATGGGGTCCCTTGAGCAAACACCACTCTCATAACTCTGTCCTGGGGAAACAATAGCAGGAGGGTTCAACAAACAGCTGTGGTGACTGCTGATATCCACGACCCCAGGAAACCAAATTTTCCATACTAAGGGCACAGTTGTCTAATAAGAAAGACCTCCTTCCTTGAGACTCATATAGAAGCTTGGGAATCCCTCAGGCTGCTCTCACACCAGATTCATACAGTCCTCTCATGTTTCACTACCTTCTAGAACAACTCACAACTTCCCTGAGTATGGTACTCCTGATCACAGCCTTATTGATACTCAACATGACCCAAAGAGAGGCAGTAGAGATAGATTGTTGGTCTTTGTTTGAACCCGTGACACACATATCAACAGACATTTATCTGTCGAGCGAGCGTCTAGTGCATACTGTGTGCCTCCAAAGCTTGGTTTTCTGTGTCCCAGGCGGGTCTGGTCAGGCAGAGAGGTGTGGGTGTGCACAGGCTCATCACTCCCACCACTAGATGGGGCTGCTCCTCAGCTGCCCTCTTGATGTCCTGTGGGCTCAAGCTGTGCGAGGAGAGCACTCTCATGCTGCCAGGAAGCAATTAAAACGGTCTAGGGTCTAGTCTCTGCTGAGATGCAAAGGAGACTGGCTCAGGCTGACTTGGAAACACCCCAGTCTCAGGACATGTGTGTGCAGGCCAGAGGGCAATTCCAGGTGTTGTTCACTTGTTTATTCGTTTTTTCTTGAGTTATCTATTTTTTTCATATAGTATATTTTGATCATATTTCCCAACTCCTCCAGGAGTCTCCCCACCTCCTTATCTAACCTTCGTGTTCCTTCGTGTACTCGTTTTCTCAACCCCCAAAACAGAACAAAAACACAAAAAGAAAACCAGAACAAACAAAAAACAATAATACCAATACACACACAAAAAGCGCCAAAACAAAACAAAAAGCCTATAAAACAACAATGACTGAAACACACATGAAGTTCATTTTGTGCTGGCCAACTACTCCTACGCATGGGACCTGCCCTAAAGTGTGACTGATATACCCAGCGACACTCCACTGGGGAAAGAAAGCTGGGTTTCCCTTTCCCAGCAGGTATCAGTTAAAAATAGCTTCTTGGTTACAGGTAGACTTTGCATTCACTTTTCCTTCTTGGTACTAGGATTTTTGGCTTGATCTTGTGCAGGTCTTGAGATGTTTATTCTCCTCCCCTGCTTCATTTTGTAACCCTGACTGGCTTGAAACATACCATCTACACCATACTGGTCTCAAGCCCATGGACATCCATCTACCTACTTTTGTTCCCTGAGTGCTGGGACTAAAGGCATGGGCCACCGCAGCAAGCACGGGCCTCCTTGTTTTTGGGGACAGGTTTCTCATTAGCCTGGAAGTTGCTAATTAAGGTATGCTACTATCCATGAGTCCCAAGGATCTGCCTATGTCTACCTACCCAGATCTGGGATTACAAGTGTGTACGGCCATTGCCAACTTTTAAAATATTTATTTATTCCTAACTGCAGATAAGTGTAGTGTCGCGTCCCTCTTGACCGGCAAGAACGACGCAACTCGCAAAAGCTCTTCTCAAGCAGTTTATTCAGGTCCCTTGAAAACAGTCTTCCGAATAGGGCCGGGCAGACCCAACCCACAGGCTAAATACTAAATGAACAGCCAATCAAGTAAAGCCACGTAGTGCTATCTTAGAGGCCCACGTATGCGGAAGCAAGCCAGATCAGCGGTCTTAGCCAAATATGGACTTGTTTACCACCGAGAGCGCTCACCGTCGGGCTGGTGGAAGGCGGAGACCAGCGCCATCTTTAAGGCGCGGCACGTCGCAGCTCTCTACAGTGTAGCTCTCACCCATCATCAAAGAATCTTCTTTTAGTAGCAGAGAACATTATAGAAATCCACCATTAGTAAAAACACAGAGAACAACTGGCTGTGTGGTACCCAACATCTACAACACAACAGTGTATACCTTAGGCTCAGGGAGCATCATAGAAAAGGGGTTGGGGGAGAGAACTCACACATATGCTTTCAGATAGTGTCTTCTATATATGACAGGGAGCTGTAGCCATGAAATCTTAACAACATGGTCACCTAAAAAAGACCTGCACAATGACACCAGTTGACATGCCAATGTGGAAGGGGAAATTTCATGGGGTCCCAGCCCTAGATAAAGAGCTTAAAGCAATTAATAGCTCCTGATAGAGAATCAGTGTTCACCAGGAGCCCCCTGATAAGTTATTTAGTCCCAAGTGGTCTGACCTAAACACCTACACACATGAGCAACATGATATGGGCTCAGCAGGTCACATATATAACAACAATAAAGAAGAAGAGGTCACGACGGATTTGAGAGAACGGGAGGACAGGTGGACTTGGAGAAGGGAGAGGTGGAAATGATGTAAACACGGTGCTCATGAAAGAAATTCTCAAAAAAAGGAAAAATATAAAAAGTGACTTAAGAATTTACTATTGTGTATATGAATGATGTGTGTTTGAGTGTGAGCCCCTCATATGTGGACAAGTTCTAGAAGTTGGTTTGCTCTTTCCAATGTGGGTTCTAGGGATCTGTCTCGGGTTGCCAGGCTTGTGTAGCAAACACTTTTACCTGCTAGGTCGTCTTGCCAGCCCAATGCTCAGCTTTTTAAACTGTGGTTTCTGGGGGATGAGACTCAGGTTCTCAAGCCTGTGCAGCAAGTATTTCACCAACTGACTCATCACGCCAGTCCTCAGAGTGACATTTTGACAGCTCAGAACTTACAGTCCGGTGAGATGCAAAAGCCCAGTTTGTTCTGAGGTAGGATTATGGGGCACAGGTTTTATTTTTTGGTAGTTCCGTGAAGTTCAGTATTTTTTTTTTCTTCCTACAAGTTTAAATTGGGAAAACAATTTAAGCCTATAGAAAAGTAACGGAATATACACTGAGCACATGTCTGTAGCTCACTGCCACTAACATTTGGCTTCATCTGCCTAGTGCTTTCTTTATGCACTGTGAACCTGTGAGGATGTGAATGAATATTCATGAGTATGCAAGTATATGGGGCTGTGTGAGAGTATATATATATATATACATATATGTATATGCTAGAATATGTAGTGTACTAGAGAGTATACATAGTATATGCTACTGTGTGTGCATGTATGTATGTGAGAGAGAGAGAGAGAGAGAATCACTTTCAGGGGTTGGAGAAATGGCTAGTTGATAATCTTTGCTGTGTGAGCATGAGGATCTGTGTTCAGTTCCTTTCCCCCCACATAAGTTGTATGGCAGATAGTCCACACTTTTAATTTTAGTGCTGGTGAGGAAAGATCGGGGACCTCTGGGGCTTGTTGGCCAGCCAGCCTAACTTAATTGGCAAGCCCAGGTCAAAAAGAGACCCTTTCTCAAAATACAGAGGGCTCGGCGAGTAAGAGTGAAAGACATGAAAGCCTGACCACCTAAGTTCAATTCTGGGAACCAATGTAAAAAGCCAGATGCAGGGGCACACATCTGTTACTCCAGCACTCTATGGCGAGAAAATTCATATGGAAGCTCTCATGCCAGCTAGCCCAGTGTACACAGCACAGGAGCAGAAACAAGAGACACCTTGCTTCCACATGGTGGAAGATGAGCTGCAATCCCCAAAAGTTGTCCTCTGACCTCTACACATGTGCTATGTGTGCACTTGAACTTACACAAACACACACACACAAACAAACAAAAATCAAAATGGAAAAAAAAAACACAAGGTGACAGCTCCTGAGGAATGACACTGGAGGTTGTCCTCTAACCTCCACATTCATGTGACACATTTACCCATTCACTTGTGCACACCAAGGAGCACCTGGAAACACTGTGTCACTTCTCCTGCATGCTTCAGATGTGTCTCCTAAACACAAGGACATTTGATATTCTCTGACAAAGTAGTACCCTTCTTGGTGGTACTATACTTTTTTGGGGGGTAGTATTTTTTAAAGTTGAAAATAGTTTTTTTCCTTTTCTTTTTATTTGGGGGGGGGGTTCAAGACAAGATCTGTGCAACAGTAAGGGCTGTCCTGGATTCACTTTTTAGACCAGGCTGGCCTCGAACTCACAGAGATCTATCTGCCTCTGCCTCCCAAGTGCTGGGATTAAAGGCATGTGGCACCACACCTGGGCTGAAAATAGATTTTTAAAAATGCAAATATATTGAGGCTAGAGAGATGGCTCAATGGTTAAGATCACTGGTTGCTCTTATAGAGGACCTGAGTTCAATTTCCAGCACCCACATGACAGCTCACAACTGTCTGTAACTCTAGTTCTACCCCAGTATATCCTGATCATACTTTCGCCTCCCAAGCCCTTTCAGTTCCTTTCCATTCCTCACCCACCCAAATGCACACCCTTTCTTTCTGTCTCTCATTAAGATACAAATGGGCATCTTAAAATAATATTAACACAAAATTAGATGAAATAAAACAAACAGAAGAAAAGGAGCCAAAGGAAAAAGCTCAAGAAATGTGTGTGTGTGTGTGTGTGTGTGTGTGTGTGTGTGTGTGTGTGTGTGT
>CAJQZJ010008587.1:801615-820285 GCA_907164525.1 Lophiomys imhausi | reverse complement strand
AAGGGTTCAGTTTTCTTTAAGGGCTTGCTGGCCACTGGGAGTTTGGCCATGCTCCATGCTCCAGTGAGTATATGGGCAATACAAGTTGGACCCCCATCTCTTTCTTTTTCTTCTCCTTTTTCTTTTGGGGGAGGATTCACAAGGATGGTGGGGCAAACGTTGGAGGACTGGGAAGTGACCGTGATCAGGGTTCACCATGTGACATTCCCAAGTAATCAATACAAATATTATGTATTTTTAAAAAAAGCTGAGGCCTGTCCCCAGCATCCTCATTCTGTATTAGGCGGTACCACCAGCTGGGGTCCAAGGGTTCAAACACTGGATATTTCAATTTCAAACCACAACAGAAAAAACCCTCCCACCCCTCCCCCCCCATTTGTTTTTTGTTTTCCATCTGATTCAAATAGGAGGAAATGATTACCCGGATGTAGAAGACAAACTCTCACAGCTCTAGTTCTTACCATGAGTGAGCCAGGAAGTGGGGAGTGTGCCATTCCTTTTTTAATCTTTTTCATTCACTGTCAACTTTGGAATGGTGTAAGCACTCAGGAAGTCTATTTTCTGACAGGAAGCCACTGCCTACTCTAAGGTTACATGTAGCTGGTCATCAAAGAAATGCAAATTCTCACATGCAGTAGACAGCTGGGTGCCCTCGCAGAGTACTGATGATTGACACAGGTGAGGTCTGGTCTTTCAGTGGATGTGAGGACAATCTGGCTGCAACATCTGTCACCCTATTAATTGCCTGGGTTGATTCAGCTGAACTAGCTGGCTGGGTGGGTGTCCCCTTCCTCCTTCATTGCTGCATGTCTATCCCTCCTCCAGTGTGCACTCGGTGGAAAGGAACGGCCTTGACCAACAGAAAAAGGCTGGTCTTCAAACAAAGATATCTTAGCTCATGTCTCCTGATGATGGGACCTCGAGCACACTGTCAAAGCAACGGAGACTCAGGTAGATGGCCACCTCACATTGCTGGTGCACATCCATATGATAGCACTGGCTTTGGAGAAAACTCCAAAACAGGTATTGAGGTCTATAAAAGTATGGATTACAACCAGTGAGGCTCAACTGTCCTCATTCTACTGCCCCAGAGTTTCCAAATGTGGGGTTCAAACCCAAACTGGCCTTGTCCACCTATCCACAGGAAGTTAATGGAAAGAAACAAACAGGAAGCAGAAAAAGGAGATTTATTTAATGTGGCCACATTGGGAAGAGGAACAAATAGATTCAGGGACTTCCCCAACTCTGTTTTGGGGTTCCTGAAGTGAGGTTAAAGTTGAAATAGGGGCCAAGGATATACACATCTAAGAAGTCCTGGCCAATGTGTAATCCGTCCCACCATTGGCTCAATCGCTGTCTGAGCTTCAGTCTCATAAAGTGATCTGAGAAGTCATTAGCACTTTGTTAAATCTCCTTCAGGGAGACCCACCCCCCCCCCCCCCCCGACATGGGCCATTTCCTTCTGCACTGGGACTCCTGTGGAAATTCTCATTTCTTTGTGTTTCATTGTTTCAATAGTTTAGACTAAAACTGGAGTCACCCACATGAAAGTTCCGCATCATCACACTGAAACTGTTTATCTGAACTCTAAAAAATCTTGATTAGAAGAAAACAGTCAAACTTTCCAAACAGGCCAGTTACAATGGACAGGATAATAAAGGTCCTCAACTTTAACCTTTACACAAAAATGAAAACCAGCTGTGAATGGTGGTTCATGCCTGTAACTCCCAGACATAGGAGACTGACATAAGAAGATAGCCATGGGTTTGAACCCAGGGCTACAAAGTGAATTTCTGAACAGTCTGGGCTACAGAATGACACTTTGTCTAAAAAAAAAAGCAACAACACTACAACAACAAAACCCCAAAACCTCAGAACAACACACCAAGACAACCAACCAACCAACCAAATAGACAAAAAAATCTATGCCAAACCTGCTAGATTGGGACTTTTGGAGGCAACTTGGGGGAAAAAAAAAGACAGAGACCAGCTTCTACACAAGCAGAATTATTCTTTAATCAGAAGAACTGAAGGGGATGGAGACTGTGCACATGTGGTGCAGGGGTTTTATAGGGTAGAAAAGGAGACTTTGGGGACAGAAGATTCCATCAGGAAGTCAGTGCCCTAGCAGACAAGTCAACGTTTCTCAGCCCATCTGGGACTTTTACAAGTAACCAACCAACTAACCAACCAAACAAACAAACAAAGCTCAGGCAATTTGAAGGTACCCTGTGTTAATTCATGGGCGTTTCCCTTTCCAAGGCCCCAATTATAGGCAACTTTGATTAATTCTCTTTTTGTTTCAATTTTTAATTGTTATTTTTAAAAATAATTTACTTTTTATTTCTTCAAGTTACATCTCAATCACAATCCCCTCCCTACTCCCCCGTCCAGTCCCATCCACCCTCCTCCCCCTCAACCCCCCATCCTCTTCCCTTTTTTTTTTAGTTTAAGGTATTTCTTTTTTCCCCCAACAGCTCTCCCTTTCAGTCCACAAAATGGTTCTTTTTCTTATAACTATAAATACAATACAAAACAACAGAAATAAATAGGCCACAATTATAAGAGTTATATGGCTTAGCATACATTCCCAATGTACAGTCCATATGTATTTGGCACCTGACTTTAACATTCTACTATCTGACCATCTCCATGAGTTTAAAGTTCTATATCTAACTCAGCTTTCATACTAACTTGCCTCATAATTTTAAAAATATCTTCTTAGATCCAGAACACCCTCTTGATTCCTAAACAACTCAAAATTTAACTATGAGACTCTAGCTATCTATTCTTCAACCACCTCAGAGACCTGAGAGGGATAAATATATCTGATTATATAGGACGTGCAGGGCCTGCGGCTTCCAAAACTAAAAAATGACATACCAGTGGCTGCCTGGACAGTTCCCATTTTCTCTCCATACATTACAGAATCAATCTTCAGCCATTTTGCCCCATTTCTCTGACAGACATTGATTGTAGAGCAAGAATTATGAAGGACTTACCTACCCTGTCTTGGCAGAGCTAGGCTGTCGACTTATCTGCTTCCAAGTTTTGTCCTTTTTGGACAGAAGTCTGTCTACAGTTGAAGCAAGGGTTTTTTCTTGCCAAGAGAAAGGCTTACCACCAATTCAATCATCTCCCACTGGAGATTCTTCGATGCTCATCTTCTACTTGGAGTAGAATAGGGGGTGCTGTCAGGATTTAATTATTTTTAAATTTAATTAAAATATTTTTATGTATATGAGAATTTCTCCTGAATATATGTCTGTGCACCATGTGTGCCTGGAGCCCATAGGTGGTAGAGGTAGATCCCCTGGAGCTGGAGTTTCCTAGAGTTGTGAGCTGCCATGTATGTGCTAGGAATCAAACCCAGGTCCTCTGGAAGAGCAGCCATGGCTCTTAAACATAGAGACATTTTCCCACCTCTAGCTTGTATTTTTTCCCAACATTTATTTATTTCTTCAAGTTACATCTCAATCACAGTTCCCTCCTCCTCTCTTCCTGGTCCTAGCCTCCTACCCTTGTCCCTCTCTCCTTCCTATTCTCCTTTTTTTTTTTAAACCTTTCTTTCCCTCAACAGCTCCCCCTTTTAGTCCAATAAAGAACTCTTTTTTCTTGTAACAATAAATACAATACAAAATAATAAGAACAACTAGGCAACAATTATGAAAATTATAAGATATAACATACATTCCCAATGTCCAGTCCATACGTATTTGGCAACTAATAATAATATTTATTATCTATCTCGATGAGTTTAAAGTTCTATACTTAAATCAGTTTCCATCCTAACTTGCCTTACCAAATTAAAAACATCTTCTTAGACCTAGAACATCCTTTTAATTCCTAAACAACTTAAAACTTAACTGTGAGACTATAACTATCTAGTCTTCAATCACATCAGAGACCTATGAAGGATAAATATATCTGAATAGGCAGGGAATGCAGAGCAAGCAGCTTCCAAAACTAAGAAATGACAGACAACTGGCTCCCTGGACAGTCCCCAATTTCTCTCAATACATTAGAGCATCTATCTTCAGCCTGTTGGCCCAGTATCTCTGACAGACATTAATTATTTAATTATAAAGCGGGAATTATGAAGGACTTGCCTACCCTGTCTTGGCAGAGCTAGGCTGTCAAGTTACCTGCTTCCAAGTTTTGTTGGCAAGCTTGTCACTGGGCAAGAGAAAGCCCTTGCTTCAACTGTAGCTTGTATTTTTTTAAACAATTATTTATTTGAGTGTGTGTGTGTGCCTGCCACAGTATACATGCGGAGGTCAGAGAAGCCTCTGGGACCAGGGTCTCACCTCCCACCTTGTTAAAGCAGGGTCTCTCACTGCTGTGGTTGCTGTGCCATGCATGCACCCTAGGCTAGCTGGCTCCCAGGCTCCCAGGCAGCTGTCATATCTCCACTGCCCATCGTCCTGTTAGACTGCTGGAATACAGACAAATGCCATGGTGTCTAGCTTTTAATGTGGGTTCTAGTAATTTAATTAGGAAGATGTACTTCAGGGCTTTTCTGAATCTCTTTGTTCCTCTTCTAATGTGGTCACATTGATTACATCTTCCTTTTCTGTTTTTTAATCTTTAATTTGGCTCTTTTAATTTTTTAAATTAAATTATTTTTTGAGATTATAATATAATTACATCATTTCCTCCTTCTTTTTCCTCCCTCCAAACTTGGGGGCATGGAGGTCTTTGTGCTCACAGAGCTGCACTAGGGGAACCTGGAATGTTATGCACACGGGATTGTTCTTTCAAGGGAAGGAATGCAAAATCTGTTTTCCACAGTAAAGGCATGCTTTCTAGCCTGAAGATCTTTGTGCAATCTGTGTGACTGAGACTTTCTGGCACCAGACCTTCCTCCAGACCCTTCTCATAAACTTGTTTTTCTCAGTCAATCTGGAGAACCTATCTTTATGGAAGGTGTTGTGTGTACTTTACAAAGAGTTTTGATGTGGTGACAACTTATCTGCATCTTAGCTTACCTTGCTGTGCATGCAGGATTGAGTAAATCATCACAAAAATAGTCTTACCAGATTGTGCTGTGTTTAAATATGTCTGAAAGAAACAAATCAGGGCCAGACTCCCAAAGTTTGAACCAACGCTGGCTACTGAGTCATGTTATGCTGAATGGCCTTCTTGCCTCCCATGGCTCTTCTCTATACTTCCCATGCAGGTCAAAGAGATTCCCCCACAACATACACACATAAACACAAATCCTCCCATATATCCCTCTTTGTGTTTTTTAAAATTCTTGTCTTTTTTAAAAAAATGTTACATGATTGTGGTAGTTTGAATAGGTCTGGCCCTCACAGATTCATGAGTTTGAATGGTTGACCATAGGGTGTCGCACTATTAGGAGGTGTAGCCTTATTGGGGGAGGTGTGGCCTTGTTAGAGAAATTGTGTCACTATGGAGGAGGGCTGTGAGGTCTTAAATTGTCAAGCTACACCCAGTGTAAAACAAATTCAATCTCCTCCTGACTGCCTTTGAATCAAGTTGTAGAACTCTCAGCTCCTCCAGCACCATGTCTTCCTACATGCTGCCATGCTTCCTGCCATGATGATAATGGTCTAAAACTCTGAAACTATAAGCCAGTCCCAATTAAATGATTGTCTTTATAAGAGCTGCCTTGGTCATGGTGTGCCTTCACAGCAATAAAACCCTAAGAAAATGATATATGAATTTATATACATATTCCTAAATATAACCTGCTCAGTCTGAATAATATTACTTGTATATATTCTTTCAGAGCTAACCATTTGGTGTTGAATAACCAGTTGGTGTGCTCTCCCCTGGAGAAGACTATCTCTCCCACTTTCAGAATTCCTTTGTTGCCTGTAGTTCTTTGTGGAGGGTTGATGCCTCATAATTTTTCACATGTCCGCTTTGGTAAGTCTATTGTTATTTTTCAGTCCCTGTTTAGGTGGCCATGTTGGCAGGACTTCATGTGAGCAGCTGCTGATATCACAAGGAAACAGCCACATCCCTGACACTTTGGGTCTTACAATCTTCCCACACCCTCTTCTATAATGTTCCCCGAGTCTTAGGTGCAGTAGGGTTTTGTAGATGTATCCATTGGGATTGGGCTCCAAAACTGTGCATTTTGATTGGTTGTAGTTTTTGGTAACAGTCTATGTCTGTTGCAAAGAGATATAGGTTGAGAACTACACTTAGCTGTGAGTATAAGGAAGGACATTTAGAATGTGGTTATGGATTTTGCTTGTTTAGTAAAGTGGTTGTTGTAGGTTCTTCTCCAAGTTACATGACTTCATTATCTCTGAGTAGTTGGCTACATTTCCAGTACCAGGCATGGTTTCTCTCTTGTTGACCAGGTCGCAAGTGTAAGCAGAGAGTTGGTTACCACCAGGATATATGTGCTAGTACTATGCCCTTAGAGTTTCCCTTCTATGCTTGTCATTGTTGGGGTTTCTAACTGAGTAGGGGGCTGTTGGGTGCTTCCCTCCTTTGGAAGCTTGTATGATGATTTCTGGTACCATAAAAGCTAGTCCTCGGGGAGGAGGCATTCAAATCAGTTCCAGCTCATGGGCCCTGTGTCTGAAGAGTATGAAGTCATCAGGGTTAGGGTTAGAGATTTACCCTCAACCTCTGGGGGGGCAACTAAGGGCAATATCAATATCCTATGATGTTCTTGGGAGTCTCTTGGACAGCTCAAAGAGGACTTTTCATGCCTGGTGTTGGGGTTTTTGTTATATGGTCTTTGGCTCTTGGAGGGAGCATTGTCAGTGCAAATGAGACAACATCACTTAAATGATATATGTATATTTACACACAGACTTATGTGTATTATAGGTTTCTTTTTTTGAGACAGACTTTCTTTGTATAGTAGGTCTGGCTATCCTGGAACTCATTCTGTAAACTAGGCTGACCTTGAACTCACAGGGATCTGCTTGCCTCTGCCTCCCAAGTGCTGGGATTAAAGGCATGCGCCACCATGCTGAGGCAGTACAGACAGTTTCAAACTGCCACGTGCTGGGATTTGAACCACAGTCCTTTGGAGGAGCAGCCAGTGCTCTTAACCACTGAGCCATCTCTTCAGCCCTATAGCCTCCTTCTCTGGAAATGTTCCCTTTTTACTTTTCTAGTTTTGCAGTGACTCCAGGGTTTGTACTCACATCTGAAGATTTGGAGCTAGGAGCCTCCAATGAGAGAGCACATGTGACATTTCTATTTTTGGGTTTGGATTTCCTCACTCAATGTGATCTTTTCTAGTTCCTCCCATTTACATACAAAGCTCATGATGTCATTTTTCTATACAGATGCATATATTCCATGTTGTGCATGTACCACACTTTCATTTTCCATTAACTGGTTGAATAATATTTAGGTTGTTTCCATCTCCTGGCTGTTGTGAATAGAGCAGCAACAATAACAACAATCATGGCTGAGGAAGTATCTGTGGAGAAGGATGTCAAGTCCTTTGGGCATACACCAAGGACTGGTATAGCTGTGCCATATGGTAGATTTATTTTTACATTTTTGAAAATTCTATGTAATTATTTGCATAATTGTAAGGGGAGTCAGATTAATATATATTAGATTTAGTGAATATCTGGGGGCTTCTGATACAGTGTCTTAATACGGGGCATGAAGATCAACTTGGCTGTGGGCAACTATCATATCAACATATGTACTAAAAACAAGGTTTATGGCCTGGCATTGTTTTCAGCTGCTAGTACCCTTATGAAGTGGGCAGAGCCCAGATTAGGCTGAAGCCAGGTGAAACAAGTAGAGATCCTATTTAAGGACGAATGGATGGAGCCCGAGAGTTCCCACATTAGAGATGACTAGATACAAATATCATCTGATGGAGGAAATACTGGTGGACTGAAAAGCTGATCTCAAACAGAGCTGAAAAATTATGGCCAGCTCTTCCCGAGGCAGAAAGAAGCTGGTAAGCAGAGAAGGCCTCAACAAAACAGCAAAAAACAGCAAAAGACCAAGGACTAAACCCTGTGGCACAGCTTTTGCCTAGAGGAGTTCTACCAGTTCAAACAGTGGTCTGAATTAAACTGTGGCCAGCCTCAAAGACTGAGACAGAGTGACTGAGTGCTAATACAAGGTGAATAAGTTGGTTTATGGACTGCTGAGGCCTTCCAGAGAGAAGAAAGCCTCAGGCCTCATTTAAGGAGAAGCTGCCATAGCCAATTTACTCTAAAGGACCTGTGTCTGAGATATTCCTGAAGAATGTTGACTAAGTGCCTTAAAGAATCTACTCCTTTAAGGTGGTGTTCATGATGACTGAGAACCTGCCTCAGAGACTGTGTTCCTGGCAACTGAGGACCTGCCTCAGAGACTGTATCCTTCTAAAAGGTTAAGATTAGTTGTTACAGTTATTAATAGGTTTAGTTGTTAGGTAACAGGGGTTATAGTCATTCTTAGGGCTAGTAGTTAGGTAATTGTTTATATTTGTTATAAGTGCATATAGTTATTAATAAATATATATTGGATAATTAAAAGATTCATCTTCACATAATGGGTGAACCAGTTAGCAATCCCACCAACAGTGAGTGAAGGTACCCTTTTTTCCATACCCCTTCCAGTTGTTTTGTGGATCTTCGCCATTCTGACCAGGATGAAATGAACTCTCAAAGTTGTTTTGGTGTCATTTCCCTAATTGCTAGGGATAATGAACATTTTTGAGATATTTCTTAGCCATTTTTTTCTTTTAAGAGCTCTCTGTTCAAATCCCTAGCCCATTTTTGAGTGGGTTGTTTGTTTTTTTCACTCTGATATATATATATCAGAGTGAAATATCAGTGAATATATATATTCAGGATATTAAATCTCTCAGGTGTATGGCTGGCAAGATTCTTTCCCATTCTGTGGGCTTATTCTTTATTCAACTGATTGTTTTTTAAAGCTGTGCAGAAGCCTTTTAGTTTTAGGAGGTCCTAGTTTTCAGTTATTGATCTCAATTTTCAGGCAAACAGTCCTATCATAAGTTACTTTTGATGCATATGTCATGTAGGGAACTACCTATGTTTTTTTTTTTTCTAGTAGGGTACTGTCTATATTTTTTTCTAGAAGTTTCAATGCTTCAGGTTTCACATTTTGGTCTCTGATAAGTTTGGATACTTTTTCACAAGGTGATAGAAATGGGTCTATTTTAATTCTTCTGCATGTGGACATCCATTTCCCCAGCACCATTTGTTGAAGATACTCATTTTCTACAGCTAAATATAAATTTTATATTTTAGCATCTTTGACAAATATTAAATGGTTGAAAATATGTTTTCTCATGTTTGGGTCTTTGATTTAGTGCCATTGTACTCATTTGTATTTTTGTGACATTACCATATTGTTTTTATTACTATGACTCTGTGATGTATCTTAAGATCTGAAATGATAATTCCTCCAGCATGTTCTTTTTGCTCAGGATTACTTTTGGCTATTCAGGATCTTTTGTGGTGCCATATTAATTTAGGGAAGCTTTTTCTATTTCTGGGAAGAATGTTGTAGGGAGTTTTATTGGGATTACTTTGAATCTTGAAATGGTTTTTAGTAAAATGGTCATTTTCACAATGTTAATTCTATAAATCTATGGGCATGAGATGTCTGTTTACCACTCTAGAGTGGCAGTGGAACCCGAGAGAATAGAACCTACAAACAAAGCAGACTAAAGTATCAGGCAATAGCCTGAGCTAAACTGAGAATTCACAAAGGAGGAATCCCTAATGGCCGAGAGACACCTGAAAAAATGCTCAGCATCCTTAATCGTCAGAGAAATGCAACTCAAGACGACTCTGACATTCCATCTCACACCTGTTAAAATGACTAAGATCAAAAACTCAAATGACAGCACATGCTGGCAAGGCTGTGGAGAAAGAGGAACATCCTCCATTGCTGGTGGGAGTGTAAACTTGTACAACCATTATGGAAATCAGTCTGGCGATATCTTAGAAAACTTGGAATAGCTCTGCCTCAAGACCCAGCTATACCACTCTTGGGTATACATCCAAATGATTCCTCACCAACCCACAAGGACATCTCCTCAACTATGTTCATAGCAGCTTTATTTGTAATCCTAGAAACTGGAAACATCCCAGATGTCCCTCTACCGAAGAATGAATAAAAAAGCTGGGTACATTTACACAATGGAATACTACTCAGCTACCAGAAACAAGGAAATCATACAATTTGTTGCCAAATGGGTGGAACTAGAAAAGCTCATCCTGAGTGAGCTAACCCAGACCCAGAAAGATGCACATGGCATCTACTCACTTAGAACTGGATTTTAGCTATATAGTACAGGATAATTATCCTACAACCAACAGACTGAAAGGAACAGGAACATGGACTTTGTTATTTGTTAGTGGGACACTTTGCCCTAGTGGAGCTGCCATGTAGGCCCCCAGTGCAAGAGGAAGCTCTCATATGACTGCTGAACTGAGGGGGCTGATATATGGGGGCACCCTACACCGGAGGATAGGTGGGAGAGGAGGTAGACGGTAGGAGGGTGGACCCGGAGGGGTGGAGGGAGGTAGCTGTGACGGAGATGTAACTTGAAGTAATAAACATTTTTTAAAAAGCCAACTATATTCAGATTGTCAGGCAATTTATACTCTGAGGATTAAAAAACAATCACCCGAGTACAGTTCTCATGAGTTCAAGCTGTATACAATCACAAGGACAAGCCACATGAGCCAAAATAGTGTTTTTCCATTCAGGCGTATAAACAAATAACAATAGCCAGTTGTATTGAATAATCTAAAGTAAACTCACTATCCACTACACCTGGGAGAGGCATGAAAGTACATTCCAAGAACAATCTGTGTTTTGAAGAGACCAAGGAAACAAGACTCTTGTTTTTTTTTTTCTTTATGTTTGAATGACAGTGTCTTTTGCCTTACAGAAGCATTTCAGTTTCATGAGGTCCCATTTATTGATTGTTGGTCTTAGAGCCTGAGCTATTGGTATTCTGTTCAGGAAGTTGTCACCTGTGCCAATGAGTTTGAGGTTTTCCTCACTTTCTCTTCTATTAGATTTAATGTGTCAGGCCTTATATTAAGGTCTTTGATTCACTTGGACTTAAGTTTTGTGCAAGATGATAAGTATTGATCTATTTGCATTCTTTTACATGTCGACATCCAGTTGGACCAGCACCATTTGTTGAAGAAGCTGTCCTTTTTCCATTGTACAGTTTTGGCTTCTTTGTCAAAAATTAAATGGCCATAGGTGGGTGGGTTTATTTCTGGATCTTCAATTCGATTCCATTGATCAAATGGTCTGTTTCTATACCAGTACCATGCTGGTTTTTATTACTATTGCTCTGCAGTACAGCTTGAAATCTGGGATGTTGATACCTCCAGATGTAATTTTATTGTACAGGATTGATGTAGCTATTCTTTGTTTTTTTGTTATTGACTCTTGTTTTCTTACAAGCACTCAGAATTCCCCTTGGATGACTTCATTCTTGGAACATATTCCAATATCTCCATCAGCCTTTTTATCTTTCAGTAGAAGGGTATCCAGAATTGTTTTGATTTGAGATGTTGTAGATAAATCTAATTGTCATTTGATGCTTGAGTATCCTATAAGCAAGCAAATTATAAAAATAATGAATAATAGTAGAACATTGAAATCATTGTGTGTAATATTCTGCCATCAAGAACAGACTATGAAAAAAGAAAAAAAAAGAACAGACTATATCTGGTACTATTGGGTATATTTTTATATTGATCAGAAAAATCTAGAGACTAGCTTAAAAAGAGACCCAAATGATTAGCAGTTCTGTTTTGTAGAATACCTTCTCTCTTCCTGCAGAGGCCTTAACTTGGCCCTAGGTGGGTAGACTTCTGATGATATGGTCAGTAGCTCCCACTGCCCTTCAGCTAGAGGCTTGCCATCTGTCTGGTGACTCTCACCATCTCCTCACCTTCTGCCACTGTCCCTGATGGCCCGGAGCCAGAGGAGCCAAAAAGGAATCCATAATGTTTTAGTGGATCTGCAATGACAGAGGCATACCCTTTTCCAATTTTCTTCTGGAGAAGTAAAAATAGGGCCAGTTAATGCATCAGCTTGCTTTTTTTCCTTCTGCAATAAAACCAGGGAGGTTAGAGTGTGCGCAAGTATGAGTCTATTGCTAGAAATAATCCTACAACATAAGCATGATCTGAAATGATATTTAAGGGTTTATGAATTAACCATAATAGATGAATCAAAATAGCCAGTCCCACCTGTTGGACTGGGGGAAGGGGGGAGAGTATTAATAGATTGATGGCTGCCTGAACCATGAATTGCTCCTATACTCTTAGATAAGCCATCAAGAAAATAAATACCTGCCTGTGGAATGGGAGAAGGCTGAACAAGTTTTGTAATCGTAAGTTCAGTTCATATGAGAAAAACCCCATAGCTTGCCAGCCCGATAATGATTTCCTATCCTTCCATAGTAATCTGCAAATCAAATTTGAAAATCCACAAAGTTCTGTAATGCTCTTTCAAAAAAGATTGTTAGTTAAGGGTAATACAATACTGTATGGATCAAATTCATGTAATTGTTGACATTGGGTCCTCCCCTGATTTACTAATTGAGGGAAAAGTGTAAGGTGAACTGTTTGTATGTTGTGGCCCTTATGGTCTAGATAAACCCAGTGGAAAGGCTTATCCTCTCGTGTTGTAATACCCGTAGGAGACAAGTTAGTGGTGGAAATAAGTGTAAGGGCAGTGAAGGAGCCACGGGATATACAAATGCTTCTTTTACTTTGAATTGGTAAAAGAATTCCATTTCTCTTCTGTGCCCTAGCTTTCCTAGGTTGTAAAGTTGGCATTTTAATAATAGTCCAAAGTAATGCCCAAGTTACTCACAACTGAACAGGGATCTTTTCCGCTTGTTTACATGCCTTTTTTATATTCTTTTGGATTCTGCCCCATACTTCCTCATCTAAAGTTTCTTCTGGAAACCGGGGATTATGATCACAAGCACCTTGCAAACAGTCTAGTAGTTGTAGTTTTGGTACCCGTACCACTTTCTTTAAAAATGACGCACAAGGTCAACATGAGGCAAAGCTCCCCTGGGTCCTGTCGCATTAGGTTCACACACCTCCTTCTGGGAGTGTCTCCACTCCCTGGTCTCATAGCTGACTTCGGGTCCCTCATCTACGATGCTATTTGTTTACTGCTCTTAAAGGGTAGTGGAACCCGGGAGAACAGAGCCTAAAGATGAGGCAGACTAAAGTCTTATGCAAATATCTATCTTTAGTCAGAGCACCATACAATTTATACTCCAAAGGTCAAGAAAAACCACCTGAGTAAAATTCTCATGAGTTCAAGCTGTATACAATCACAGGGACAAGCCACATGTGCCAAAACCATGTTTTTCCATTGAGGCGTATAAACAAATAACAATAGCCAGTTGTACTGAATAATCTAAAGTAAACTCACTCCTATCCACTACACCTGGGAGAGGCATGAACGCGCATTCCAAGAATAATTCTGTGTTTTGAAGAAACTGAGTAAACAAGGCTATTGTCTTCGTTTCTTACAATCATTCAGAAATCCTCTGGTACAAACCCATTCTTGCACTGTGTTCCAACAGATGTCTTTCCTTTTTCTAATGTGCTTCTCTTTCTTTAGAGTGTTTTTCTTTCTAAATTTTATTTATTTATCGTGTATACAGTGTTCTGTCTTCATGTACCCCTGCAGGCCAGAAGAGGGCACCAGATCTCATTATAGATGGTTATGAACCACCATGTGGTTGCTGGGAATTGAACTTAAGACCTCTGGAAGAGCAGCCAGTGCTCTTAACCTCTGAGCCATCTCTCCAGCCCCCTCTTCAGAGTTTTGAAGCTTTCATTGTAGAGGTCCTTCACTGCCTTGGTTAGGTTTATTCCTAGAAATTTTATTTTATTTTTTTTTTGAGGCTGTGTTTGTTGTACAGAAAAGCTATTGGTTTGTGCAAGTTGATTCTGTATCCTGTCACATTGCTGAATTTGTTTAGCCTTTTTGAAAGTTTTGTAATAGAATTTTTGTGATCACTAATATATATAGCATCATGCCATCTACAAATAGGGATCATCTGATTTCTTTATTCTCTATGTGTATCCATTTAATTTCCTCCTCTTGCCTTATTACTCCAGCTAGTGAATGCTTCCAGCATCACATTAAAAAATGAGACAGCCCTGTCTCATTCCTGACTTCAGTGGAATTGCTTCAAATTTTCCATTTAGGATGATACTGGCTATGGGTTTCTCATTCACAGCTTTTATTAGGTTGAACTATGTTCTCTCTGATCCTACATTCTCTAGGACTTTTATTATGAGAACATGTTTGATTTTTGTCAAAGGCTTCATCTGCATCTATTGAGGTGAACATGTGATTTTTATCTTTAAGTTCACGCACATGGTTTATTACATTTATTGTTTGTGCTTTGTTTGGAAACATCCAAGCATTTCAGGGATAAAGCCAACTTGGTCATGGTAGATAATGTTTTTGATGTTTGTATTCTGTTTGCAAATATCATATTAAGCATTTTTTAGTCTGTGTTCATCAGGGATTTTAAACTGTAGTTTTCTTTTTGTTGTGTCTTTACCTGGTTTTGGTATTAGAGTGATTCTGGCTTCACAGAAGAAGTTTGGGAGTGCTTCTTCTGTCTCTATCATTTTAAATAGTTTAAGAAGGATTGGCTTCTTTGAAAATCTGGCAGAATTTTGCTATGAATCCATTTGATTCTAGAATTTATTTTTAAGCTGAAAGTAATTACTATTTTAATCTCCTCATTAGTTGTGGGTCTGTTTAGGTGGTTGATCTCTCCTTGGATTGATTTTGCTGAATGTAGAAATTCATCCATTTATTTTATTTTTTTCCAGCTTAATGAAGTATAGGTTTTAAAAGTATTCCCTTATAATATTCTGAATTTCTTTGGTGTCTGTTGTAATGTTTCCCTGCTTATTTCTCATTCTATTAATTTATCTCCTTCATTCCTTTCCTCCCTTAATTAGTTTTTTTTTTTTTGAGGGGGGAATAGGTTGAGTATTTGTTCACAGCCAGGAGAAAATAAATAATACATACTTCCACTCTCCAAAAATATCTGGTGTGAATAAAAGAAAAAGCACCACTCTGGGGTGTCTCCCGGCAGCAGAGCTGAGTGTAGGCTAGATTTCTGCTCTTTGTTCTTTAGAAGGGCTCTGTGCTGGGTGTTGACACAGAGGCACGTAGCTTCCCAGACTTGGCCTAGCATTATCCAGGAACCCAAGAGTCCAGTACCCAGGATGCATCCTTACCCAGAGGCAAGACCCACAGGTGGCCAAAGATGTGAGGGAGTAGTACACGGTTCAGATGGCCCTGGATGTCTAGAAAAGGAGCACAGGGAGGTGACTTTTGGGTCAGAGGTAGTATCATGGTGGTGGCACCTCACAGAGCACTGAGACAAATCTTTTTTTCCACATCAAATAACTGAGAAGGGGATTGAGTGCCAAAAAGACCCTCACTTAGGGCAAATGTGGAGAAGAGGCTTGGAGCCAGATTACCCCAATGGAAGACAATGGGGAAGAAAGTGGGCAGGAGATGAATTATCCTGTTTGTCTCAGGGCTGAGGTGAGCAGCATGTGAATGGTGGTGATAGGCTGCTGTTTGTCATGGGGAGATCTATGTGGATCATGAAGACCTCTAGAGCACAGTTGGGGGCTTGGAGGAGAACAGTTGGGGATTTGGAGGAGGATAGTTGAGGACTTGGAGAACAGTTGGGGACCTGGAGGAGAACAGTTGGGGACTTGGAGGATAGTTGGGGACTTGGAGGAGAACAGTTGGGGACTTGGAGGAGGATAGTTGGGGGCTTGGAGGAGCACAGTTGGGGACTTGGAGGAGCATAGTTGGGGTTTTGGAGGAGCACAGTTGGGGGTTTGGAGGAGCACAGTTGGGGGTTTGGAGGAGTACAGCTGGGGGCTTTGAGGTTAGGACCCATCTCTGCATTGCCAGCTGAATGTGAACTGACTTCTGGTAGGGGACGCTCCCGTCAGATCCTGTCCCCGTGTACCTTACTCAACCCCTGTCAAGGGCTCCATGGCCAAAACACCAAGCCAAGGCTGCTTTCAGACAATGACATTTGAGTACAGACCTAGCTGAGTTTAGTTGGCTCTGCAACACAGGGAGGATGATACATACATCCCTCCAGTTCTAGAAATAAAAGAAAGGCAAAAGGTACCCACAAATGGCCACATGTCATTCAAAGTGACTGGGAATTGACACATTTTTAAAAAAAGATTTATTTATTTATTTAATTTATGTGTATAGGTTTTCGCCTAATGGTTTGAGCCACTTTGCTGGTGCTTGGGACCAAACCTGGGTCTACTGTAAAAAACAGCAGGCGCTCCTAACTACTGAACCATCTCTTCAGCTCATGGACGTTAGTCTCTGACAAAGATACTATACCTCAGAGCATGGCACCTCATCTAAGTCCACAGGCAGGAAGCACACTGACTGCCAGGCTTGGAGGTCTCCTGGGATCCCAGCGTTTGAAGTTTCAGGCCCATGTACTTTTTATATCCCTCAACCTTTCAGATGTTGCGATGATTACTATTCAGTGTGAACCTGACTAGATTTAGGGTCACCATGGAAACACACCTATGGATGCATTTATGAGGATGCTCCAGAAAGGTTTTTTTTCCTCCTTGTGCATGTGTGTATTATCATGTGTGTGTGTGTGTGTGTGTGTGTGTGTGTGTGTGTGTGTGTGTGCGTGCGGGTGTGTTTGCACACACGAGCACGTGCATGTGGAGCAGCCTTGGGTGTCATTCCTCAGACACTGTCTCCATCCTATTTTTTTAAGAGGGTTTTTCATGGACCTGGAACTCTCTAAGAAGGCTAGGCTGCCTGGCCAGTGAGTCTTGGACATCCACTTGTCTCTACCGTCCCAGTGCTGGGATTGCAAATACACACCATCATATTTCTCTTACTTTTAATGTGGGTTCTGGGGACCCAAATTGGGTCCTTGTACTTGCAAGGCCAGCATTCACTGACTGAGTCATTTCCCAAGTCAGCTAAAAACAGAAGACCCACCCTAAATACAAGGAGTACCATGGATGGCCGGGTGTCCTGAGCACCAGCAGTCCTCTCTCTCTGCTTCCTGACTGCAGATTCTATGTAGACAGCTGCCTCAAGCTCCTGCCAACAGGCCTTCCCTGCTGTGATGGACTGTGTAGTCTGGACCATCAAACTGAGCCAAAGCAAACCCTTCATTCCTTAAGTTGTTTTTGTCAGCTCTGTTGTCATGGTGATGAGAAAAGTAAGTACTAATACAGATGCCAGCTGTCCTTTGGTAATCTACACACATATATTCACACACACACATGTACATACGAGCACATAAAATTTAAAAAGTACTCAAATATGTGTGCATAGGGGGGAAGCTGTATGTAGCAGCATTGATACCTTGTTAGCATGAGTTACCTTGTTAGATATTAAAGTAGTTGTCCTCTGTTCATTCTCTGCTTCTGCCAGAAACACAGATGCAGAAACAGAGCTGGTGTACGGGGTGCAGGCATGGTACCTGCCCCTCTGTATCCTCACAGAAAGAGACACAAGCAGACCTGTCCCAGCCGCTGTGCTCACTGGTATGCCATGCTACTCCGAGAACTTTGCAAACAAGTACGCCAAAACCCAAATGGCAGCCAAGAGCGATGAGGAGAGTCGTCGTCATGTCCAATAGCCTAGGGCAGGCCGATAATGGGATCTGAGAGTCAGAGCTGTACATCCTTTCCAGATGATCTCTTCTAAAAGATGGACAGAAATGAAATGTATGTACTGTGTTGGTGGTGTGTGTGTGTAGAGTGGCCAAAGGCCACTCTTAGGTGTTGCTGTTTGAGACGGGGGTCTTTCGATGTCCTAGAGCTTGCTGAACAGGCGAGGCTGGCTGGTCAGCACAGTCCAGGGTCCACCAGCCTCTTCAATCCCATCACTGAGATTACAAACGTGAGTAAGCACACCTAGCTTTTTATAGGTTCTGGGGAATTGAACTGAGAATCTCATGTTTGCGCGGCAAGTGCCGTACTGATGGAGCCATCTTTCCAGGCCCCATTTGTTGCTTTCATTTAATAAAGTTTGCACATTTAAATTAGTGGTTGAGAGCGCTGGCTGCTCTTTCAGAGGACCCAGGTTCAATCCCCAGCACCCACATGGCAGCTCACAACTGTCTGTAATTCTACTTCCAGGGAATATGATGCCCTTACACCAATGCACATGTAGTAAAATTAAATAAATTATTTTTTAAAAACCCAGAAACATTTAAATCACAAAACCCTTTGGCTGAGTGCTTTCACCCCTTGGACGTCTGTATTCTCAGCTGCTTGTGAGTGTGTTCTTTGCTGTCTACTAGGAAGAGCAGGACTCGGACCCTGCCCCCACCTCCTGTGAGCTGAGCATGTGACTACACAGGAAAGGCCTCCTCCTCCAGAGGAGCTGTTCTCAGAGAAAAAGCTGGCGAATGTGCAAACGACTGCCTACCACAGCTTTCAGACAATCTGATAAAGGAGGTTTTCTAGTGGTGTGACAGGTGGTGGTGTGAACTGCTGCTTCCTTTGGGAATTCACAACTTCCTTACATACCAGCTTCCCAGGCTCCTCTAGCTCTGGCTATTTTTCTTCTTCTACTCCAAAGGAAGAGAGAGAGAGAGAGAGAGAGAGAGAGAGAGAGAGAGAGAGAGAGAGAGAGA
>CAJQZJ010008587.1:737670-801605 GCA_907164525.1 Lophiomys imhausi | reverse complement strand
AGAGAGAGAGAGAGAGAGAGAGAGAGAGAGAGAGAGAGAGAGAGAGAATATTTAGTATGTGAGTGACCGTGTGCGTGTGTGTGTGCGTGCGTGCGTGCGTGCGTGCGTGCGTGCGTGTGTGTGTGTGTGTCATAAGCAAGTGTACATTCCCACATCCATGTATGGAAGTCAGAGAAAGATGTCAGTATCTTGCTTTATCTCTCTCTGTCCTATTACCTTGAGACAAGTTCTCTCACTGAACAGGAGCCAGGCTGTCAGTTGGCAAGCGTCAGTGACCTTTCTCCTCTGCCTGCCACAGCACTGGGGTAGCAGGTGTGAGAATGGTCATGCCTAACTTTTCACATGGGTTCTGGGGATTTGAACTCAGGTCTTCATGTTTGAGAAGCAAACACAATTGCTGAGTGAGCACCTCATGTTGGAATTTGATTCACAGTGTGCCTATATAGTAAGGCAGAAGGCAATCTGAGGGGTTAATGTCTTTCTCGTGGTGTGGCAATGTAATATTCTGGAAATATCTCTTATATTCTAAGTGACTGGAATTTTTTGCAGGACCTCACAGCCAGAGTTAATAAGACACCTTCAGGTCACTTAAGATTTAAGTCTGCTCTCCTAATTTGTACTCAAACTGTTTACCCTGACTTTAAGATAACAATGTAACAACCAACCTTACTTGCTTTGGACTTCCTATGTAATCTGTATAAACTGGCGATATGACCTCTCCATAGTGTGGTTAAGGGGAAGCGTTTTCACTGTAGATGTGAGAGGGAGAACAGCTAGGCGCATCTAGAACTGTCCAAAGTAAGGAGATAAATGGCCAGCAGATTGAGTATACCGGGGCTGTTTTCAAAAGAAAGAGGAGAAGAGCAGGGGATAGAGACTAGAGACAGCATAGTGAGGGGAGCAGGAGCCTGGAATAGCAGGGACAACTGGGTGACAAGAAGGGTGAGCAGCTGCAGGGAGGGAACCCATAAGTTGGAGGGAGTCTAGGGTAGGAGAGGAGGTGAGAAGGGTTAGGATGTTAACGTGCACTTTGAAACGTGTAACAGGTACTTGTACTGAGGGAGCTTGGAGGCCAGCATACACTTCAATACTGTGGTAGGCACATGTCCCTTCTGCCTGAGGGAAGGGAAATGATGCATTTTGGTAGATAGGAATTGGTGTCATAAGTTCCTGAGGTTTTTATCTAACCACCAGAATTCCTCCTGTAGTCCAGGTGGAGTTCATCTCCAGATGTTTGGCCTGCCTTTTGGAGTTTGGGGAAATTCCAGTTTCCTTTGGACATAATCGACTTCTACAACATAAGATAATACATGGCTGGAATCTTAAATTATGTACTCTTCCATGCTCCTGACCCAGATAATGCATGAGTATCATTTGTTGAAAGCAGCAAATGCAGAAGTTGAAAGCAACTTTCTAAAATCTACCATAAAGGTTAAAAGTGATCATTTATGGCTCTCAGTTGATAAACAATGATGTCTGTTGTCTGGATCAGTTGGGATTCATTGGAGCCACTGACTTCTTCCCTTGTAAGACTCTGTTCAAGATTGGCATAAGGTACCTCATGCCTTCCCCATGTAATGCTTTCTGTGCTGTTCTATAAACACAGAGAGAAACCCTGTGTTAAGGCAGGAAATAAAGACACACAGTCACAAAGCAGTCACACACAAGACAGAAACATGCATACAGCTCTTACAACAGACAGACATACATAGGAACTGAAGCACAGAGACATGGACAGATTCTCCAGATAGCCTTTAGACATGCACAGAATCTGACTCATGTGGGAGACAACCAGGCAGAGGAGCACGGCACAGGGAGGATGAGGTAGAGCATTTAAATCTGGGCTCATTCTTGGTTAACAACTCCAAGGGGAAGTGCATTTCTTTCCTCAATGTGACACGGATGTGATATTAGTATCATTTCTCACTAATGCATTATAAACCACACATTGTGAATTCATCCTCCTGAGAGTGGTTAATATAAAGCAGGAGCACCCCTGTGCTCAATCTCTCTTCCAAATGGGTCTGGTTCCTTTCCCACCACAAGTTGAAGCAGCACAAGGCCCTTGTTAGCATGCATCTGGACTTTTCAGCCTACATAAAATAAGTCTCCGTTCTCTGTAAACTACCCAGTCTCAGGTATTTTGTTACAGCAGCACAAAATGGACTAAGGCACATTTGAGTCCTTAAATTTTTTTCTTCCAAATTCCACAGAGTGGGCTCTCCAGCAAAGGGGAAGAATCAAAGAGAATTAGACCTGAATACTATAGTTAGAGTCTCAGAATGTCACACTGCTGTTTTCTGCCTGTGGTGCTGGATCCATGGCTAGATTCCAGACAGAAACAGACAGGGTAAGTTGGCAAGAGAGACAAAATTTGGAGAGAACAACAGTGCTGTCCCTGATATGGGGAATGGGTCAAACAACTGAAGCCACTGTGTGTGTGTGTGTGTGTGTGTGTGTGTGTGTGTGTGGTGTGTGTGTGTACATGGTGAATTGTTCCTATATGACTTGTGGGGGTAGTGACAGAGGCAGAGGCATGGACAACACAGAGTAGTGGGACGTATAACTAAGATGTAACTAGGTGGGGAATTTCCCCAAATGCAATGCCCTGGCTGCATCACCCTGAAGCACTCTCATGGGGTTCTGTGCGTGTCTCATCCCCATTCTGCTGACTCAGCAGGGCTGGCTGAAGCTGTGAGTCACAGGCCACAGTCATAGTGCCGAGGCCTGTGTCCTCTTTGGTACTCTTTCCGGTTTTTCACTAGTTTCCTCTTGTGTTTTGTAGTAAGAGAAAATACCTCCAAGACCTGTCAGTAGCTGTGTCCCCAAGAAACGATGGACGGGTGTGATGGTTCAGTACTCTGCTGGGATTTAAGGGAAATGGATATGTTGCCCCCCTTCAAGGCTCAGGGCCCCTCGTTGAAGAGGGCTGGAAATAATGTAAAACTTGGAGGAAGATGTGGCCCTCTGCCTGCTTGCAAGATTACCCCAGCGGGACTTGTTGACTGTTAATGTCCCCTCAAAAAGTGGGGGGATTGGACTCTCATCTGAATATCCAGCCACTCATGCCACCTGGTGTGTGCCATGCTGCCTTAATTGCACATGTGGTGGGGGAGGAAGGTATGTGCAGATGTTTGTGTGGGTGAGTCCACTCGTGCATACAAGTGCCCTTGTGCATGTGTGTGAACTTGTGTGGAGGCCAGAAGGCAGCCTTGGGTATTGTTTTTCAGGAGCCACCCCCAGTTTTTGTCAGTGTGCAGACAGAGTCTCACCCTGGCCTGGAGCTCACTAAGTAGCCTAGGCTAGCTGGCCGAGTGAGCTCCCTCAGGATCTGCCTGTCTCTGCCTCCCCGGTGTTCTGGCAGTTTCCATAGCCATTCCTTGATTTTTTTTTTTTTAATATAAGTTTTGAGAATGGAACTCAGGTGCTCATTCTTGCCAGTTGAACTATCTCCTTGGCAACAAACAAATATAGCTTTTATTGGAAACAGATTTGTTCAGGTTGTTTGCAATCTGACAACTCCACAGCCTTTGGTTAAGACAGCTGCCATATTCAGACATTTCCTTCAAAGTGTTAGCAGTAATGTGGGGGAGTCCTGTCATGGTTGCCAGACCATATGGGGGATGTCTGAGTCCCCTCTTTGGATTAATGGTGTCCCTGGTAAAAGAATTTAGTGGAAGCTCAAGGACACTTTCATTAGAGTTTAAAAGAAAAACCTCTGGAGTGGGAAGCTATAAATCTCAGTAGGTGTCTGAGAGAAGGAAAAAGATACGCCATTGGAGTTAAGCAGGCATGGGGGATGGCAATGTGTTGGACGAGTGGTGAGGTGTGAGGATGTGGAATAGACGAGGAGTGAGGCTTTCAGGAAACAGTGAGGAAGCCCACAGTGTTAGGGAAACATGCTTAGAGCAGAGATAGGAGAAAGTAATAAATGAACATTAAAAAAAAGAGTTAAAAAAATAACTCACAACCGGCAGTAGTTATATACCCAATTCCTCAGTGAGAAAAAATTGCAGTTGACTTAAAGCTTATATCTAGGGATTGGTTTTTACCTGCAAATTTTTATTTATCACAAATCTGGAGTATCTTAGTTTCAGAGACAATAAATGTTTCTTTAGACCAAATAAAGGGGAAAAATAAGTTATTCTTTTTCTAAGTAAGTCAGAAAAGCATCTGAGCTATCAGTTGGATAATGAGGAAACATGGCTACAGCCCCTTGAGCTACTGTAATAAGGGTGGGAACTCTGGGAAGGAAAAGTATACTATTTCATTAAAGAAAATAATTATTCTGCCTGTCTCTTTAGCTTGACTTAAGGTATGGTTGCCTTCCTGGAGATGGCTTCACCTTCCTGAGGGGTGGTCCCCTGGCTAGGTGATTGACTAACACAACTGGAATGTTAGATCTCCAGGCCAAAGATTTCATCTTCTTAATTAGAAGGAACTGGTTTCTGTTAATGGCCTTTACTGCCACTGTGTCATTACCCCCTCTGAAGAAGCAACCCTAAAATCATTTAGGAGGTTGACTGAAACCGGGGAATAGATATAATTCATTTTTACCATGAGAATCTGGAGACTCGGTTCCAACACTTATTCACCAGAAGGGATCGATGTCTGGGCTGGAGTTCTAGTCCCATCTTCATGGCTGGGTGATCATTTAGGAGTAGGAAGAAACCACTCTCATTTCCAGCACTCCTGGCCAAGGATGTCCATGGAAATGCTGCTTTGGATGCTGTCCTGAGTGGCCTGTCCATCTCCCGTTCTTACCAAATGTTTTCATGTTATATCTAAGACCTGGAAGCTTTACCGGCTACTGTTTGTGAAAATGCCCATAGAACAAAAGAGACAATGTACACATAAAATTGTGGAGATTATGTTAATCTCAGGGACCTTTATAAAGGCCTTCAATATGCTGGGTTGTCTGTACCAGGCTTTGAGAACCCAAGGATGGAAGCACCTGACAGCCGGTAGTGGTGTGTCCAGTCCATTTTTCCCTAGCAAGGCTCTTGTGTTTCCATGGGCTGGGTAGCTACTGGTTGAATGACTGACATCTCTGCAATGCCAGGTCAGGTGACAGAATCTGGATACAGAGAAGGTTAGTAGCAAGAGTTCTGGGGTCACTGTCTGGAGAATGATTGGTTTGAGGCAGTGACCAGTGTACACACATATGAATATGTGTATGTGTGTGTGCGTATGTATGTGTGTCTGTGTATATGTGTCTGTGTCTGTGTGTGTGTGTGTGTGTGTGTGTGTGGTGTAGCCCAGAGGTTGCCTTCCTCTACTGCTCTCTAGCTTACCTTTTGGGTTAGGGTCTCTCACAGAACCTGGAGATCATGGACTGGCTGGCCAGAAATCCTGAGGGATTCACCTGGCCCTACCCTCATCCATTGAAGCTGCAGGCACTCTCTACCACACGTGGCTTTTTTTCACTCGGGTTCTGGAGATGTGAACTTGGCCCTCACACTCTATAGCAGCACTTCACTAACTGGGCTATCCCCCTCATCCTGCAATGGACATTTCTTTTTAAAAAATATTTAAAAGATTTTTAAAGTTCTGCCTCAGGGGATTGCCTGATATGAGATGAAGGGTTGCTAAGATCAGAAAGGCAGCCCATCTACAAGGGACCCAAGTCTGTAGGCCTCCATTCTCCTTCCTGGTTTTTGCTTAAAGTAATCATGATGGAGCACTTGGCCTTGGACTGTAGGCCCAAGGTTACATTGGCTGGCAGCTTCCAGGGTCCTCCTGCAGGATAGACTGGGAAAGACACAAAAGAGGTGCTTATTAGGGGTCTTGGAAAACCCTGAGTGCTTTTGGAGCCTTGATCCCACAGGGGAGCTCTCTCCCAGACTGGAAGAGACTGGGTCCTGGGACTGGGGACCCAGAATTTTAAAATTACACAGGGAAAGGTGCCTGTTGATGCAGCCTTCCAGAACGCTGTTGCTTTTCAGTTGTGAGGTGATGTTATGCAAAACTTTTCCTGGGGAGATGTGACACACATCTCCCTTCCTTCACCCCAGGAAGGGAACAGAGGGTAGACCAGAGTAACAATTGCACCAAAGTACAACTTGGTGAGCCAATGACTTTATCAAAGTTATTTACAGGAATATAGGCAAGGGGTTACTCGTAGGAGCAGGGATGACTCAAAGGAGTGGCATCTCTGAAAGGTCCACTGCATAAATGAGTGGTCACTTTCTGTGTGACCTGCAGGCAGCCCAACAGGTCAGCAAGTGTCAGTTTCCCCCGGCTCAGCTGGTCAGAGTCTACCCCACCCCCTGCTTAAGGTGTTCACTGTGTCCATAACCTTGGGGGATGGACCCAGTGATTCTTACAAGTTTCATCTTCCTAGGACAGAAGTGTGTTTATTTCTGGAGTCTCATGAGATAGGTATGTTTCAATCAAGTTGCTACCCAACAAGGTGAGTCTCCTATATCCCCCAGAGCCTTCAATTTCTGTATGTTTTGTGTTACTGTAACAAAATACCGAAAACTGGATATTTTACAAAGAATCATTTTGTCTCAGAAAGAAGCATTTTGACTGTTCTGACCTCTGGTGAGGTCATCTGCTACATCACATTGAGGTAGAAGAGGGAGGGGAAATGGCTTCCTGTGGATGGAATGGATCAGCATACAAGGTCAGTGTGCTGCTGGAGTGTTCAACCTTTTGACTTCGAGACATGAGACTGTCATCCAGAAACATGTTGGTCTGCATTCATAGAAAGCATTCTTCTAACTGAGCTACACTCCGCTCTCAGTACTCCAGTCACATGAGACAAACCCCATTCCTATGAGACAGCACAGGTTCGCTCTCAAAAGGATGCCTTGGAGACCTTGCCACTCTCATGAGGTCCACCACTTGAAGTCTCCACCATCTTCTCAGCACCACACTGCTGTCCGAGCTCCCTGTGTGGAACTCTTTCCAGGACAACTCAGACTTAGCCAAGCCAAGCACCAGCACCTTCTCTTGGTGCTTGCTTGGTCTTGGCTCGCTTAGCAAATGATCACTGCTTCCTTAAAGTGTCTCTAATCGGTGCCCGTGTCCTACTCCTAGACAGACCAACCCTGCCCTGAGCCTCTGCCCTCCAACCCAGGTGTGCTCTCTGTCTGGGTCCTTGCAGAAAAGCCAGAGCCTGGATCCCACAGACTTTCATCTGTCTTTGAGACTCTCTTGTCATGCTGCTATGGCTGTAAGAAGGCTCTAAGGAAAACTTGACCATTTTGGATTTTGGAGGTGCTTGTGTTTGCATGTGTGCGTGTGTTTGTATGTGTGTGTGTATTTGTTGTGTGTGTGTATTGTGGTTTGTACATATGTGAGTGTATATGCATGTGTTCATGTGTGTGTGGAGGCCAGAGGATGATGTCAGGTGTGTTCCTCATCTTCTCCCCACCTTATCTTTTGAGGCATGGTCTGTCACTGAACTTGAAGCTCACTGATGCAGCTAGACTGGCTCACTACCAAGTCCCAGGCATCCTCCTGTCTCTGAGATTACAGGTACATGTTACTTTGCCTTCCTTTTCACATGGGTTCTCAGGCTTATATGGCGAGCACTTTATTGACAGCCATCTCCCCAGCCATGAAGGTTCTTTTGTACTAAAATGTCCACTGCCCCCCAAAGTGAGGACACAGGTAATTATAATGCATTTCTATGGAAACCATTTTTGACATTTGTTTACTCTTTAAATTGAGTGTTCAGCAGTAATATCAAGGATACCACTTGTTAATTATAGTATTTTTATTCTTTGAGATTTTAATAGACAGGCACAGAATATTTTAATCATATCTACCATTTCTAACTCCTCTGCAACTCCCCAACATGTCCCTATATTTGTGCCTTTTTAAAAAACTCATGGATAATATTTTTTTAGAATTAGATAGATAGAAATCAGATCCATGTTACAATGCTATTATGAAATTTAGAAACTAGTATGTTTCCCTATAACTTGTTTACATCACTTATGATGTCAGAGCTGTGTCTGGAATTTGGACAGTACTTTTATCAATCACATTCATCTTTCTGTGATCAGTTCCTTTGAAATCCTGACAATCAAGTTCCCCAGCAATACTGTTGGTGGGAAGAAAAGCAACGTTCAAGGCTTGGCAGGTGGATCAGTCAGTCATGTGTGTAAAAAAATATATGGCTAATTAAACTATTTAACCAGTATTTATATTATATTTAATTGGTTCGGCAGCCAATCCTTAACCAACCATTATAAATGAGCACACAGATACCACATGGATTTTTAACAAGCCTTGGCCTGAGTTGTGCAATCCTGGCCCATCTAAGCTAGCTCTTAATTCTATTACCCAAATATGACCCCATATATACATATGTCCCCTTGGACTGCCATTCTCCATGATATGCTGATGTTCTTGGCCATGTGGAATGAGGTTCTTTTTTCTAACCCATGGTGTGTTCCTCCTTTTTCATGCTCCTGGCTGGAATGAATTCTTCTGTCTAAAGCGTAGGCTTCCTGTTCTAATCCCAGGAAGTCCCACCTTTCTCTGTCTTTGTCCAATCTCAGGCCTCAGCATTTTATTTAACCAATCAGAGTCAAAGTAAGTAACAGACAGCAAGCAGGACCAATTAATTAACATTTAGAATGCTTAACACTACCCCAACACTTCCCTCCTTTTGTCTAAAAAAAGGCCAAATTTTTTAACTCATATAGAAAAACAATAACAACAAATATGAAACAATCAAGAAAAACATATATAAAAGTTATGCATATAATGCTTAGCCTATTTGTACCAAGCAATCTTGAAGAAGAAAAAAATCATCTATCTTGGTGTATCTAAAGTTCTGTACCTAAATAATTGTTTCATATCCTATATTTATAAACTTAAAGATTTTATTTAGACTTGAAAATATCCTTTCAAACCCTAAACAACTCACGTTCAATTGAAATTTTATAACTATTATGCCTTCAACACCATCAAAGACATAAGAAGGGATAAAGTTATTATTTGAGTGAGTAGGAAGCATAGGAGAGCAGCTTCCAAAAAGAAATATGACAGTTTGTTGCCTAGACAGTCCCAAATATTTCTTGGTATTGTTGGAACATCATCTTCAGCCTCTGGCCAAGCATTTTTTCACAGACTAAATTGTGCAGCAGGAAATAAGGATTTTCCCATTCTGTCTCTACAGAATCAGGACATCGACTTACCTGCATTTAAGCTATGGTCCGTCTTTGGACTGTATATAGTCTGTTGAGAGAGCAGGGACATTTTTGTCCAATAGGAATTATCTCCTGATGGGAGATTTCTTTTTGATGCTCATTGTCTTCTTCCAAGTCAATTGGGAGCTGTCAGGAGCTGTCTTAAGTCAAACAATTCTTAAAATAATAAAAACATCTTCATATGCCATTTTTCTGTATGCCTCTGAGGGTTTTGAAGACATCTACTATTTTATTTATAAATCTATCTATCATCTATCTTTGAACAAATGGTATATTTGTAACCATTTCCTATCTGTTTAACATATTAAGTCTATTTTGTGATGAATTAAGACTAGTATTTGACATGGCTTGACTGGCCAGCAATCAGCCTGTATTACCCAGACTCCTAAATAGATTGCAATAGCAACCCATAAAAGGATTGGAAGTAAACCTATATTTTTAAATTAGTTGTATAGGCATAATACCTTATATAAGAATTGAAATATACATAATGTGTCAAATATAAAATTCTATACTAATGAATCAAACTTAATCTTATTTTTATATCAAAACAAAATTCTATACCAATGTATCAAAAGATAACCTTATTTTAAGAATAACAATAGTTTTGAGTTTCAGAGCAGATTCAAGAATCTATCCTTATATCTTATCATTTCTATATTATATACGTATATCCCCCTCTTTTTCTTTTCAAGTCTTTCCCACCTATATAAGAGAGAAAGAAGGATAGAGAAAAGAAAAAGAGATCTCCAAGTCTAACTTTCTATACTTTGCTTAACACATGTGCTTGCTGTGCAGGCAGGAATATGATCCCCAGAACATATAAATGGACAGGTGTGACGCTGTGTGTTGCTAATCCCAGTGGCAAGGAGGTGGAGATAGGAGCCCCCCTGGGGCTCACTGACCAGCAAGTCTGATCAATATCAGGAAGCCTTGTATTCAGTGAGAGACCCTGTATCAAAAAATGAGGCAGATGGAACCTGAGGAGAAAGGACACCAGAGGTTGTTCTCTGACCTCTGCATGAACTCACATACACATGTGCATCCATACATGTGGATCCTTACACACACACACACACACACACACACACACACACACACACACACTGTATTTTACAACATTGTGGAGTAAAGAAAAGATTTGTTATTTCTTTAGACTTTCTGAATACATTTTGCTGCAACAACAACAGCAACAAAGTATCACAGATATTTATATCTCACGGATCAGAAGTTTAGAATTCTAAGACCAAGCTGTCAGCAGCTTTGGCCTTTGGGGAGGATGCTCTCCCTGGTCTATAAAGAGGATATGTTCTTACTGCATATTGACAATCTCAGAGAGACTGTCCATACTCACTAATCTCATGGTTAGGGCCTTCCCTTTAAGACTTCCCCTGCTGTAGTGGCATACTGTGGCATTGACCAACAGCTCTCTAATTGGACATAAGACTTGCTAAACAAGAGGGAAACCATGCTTAGTATGGAAAACTTAGTCAATTACTTAGGGCTAGTGAAGTCACAGATCTTGAAGAAGAACAATCACCACTTTATTAAACCAGCATAATCTCTAACTACATTCTAAAGAGTTATCCTTATGTCCAGAGACAAGTGTAATTCTCATCCCTTATCAAACTTCTCTTTGCAATAGAGACCATCACAGAAAATCATGTCCAATCAAATTGCAGAATTTTGAAGCCCAGTCCCAATGGATACATTTACAATCCCACACCGAAGGCTCAAGGAACACTGAGAATGAGGAAGTGGAGAGATTGTAAGAGTCAGAGGATCAGAAAATTTGCTATGAGACTGTGTCTCTTAGTGATGTCAGAAGCTACACCCATAAAGTCTCACCAACATGACTGCCTAAACATAAACTGAACGTGGACAACAGTAGACATACCAAAATGAATGGGGAAAAGTCCATGGAGTCTCAACCCTTCACCAAGAACCACAGGCAACAAAGGAATGCTGAGAGTGGAAGAAAGAGTCTTCTCCATGGACGAGTACACCAACTGGTCATCTACTACCAAGAGGTCATCCCTGAGAACATACATTATAAGTAATTTTATTTGGACTGAACAGGTTATATTTACAAATATATATGTCAACTTTTTTTAAAAGAGGCCGTGAAGTTAAAACATAATATGTGCATGCATGTGTGCATCTTTATGCATGAGTGTATGTGGAAGCTAGAGGTTGACCATGGCTGCTGTTTGTCCTAGGGATTGAACTCAGCTCTCCATGCTCGGAAGGAAGCACTTTAATGACTTATATATCTCTTCAGGCCTCAACATATGGCTTTTAAGGGAGCACACACACTGAATAACTCATCACACTGGGCCAGGAGTTAAGCTTTAAATGTCAATTTACAGAAGTTGTATACAGTGATGAAACTTGTTCTTTTATCCAATTAGTACAGAAAAAGTCACACAGTAAAGTTCCCAATTTTATAAGTATATATAATGTTGTAAAGATTGTAGTAACCTGGAGATAGTAAAATACCAGTGTGGTGGTATAGGAATGGCCCCCATAGACTCATGTGTTTGAAAGCTTGGCCAATAGGGAGTGGCACCATTAGGAGGTGTGGCCTTGTTGGAGTAGGTATTGGAGGAAGTGTGTCACTGTGGGTGCAGGCTTCGAGGTCTCCTATGCTCAAGGTTCACCCAGTATGGTACTCAGTCTCTTCCCTGCGGGTCAAGATGTAGAACTCTCAGATCCAGCACCATGTCTGCCTGCATGCCACCGTGCTTCCCATAATGCTAATAGTGGACTAAATCTCTGAAACTGTAAGCCAGCCCCAATTAAATGTTTTCCTTTATAAGAGTTGTCTTGGTCATGGTGTCTCTTCACAGTAATAAAACTCTAAGACAACCAGTAATCTCAAATTATTAGATCATAAAAACAGTTTTAACAATCAAGAATGTAAGATCAGGGGCTAGAGAGAAGCCTGATGGTTAGGAGTGCTTGCTCTAAAATCATGAGTACCTGAATGTGCATCCCAATATCCACTAAGTGTTGCTGGGGCCCATGCTCAGGACTCTTGGAGGTGGGGATGAACTGGCATAGAGTCAACATTCCACACTCTGGGGGTCCGGTAAGTGGCAAAAGCAGACCCATTTATTTCAGGAAGAGGGTGCCCCCTTTATACCCTCCACCCAGAGTCCTATTGGCTCTCGAACTGCACGCTGCTGTGGCTCTTCCTCATTGGCTCCTGTCTCATTACCCAGTGTGGTGTCCTCAGTCTCCAGGCATGCCCGGGCTTGTCTCAGGCCAGCTCCATCAGGGAGTGCACCACATGCATACTGTTTAGCAGCAGGCCTTGTTCCTGATCAGTGGCCTTGTTCCTCCTACAACCAAACAAGTTGGGCATAGGTGGAAAGTGGTAGAGGAAGATACACAATGCTGTCTTCTCAACTCTGTGAAAATACAGAGGCATGCATGGCCACCAACATGTGTGTGCGCGCACACACACACGCACGCACACACACATGCACACAATTAAAAAACAAAATGCCATTTCTTGGTGATGTTATTGTATAAAATATACATATGTGCACTGGCTTGCCTGGGGGCAGCTATCCGAGTACATTGTTGTCATTGCTCTTTTGAGCATTTGCTATTTGAGTTCAGGGATAGGAGCTGCAATGGAAATGTAGCCATTCTCTAGCTACTTGATTATATTCATTAAAAAGAAATGTCCTCAACGGGTGTGGTAGCCCACACCTTTAATCCCAGCACTTGGGAGGCAGAGGCAGGCAGATCTCTGTGAGATCAAGGCCAGCCTGGTCTACAGAGTGAGTTCCTGGACAGCCAGGGCTGTTACACAGAAAAACTCTGTCTTGAAAAATCTATAAATAAATAAATAAATAAATAAATAAATAAATAAATAAATAAATAAATGTCTTCCTACTGTGAGAGACTTCTAACCTAGAATTTCAAGGTAGTGGTTCCCATTAGGAACCTTATAACTAGTGGCAACGCACTTGTGGACTGGGAATGCCTAAGTCTTATGTCAGAATTCAGAAATAAGTTAGTGGGAACACTAGGGGACTGTCCTTGGTGTTACTGGGATTTTCTGCTCGATGTTGGGGTATTCAGATAAATAAGAACATGGAGCATTTGTTTTGGGTTCACATTTATACCCCCACCTGGTTTCATGTTCTATGCTAGACACAGTTGACAGGATTGAAGGCTACTTGATCCTATATCCAGCGCAGATATAATCTGGCAGATGAGACAACACATAATTAGAACATTAAATAGAGCAGTGCCTTTTGGGAGTGGTAAGTGTGAGCTCCCAGAATAGACTCAGCCCATCTTTTTAGAGAGTTGATTTTATTCCATGGCAAATGCTTTAAAACCAAGTTGGATTATATTGAAACATTTGTATTAACTACTTTCCTTGTTGCTGGGGGAAAAAGGTAACAAACAGAACTTAAGGACGGAAGAGTTTATCCTAGCTCACAGTTTGAAAGTGGGGATGGCATGACCATGGGTGATATGAAACAGCTCGTGTCTCCTACTCAGGGAGCAGAATGTAATAAATGTTGGTGCCCACCTCACCTTCTCTTTGTTCAGCCCAGGATTCCAGTGTATGAGATGGTACCATACACATGTAGTGAGTTTTCCAGTTCAACTACCTTAATCTAGAAACTCCCCCACTGATATGTCCAGAGATTTGTTTCCATGGTGATGCTAAATGCCATTAAGTTGACAGTCAAGACTATTGATTACACTTGGATGCATTTTAAGTAGAATGCAAGTGTAAAAAAGATGTGGGTGGAAAAGGTAGAGGAAGGACTCTGAGAATTATCTCTATAAAAGCCGTTAGAAAAGGGTGTTGTGCAAGCTTCCAAGATAGGAAAGCAAGCCATAGTCCTATCCAGTTGTGACATCTATGAACCACAACAGTGACCAGGAGGGCAAGGTATCCCCAAAGGTGCTATAGTGACACTCATAACTTGGTGTTAGCCTAAGATCTGTTCAACAGGAGAGGAATCCTGCCTGGGACTAGAAACCTACCCAAATACCCAGAGCTAGTGAGGTCATAGACCTTAGAGGAGAACCGACTCCAACCACTTTACTGGAGCAGCAAAATTCCTAACTGCATGATAAAACTTATCTTTACACCTACAGATAAGTGTCGCTCTAACCCCTCATCATAGAGGCTTCTCTTTGTAGAAGATAGAGACCATTATAGAAAACCACAACTGGTCAAAACACAGAGAACAACTGATTGTGGGGAGCCCAGGGCCAACAGGCACATCTATATAGCAAAATCCCTGTACTTAAGGCTCAGGGAACATCAAGGAAGGGGGCAGCAGAAAGACTGTAAGAGCCAGAGGACCAGAAAATCTGTTGTGAGATTGTCTCCTGGAAATGACAGGGTAGCTACACCCACAACACCCCAGCAATAGGGCTGCCTACACTAGTCTGAACAACAACAATAGACAAGTTGACACAGAAGGGGTGTTAATCTCATGGGGTCTTACCCCTAGACAAAGAACTACAGGCAACAAATAACTGCTGACACAGAGAAAATTAGTCTCTCCAGGAATTCACTTCCTAGTTTGATACAAAGTGGTCAGCCATGGAATCATATATATACACATAAGCAACATTAACAGACCCAGAAAGTTTTATTCATACATATATTTATGACTCTAACTGTAATAAAGAAATGGAAGGCGATCTTTACTCTCCCTCCTCTCTTCCAAATCCAGTGCCCAAGTCTTGTCCCCCCACCCCCGCTCTGTAGCAGAGCACCAGCTGTGGCCTCCACTTCCTCTCTGCCTCCATTCCAAGGGGCTAAGCAGGTGCTGATGGCACACCCTCACTTCACCTTGTGAGGACCCCTCAGCATCCTGCCCCTCATTTTAGGCTATCTCCTTCCCTAAGTGTCAGTTCCTAAGATGAAGAAACCCATTGTAACTAGAACCTCTAGTGGTCACATAGGCAGGGTCCTAGAAGCATTTCATACCAGGCTACAACACACTCTCCTCAGAACCAGAGAGGGCAACAGAAACCAGGAAGCAGAACACTCACCCAACAAAGAAAGACCTGATATTCGAAGCTAGAATTAAAATACTCCCAAACCCAGATGCCTAGATGCCAGTATAAAAACACAGTAAGAGCCAGGACGCTATGTCTGCAGTAGAGGCCCTGAGCAATGTGGTGTAGCTGAAACACAGACAAGGACGTCACAATGGCCTTTGTGAATATATTACAGGTCCTTACAGAGGAAATGAATAAATTCATTAATAAAATCTATGAAAATAAAAACGGTGGAATGAGAGGGGAAAACAGTTCAAGATTTACAAGTGCAAAAAGAATCAATAAAGAACACCCAAACAGGGAGAACTGAAAATGAAAAATTTAGTAACTTGAACAGAAACCTCAGAGGCAATCATCACCAACAGAATACAAAGGATGGAAGAGACTCACAAGCATTGAAGACAAGATAAAAGAAATGGATAACTCAGTAAAGGAAAATGTTAAATCTTAAAAAAAAAATCTAGGCATAAAACATCCAGGAGATCTAGGGCACTATTAAAAGACAAAAAATACAAATAATAGGAATATAGGAAAGAGGAGAAACCAGGACAAAAGCATAGAAAATATATTAAACAAGATCATAGAAAAAATACCCAATCTTAAAAGAGATGTCTATCAAGGTATAAGAAACATAAAGAACACCAAATAGACTGGGGCAGAAAAGAAAAGAAAGTCATCTCAGCCCATAATAATAAAAATTCTAAATGTACAGAACAAACAAAGAATATTAAAAGCTGGCAGGGAAAAAGATCAATTAACATATAAAGAGTTTGTTCTATAAACTCTAAAAGATCACAGATGCCAGCCTAGAATACTATACCCAGCAAATCTTTTAATTACAAGAGATGGAGAAAGAAAGATATTCCAAGATAAAGCCAAATTTAAGCAGTATCTATCTACAAATTCAGCCTATAGAAATGACATTAAAAGGGAAACTTCAACCTGAAGACCCTAACCACACCCAAGAAAACACAAGGAATAATGATCTCAGACCAGGAAATCAAAAGTGGGGAAGGGGACTCACACCACCACAACAAAATAATGGGAATCAACAAACAATTCTCATTGATAACTCTCAATATCAATGGTCTTAATTCTTTAACAAAAAGACAAAGACTAACAGAATGTATTAAAAAAACCAAGATCCACCCTTCTGTTACATCCAAGAAACACACTTCAACATCAAGGATGGATATAACCTTAGGGTAAAAGGATGAGAAAAGATATTCCTAGCAAATAGACCTAAGAAGCAAGCTGGTGTAGCCATTTTAGTGGCTGAGAAAATAGACTTAAAACTAAAATTACTTAAGAGATATAGGGAAAGCTACTATATACTTATCAAAGAAAAAATCTACCAAGAGGATATTATAATCCTAAACATTTAAGCATTAAATACAAGAGTATGTAAGTTCATAAAAAGAAACACTACTACAGCTAAAATCACATATTGACCCTCATACAGTGATAGTAGGTGATTTCAGTATCTCACTCTCCCCAGTAGACAGGTCATCCAGACAAAAGCTAAACAAAGAAATGTTGGAGCTAACTGACATCATAAATCAAATGGATATAATAAATATTTCCAGAATATTATACACAAAAGAATATACTTTCTTTTCTGCCCCTCATGGAACTTTCTCCAAAACTGACCACATACTTGGACACAAATCTCAACAGATACAAGAAGATTGAAATAACACCCTGCATCCTATCTGACCACCACAGATTAAAGCTGGATATCAATAACAATACAAACAACAGAAAGCTTACAAACTCATGAAAAATGAACAACTTACTACTGAATGAAAATGAGTCAAGACAGAAATTAAGGAGGAAATTTTAAAACTTTTTAGAATTGAATAAAAAAGAAAACACAACATATCCATGTAGGAGGAACAAGGCTGCCATTGAGCAGGAACAAGGCCTGGTGCTAAACAGAGCTTGTGTGGCTGGGCTTCCATATGCAACTGGCCTGAGACCTTCCTGGGCATGCCTGAACATGCCCAGTCTGACACCTGCCAGGACCTGCCTGGAGACTGGTGATGCCACACCGGGTAATGAGACAGGAGCCAATGAGGAAGAGCCACAGCAGCCTGTGGTTCAGGACCTCATGGGACTCTGGGTGGAGGTTGTAAGGGAGCACCCTGTTTTTGAATTAAAGGAGTCTACTTTTGCCACTTACGTGGCCCCAGAGTCTGGGTCCTTGACTCTGTGCCAGCTCATACTGCCCCCAAGAGTCGTGGGCATGGGCCCCAGCAACACATCCAAACCTATGAGACACAGTGAAGGCAGTTCTAAGAGGCAAGTTAATAGCACTATGTGCATACATTTAAAAAAATTGGAGGGATCCCATATTAATAACTTAACAGAAAATCTGAATGATCTAGAACAAAAAGAAGAAATAGCTTCCAAAAGGAGTAGGTGGCAAGAAATAATCAAATTCAGGACTAAAATAAAATAGAAACAATAACAACAACTTGTACAAAGAAAGAATGAAACTAAGAATCGGTTCTTTGAGAAAATCAATAAGATGGACATGCCCTTAGCCAAGTTAACTCAAAGGCAGAGAGAGAAGACACAAATTAAAATTAGAGACAAAAGGAGAACATTACAGCAGACACCAAGGAAATCCAGAGAATCATAAGGACATACTTTAAAAAAACAAAAAAAGCAAACCCTGTACTCCACCAAATTGGAAAGTCTAAAGGAAATGGACAATTTTCTCAATATATATCACCTACCAAAGGTAAATCCAGGTAAAATAAGCAATTTAAACAGACCTATAATCCCTAATGAATAGCAGTAATTAAAAGTTTGTCACCAACAATAAAAAAGTCCAGTGCAGGATGATGCTAGAGCAGAATTCTACCAGACTTTCAAAGAAGAGTTAATCTCCAATACTCTTCAAATTATTCCACAAAATAGAAACTGAAGGAACACTTTGGAGTTCTTTTTACAAGGTTACAGTTACTCTTACACCCAAACCACATGAAGACCCAACACAGAAAGAGCATTGCAGAGCTATTTTCCTGATGAACATAGACACAAAAATTTTCAACAAAATACTTGCAATCTGAATCCAAGAACAAATAGAAAAAGATTATCTGCCATGATCAAATAAACTTCATCTTAGAGCTGCAGGGATGGTTCAACACATGGAAACTGATAAATGTAATCCACCATATAAACAGATTGAAAGACAAAAACTACATGATTATATATATACATACATATATAAGTATGATAGTATGCATAAGTGACCCTAAAAACACCACCAGCAAACTCCTACAGATGATAAAACACTTTCAGCAAAGTAGTAGGATATAAAATTAACACAAAAACATCAATGGCCTTCTTATATACAAAGAAACATACATAAGCAAGCATACAGAGAAAACAACACCATTCACAATAGCCTCAAAAATATAAACCCAGGATAGCTAAAATAGTCCCGACTGATAGAATAACTTCTGGAGTTATCACCATGCCTGATCTCAAATGTACTACAAAGCTATAGTAATCAAAACAGCATGGTATTGACACAAAAACAGACATGTTGATCATGGAATAGAATTGAATTCCCAGACATAAGTCCCCACACATATGGACGCTTGATTTTTGATAAACAAGCAAGAAGTACACACTGGAAAAAAAAAGACAGTATCTTCAACAGATGGTGCTGGTTAGACTGGATAGCTCCATGTAGAAGAATGCAAATAGACCCATCCTTATTATCCTGCCCAAAACTCAACTCCAAGTGGATAAAAGACCTCAACGTAAGACCAGATACACTGAACCTGATAGAAGAGATTGTGGGGGCATAATCTTGAACTCATTGGCACAGGAAAGGACTTTCTGAACAGAACACCTGTAGCACAGGCACTAAGATCAACAATTAACAAATGGGCCCTCATGGACAGATAGCTTCTGTGCAGCAAAGGATGCCATCATTCAGACAAAATGGCATCCTATAGAACGGGAAAAGATTAGAGGGCTAATATCCAAGATACATAAAGAACTCAAAAAACTTGACATCAAGAAAACAAATAACCCAATTTAAAAATGGGGTACAGATCTAAACAGAATTCTCATACAGGAAGCTCTAATGGCTGAGAAGCTTTTAAAACATATTCAACATCCTTAGTCATTGGGGAAATGCAAATCACAACTGCTTTGAGATTCCATCTTGCACCTGTCAGAATGGCTAAGAACAACAAAACAAATGTCAGCATATGCTGGTGATGATAAAGAGTAAGGGGATCATGCATCCATAGCTGGTGGGAGTGGAAACTTGTACAGAACCTGATAGAAGTCAGAGTGGAAGTTCCTCAAAAAGCTTTCAGCAGAACTAATTCAAGATCTAGATATACCATTCTTGGGCATATGCCCAAAGGATGGTTCATCCTACTAACAGAGACACTTGCTCAACCATGTTCATTGCTGCTCTACTCATAATAGCTAGAAACTGGAAACAATTTAGATGTTTATCAGTAGGTGAATTTGTAGAGAAAGTGTGGCATACTTACACAGTGGATTATTATTCAGTCATTTAAAAAAATAAGATCTCAAAATTCATGGATGGAATGAAACCAGAAAAAATATTATCTCATGTGAAGTAAGTTGGATTCAGAAAGACAAAAATGGTAGGTATTCACTTATATGTAAAAAGCTACAATCTGTATAAAAATAGAGGTTAGATAGAGAGTAAAGGCCTATGGGAGAGGGATGGATCTCCCTAGGAAGGGGATATAGAATGTATAGCAATGGATGGTTATGGCAGGAACTGAAATGGGAGGATAAAAGATGGAGGGACAGGAAGAAGGGAGTGAGGAATGGAATATGGGTAGATAGCTAAAATTAAGTGCCATTTGAGGAATTGTATGAAAACTGAATACAATAGAAGCTTCCTAAATATATATACCTATGTGAAGGCGATCTAAATGAAATTGTTAAATAATGGGGGAGATAGAGCCTGAACTGGTCATCTCTCATCACCAAATGAAGCTTCCAGTACTAGGAATGGGTTATATAATTAAGTTCTTGGCCAAAGGGGTCCCATTGGAACCTCAGACAAGCCAGGCTATTGCCAAGGCTATTGATTCTCCACAAATGGACAGACATGTCCTATTGCTATAGATGATACCTACACAACTCACTGAACACAGAGAAGTATAGGGAAAAAAAGGCTAATTAAATGATTTACCTAGTATTTCTATTATATCAATTGTTTCAGTGGTGTTAATCCTTAACCTGCCATTATAAATGAATACACACAGACACCACATGGATTTTAACAAGCCTAGGCCTGAGTTGTGCAATCCTAGCCCATCTAAGCTAGCTCAAAATTCTATTACCCAAATATGACCCCATTTGTATCGCATTCGCCACGCTATGGCGATGTTCCAGGCCACATGAAATGATCTTCTTTAATCTGTCCCATGATGTGTGTCTCCCTTGCTTGCTCCTGGCTTTCCCTCCAAGCTTCTTCCTCCCAAGATGCTCTCTGTCTCTGAAGCCCGAGCACCTTAGTCCCACCTATCTCCTCTCTTTGTCCAATCTCCAGGCCTCAGCATTTATTTAACCAATCAGAGACAATTAAGTAACAGACAGCAAGCAGGACCAATCAGCATTTAAAATGCTTAATATCACCCCATCAGAAAAGTCAAGCTGGTGCCTACCTAGAGCCTTCACCTATATCGACTAGTGCTCAGGGTGCTTGGAGGTGCTCTGCATGCTACCATAGGAGAAAGGTAAACACCAACCCATCTACAAACTCTTAGATCTACAGTGGAGACCTGCTTGCAAGACACACTGATACAATACTGGCACAAAGTTTTGGGAGTTACCAACCAATATCTGATTTGAGTTAAGGCCCACTCCGTGAGATAGAACCCATACCTGCCACTGCTTGGTTGGCCAAGAATCTGAGAAAAGATATTCCAGGAACCAAAATAAAACCAAATACTACTGTTTTGCTAAAGAAATGTAGCAATAAAATGACTTTTAACAGCATTCTGCTATACTCAAAGATCTATGCCTTGCTCAGCCATCATCAGAGAAGTTTCCTTTTGCAGCAACTGGGAACAAATATAGAAACCTGTAGCTAGACAATATGCAGAGAGTGAGAGACCTTAGAACACTAAACACTAAATAGGACATCTACATCAAATTCCTGTCCTCAGGGATCAGGAAACAGTGGAAGAGGAGGCAGAAAGAGTTTAAGAGACAGAGGAAATGGAGGACACCAAGTAATCAAGGTCCTTTTAGACACAACAGGGCTGGCACACACATGAACTAGGGTCTGCACTGGTCCACACCAGTCCTAGAGCTGAGAGAAGTAAACACACACATCCATCTCTAACCCAGAGCTGTCTCCAATTGACAGTCACTTTCAAGTGAAAATAGTTTTCTCCAAATACATCTAACTGAGGAAACAAACCACTCTTAAGGGTAGGCTACATGCCCATTAATAGATGGCCAACAGCATCTTTGGAGGTTCTGTCTTACAATGTTAAGTCAGGATTTTTTGTTTGTTTGTTTTTTAACCTTATAAGTCCTTTGCATGCATATGCAAACATATGTGTCTTTGCATTTATATGCATTTCTTGTGGGGTTTTTTTTTGGCCCTTTCTCTTGTTTGGTTGTTTTGTCATATTCCAATTTGATGGTTTTTAAAACTTATCTTATTGTATTTTATTTTATGTTATTATTATTCCTTAAATGCCTGTCCTCTAACAGAGACAGAGAGGGTGTGTATCTGGATGGGAGAGGAGGTGGGAAGGAAGTGGGAGGAGTAGGGGGAGGGAAACCATAATCAGAATATATCATATGAAAAAGATTTGTTTTCAATAAAAGGGGAAAAAAGAAATGGAGGCTTTCAGTTTGAGAGAGAGAGTGAGGGGGAACAGGAGAAGATTGAGGCGGGGATACAGGAAGGATTAGGAGGATGAAAGGGAAGGGGGATGTGAGGTGATCATATTTTAATTAGAACATTTAAAAAGCCATTAGAAAATGGGTAAAATATCAGGATCTATTTTTTTCCCCTTTCCAAATGCTGTAAATGAACCAAATTGCACAAGCCTGGGAAGTATATAGTCAAGAAAAGTAACTGACTTTTGGTTAGAATTGGAAGCCTTGGTTACATCTTCCAAAGTAACCTTAAAAAGTCACAGCCCACATTCACTGTAAAATTATCATCTTAGCAGCTGAGTAAAGAAACAGACATGCTCATAGAGCGCTCAAAGCCCCTTTACCAAATGTCTACCATTACACGACCGTCAAGTAATCTACAGAAAACCCACTTGTAAGGATGTCTACCCATGACCTGTTTTTATGCTTACACAGAGTGAATAGCATTTTTGTACAAGGCATCTGTTGAAAATAGTCACAGGCAACTGTGTGACTTCATAAATGTCTGAGGCAGTGACTAACACAACAGACTAACAAAATCTTTGAGAGGAAAATCTGGGGAAATGAGATAGCCATGGGCCATTGAACGACTTGGAAGTAACCCTGGTAATTAGAGACTCCAGGCTACAATAAAGAAAAAAGCAGACTGTATAATCAGCTTTATAAAGGGTGCAAAACAAAACAACAAAAGAAAATACTCTTAAAGTACAGAGAATTTGGTTTTCAGTGTAGTCAACAATGTATACTATGAACCATCCCATTTTTAACAAAACAATATGAACACTGAAGGACACAAAGGCATGGCCCATTGACAGGAAAATAAAAATAACCAGTAGGCACTGTTTGCAAGAAAGTATAGATGTCAGACTTACTAGACAATGACTTTAAAGCACCAGTTTGGTGCTCGGGAGGCGGAGGCAGAAGATCTCTTGAACCCAGGAGCTTTGGGCTAACCTGAGCAACAAAATGAGGTCATATCTCTTAAAATTTAAGTATATATTTAAATGAAAAAAAACAGACAAACCAAAAAATTAGGCCATATTAACAGAAAGAGCAGTATTAGAACAAACAGGAAATGTCAATAAAAACATAAAAATAGTCTCTATGTCCATACAAAAAATTTGAGGCAGTCTTGGTGACACACTTGCAACCTCAGCACTGGGAGGCTCAAGTTGGAGGAGTGCCAATTCTGGACCAGCCTGGGCTATTTAGTGAGGCCCTGTCTCTCACTCTTCCATGAAAAAATATTCTGGAATTAAAAATATAACAACTAAGATGAAGATCTCATCAGTACAACTTGACAGCAGATGTGAGCAGGCAGAAGACAAAGAAATGTATGTGTGGGTATAGTGCAACATTTAGAAAGGAGAACAAGAAAGGGTAATTTAAAAAGACAAAATCCTGCCTCTAGAGTCATTACGGATGTGTCTGCTGTGTCACATGTGCATCAGTAGTGGCAGAGAAGAGAGAGGCTATATCTCCATTCAGTGTTCTGACCTATGAACATCTGAATGAATAGTAGCCTAACATTCCTGGAAAAAATTAAGCCAGAGATCAGCACCAGTTCAGTACCATGGGGCCTGGACAAGGAGCCAGCCTGGGATGACCAACAGTCCAGCACTAGGAAGCACCAGATGGGCTCCCAGGACATGTAGCAAACCAGAGACTAGAAGAACCCTGCCTGGTCCTGGATGTGGAGGTTATTGGTGAGCTAGCCCCAAGGATGTGAGTGAAGGAGAGCCAGCCCTGCCTTTTGCCTGCTTTGTGGTGGTGGTGTTGAGGGAGAGATCACCTCCCCCCTTTTGCCCTCACCGCCAGTAGCAGACAGGAGATCTGGCCTTGATGGGGCCATGAGAGCAGGGGGGCTGTCCCTGCTCCTCATAGCTATACAGTACAGCTGGCCTGGATGTTGGGGGATGTGGGTGAATCACCCTTGAGGTTTTAAGTATGGGAGAGCCATCCCTGCCTTTAGTCTGCTCTTCAGTGGTGTTGGCAAGGGAGAGATCTCCTCCACTCTCTGATGACCTCGCCACAGGTAGCAGGTCGGAGAGTTGACCCTGATGAGGTCATGTGAACACAAGAGCTGGTCCAGCCCCTTACCCACTGTAGCACTTGGGAGAGCAGGCCCTGCACCTTACCTGGATAGTACAGTAGAACTGACCCTGGATGTGGGGTTGCAGGCCCAGAATCATATATCCCATTGATGAACTGCTGGAGTGCATGAAGAAGCCAATTCCACAAACCCAAAACTACAGGATCTCCATGACATAGGACAACAACAGGATATATATCTGAGAGGAGTCCCAGTGAAGTTCCAGTATTGACAAAGTAGCAGAAGCCAGAGGCCTTGTACCAGACCAAGGAGGCATTATAATGAACATTTGCAAGCAAGAAAGTATGGACAAAAGGGAATATTGTGGGACACACTGAGACACACTACAGCTTCCACAATGAGATTTTTTTTTTTTTATGTTGGGAGAGGTTTCAGGGGTGGAGGGTGAGTCTGAGGAGGGATGGGAGATGAGAGGAACAGGGTGCATGATGTGAAATTCACAAAATAAAAAAACAAAAGAAAAAAAGACATTGCTCACTAATAAATTCACATAAATAGTACATCTTATGTAAGTCCTTTGTAGGCTCTCTCAATGTTCTATGTATTTCCAATGCAAAATAGTCCTTAAATGGATAGTGTCCACATTTGATTCCATGAAGGGCTGGCTGTTATGGTACCTTAACATGAGACCTAAATTTTAAGTCATGTTTATATTGACTATTCTTGTAGGATGTAGTTTTTGATAGCACTACTAAACTTAGAGTACTTTATTCTTTAAAACAAAAGTTATAGATACCAAATTATAGCATGTGTGAAGATCGTTAGAAGAATATTTAAAAGATAATTTTGAAAAAACTCTGAGAATATTTAGACAAATTCTGATTTATTGTACCTTAATCTCAAAGAGTGTCATATCAGCAATTTGAAAATACCAAGGAACTCTATTTACCACACTCTATGTTACAATTCTAGATTATGTCATTATTAATGAATCAGCATACCTTTTTAATTGAAAAAAAAAAAGGCAACGGAAGAATCTTGAAGTCAGGGAAAATGACTCATGCATGAGGTGTCTCCAGTGAGTTTGAAGGTGGAGTTCTCAGCAGAAACAGAAACTGCAGCAGCCAAGAAGCAAGGGGGTGATAAACTCAAAATGGTGACAGTGGAAAATGGAGGGAGAGATCATGCGATGGATGACTCAGCAGGTGAAGCACCTAGCCTGAGGACCCGTTTGATCTGTGACACGATGGAAGGCGAGAATCAGGTTCCACAAATTGCCCTCTGACCTCCATATCATACGAGTCACATATACATATACACACATGCACACAAAGTAATATAAACATAAAAAACCCACCAAAACACCTTGTAGTACAAGAACTCTACATCTAGCAAAACATCTCTCAAAAATGTAAATCAAAACACTCCCAGGTAAATAAACTTTATCACTAGGAGATCACCCAGAGAGAGAGAGAGGAGTCCTTCAGGATAAAAGAAAAGAAACCAGAGACAGTGAGAAGGAAAGTTCTGGAAGAAACTGTGTGTAAGGTTCATGAGCTGATCGAAACTTCTGTGAGTGTGGATTTGGAATGGTGCTGTCTCAGAGCCTAATTTACAGCATATCTTGGGTCCTTTAGTGGACTACAGAGCCATTCCTTGCCCACTCATCATATCTAACATCTTGATAAACAGATAAAAACTTTTGTGATGGACTAACTTAACAAAACTGTAGTTTATGCCAAATGGAAACACCAAGAATGTTGTCAGATAACATCCAAGGCCTGTCTGCAGGGCTGTAACCTGCTTCTCTGGTATATCCACCAATAATATATTTTAAAACTAACTTGATTGATGACTTTCTTTGCTCTCTATATAAAGCTTCCTAAAACTGCTTCTGTGTAACAACTTGGAAACTGGATAGCATAGATCCATGATTTTTGAAACATTGTCCCTTAACTTTGACTCCAGAATAAACTCTCTTATTTCCCTTTGAGACAAGAGCTGTTTTTTTGTTGTTGATGTTTTGTTTTTTCCTTTACAGGAGTAACTTTGAGGAGTTAATTTACAGGAGTAGCTAATGAAACCAAGAAACTATTAATAAAAGATAGATTGATGTAAATTTAAGGAGTAGCTCTAAAAATCAGTGCAGAGCAGACACCAAGAAGAACTCTTAAAAACAGCATTTTAAGAAATTCTGCACTAGAAATATCCACTTAACACAAAAGAAGACAGTGACAGGCAAACAAAGAAACAAAAGCTATAAGAAATATAGAAAAAAAGCACAATCCTAATCATATCAGTGATAATATTTAATATACTTAGGTTGAACAAGTGAAACAAAAGTCAGAAATTGTCAGATGGTTTAAAAGCAAGAATAAGTCCTCCAAGTAAGAGCAGCAACAACCATTTGGAGGCTAATTTCAATAGTCAGTTTGATGAGATTTAGTGTCACCTGGGGGACAGGGCTCTCAGCATGTCTGCAGGGGATTATCTTAACTAGGATAACGGAGGTGGGAAGAGCTGCCCACTGTGGGCGGCACCATCCTCTGGGCTGGGATCCTGGACTGAATAAAAGTTGGAAGTCAGCTGAGCGCCAGCAGTCATGGCTTGCTGCTGCTTGACTGCCCCAAGCGGCTCTTGCTTAGACTTTCCCCACCATGGTGGTCTGTAAGTGAGTCAAAATAAATCCTTTCTCCCTTCAGTTGCTTTTCTCAGGGCATTTTATCATTTAATAGGAAAAGTAACTAAGGTAACCTCAAAATTAAATCACCAGCTATCTACAAGAGATGTACTTTAAAAGACATGAGCTACAATTAAAAGTGCCATAGTGCAAACAGCAAACATAAGAGAAACAGAATGACTATACTTTAGAAAAAGAAGACTTTAAAACAAATGGTACTCTAGGGATAGATAGGAAACTTTTAGAACAACAGAAGGGTCAGTCCATTAGTAAGAAGGGCATTGAAAATATCTATACATCTATTAGAACCCAAAATACATGAGCAATGTTGGATATAACTGAATAAGAAAGGAATGATTCAACCATAATAGTTTGAGACTTGTGCAAATAATGTTCAATCATGGATAGAAGCATTAGGCAAAAGATAAACAAACTAGGAACAAATTTCAGAATAGCACAGATAGAACTGGGTTGGGAAAGTTACTTCGCAAACACAAGAACCTGAGTTGAATTTTCAGAGACCATGAAAACTCAGGTGCTGCCATCATGGGTTTGCAATCCCAGCATGCCTACGGTGAGACAGAAGATAGAGACAGGAAAGCTCACATGACCGGTAACCTAGCATAGATGACAGAAATTCAAGAAAGAGATCTCTTTCAAACAAGGTGCAAGGCAAAGACTAACACCTGAGGTTGTCTTCTGAACTCCAGAGTCGCATATTCATGCAAACACACATGCGCACATTCAAGCACACACCCATACACGAAAGGTAAAAAAACTAGAACTAACAGATATTTCTAGAACTCTCTGCCCAATAAGAGTAGAATATACCTTCTTCCTAAGAGTGTATAGGAAATACATTCTGGAGAACTGCGCATGCTAAACCACAAAACAATACTAAGTAAGCTTAGAAAAACTGATACACAGCTAAATATATTTTCACATCACTATGTACTGAAAGCTGAGTGTTGTAGCTCAGTAGTAGAGTGCCTGGCTTGTATGTATGAAACCCTGAGTCAACCTAGAGGACTGGCAAAAAAACAATAATAAGACTATAAGTCAGTAACAAAAATAAATTTGAAAATATATAGATGTATGAATAGCAAAAGGAGTCACAAGAGAAATTAGACAATAATTTGAAATAAATAAAAAAAGGAAGAACACATCAATCCAACATTATCTTAAATGGAGGAAAAACTCAAAGCAGTCCCATCAAAATCAGGATGAGACAAGGCTGTCTAGTGTCCCGACTCATTTTTAATATAGTGCTGGAAACGCTAGCCTGAGCAACAAGGCAAGGGGAGGAAATTGAAGAACTACACATAGGCAAAGTCAAACCATCTATAATTGTAGAAGGCCTGATATTATACATAAAAGATTCACACAGCAGACGGCTGTGTGTTCAGCCGTAAGGACACACTGACTCATGACAGCGTGAAAGAAGCGAACCAAGGGAGGTCACACAGTGTTTGACCCCATCTGCAGAGATGGAAAAGAGAAACAGGGTTTGAAGGGATGGGGTCATTGGGAGACGCTGAAGGTTTCAGGTTACTTCTTAGAGTGATGAACATGTCCTATCTGTGACTGTGGTGATGGTTGTACAACTCTGCGAGTGTTCTCAAAGCATGGAATTTTTTCTTTAAATGGCAGAACTGTGTAAGGTAGAAGTCCTGCCTTTATACAGGTGTTGGGCACTGGGGAGATGGCTTAGTTAGCCAAGAGCTTTTCTTGCAAGCATGAGGACCAAAGTTTAATTGCAAGAAAACATGTTTAAAAAAAAATCAGGTGTGACACATACTTGTCAAGCTGAGAAGGTGCACACAGGTGGGTCAATGGGTCTCGGTCACTGGTTAGCCAGCCTACCCTGTCTGAAAATAAGGCGAATAGCTCCTGAGGAAGAACACCTGAGGCTGTCCTTCAGCATTCACATGCATGTGCACACTTGTGCACATGTATTCTCTCTACATACACAAGTTTACACATACAAAATAAAGGTGCTAAAACACATATGACATATGAATATTCTCAGGAAAAAAATTTAGTCTTCAAGAAATCTGGATGATAGACTGGGGAGATGGCTCGGTGGTTATGAACACTTAGGGCTCTCTCCAGGCACTGTGGTTCAAACCCCAATACCCACATGGCTTATAACCATCCAGCATGCAAATGAGCACATACACACACACAGGGGAAAACACTCATACATATTAAAAAAGTAAATCTCAGGGGAAAGAAAAATATGGATGTTCACACATACAAAAATAAATCTCAGAAAAAAAAACAAGAAATAACAATGTGCCCAAACAATTCTGCAGAGACATCTAGTGTCTTTGCATAGTCTGTGGGGGTAAAGGGTGTGTCCCAGAGCCCTGGCATCTGATGCCTGTAACTTTGGTGGCAGGACAGTTGCCTTGATGAGCAGTAACTTGCACAGCAGTGGGACTGGGAAGCCTTTGAAGGTATCTGGATGCATGCACTGGGACCCTGGGACTTTAAAGTGCATGTTGACTGGACACACTTCCAACTTGGGCATTGTTAGGACAGGATTCTTGGAGCCCATTAGAGTTAATCCCCAGCTGCAATGTGAGCTAGGCTCAGATGTTAAGCAGGGCAGCACAGCTGAGGGGCCAGCTCATGTTTCCCTCAAGACATGTAGCCACAGGGATCCTGAGCCCTTCCCAAACTCAGCACGCTGCTAAGAATAGGCAGGGTACTGTATGTGTGCTCCAAAGAAGTCAGGAGTATTTATAGCTATTCCAGAATACAGAGATCTTTCGATTTGCAGTACTGGTTTGAGAGTGCTCTATAGTCCAGGCTGGCCTTGTATTCACAATCCTTCTGCTTCATCTTCCTGAGCACTGGCTGGGGTTGCAGATGCACACTGCCACACCTGGAAGTTATAACACCAGTTGCTAATGACAACAGTCGCAAACCAAGCTTGGGTGGTAGTCAGGGTGATGGGAGCAGACACTTAGCCTCACCAGGGTGTCTTTTCTCCTGTGGGCTCTTCCACTCCACTATGATTGCTGCATGCAGGGCAACACATGGCCACAGACACTTCTGATTTACCTCATCTGTGTTTGACACCTGATGAACCTTCCTCCTGGCTTCGGTTCTGATTGGCTCATTGTGGGTCAGGTGCTTACTTCTGAGCCTGTAACCAAGACCAGAGAGGCTGGTCTGACCACCTGGTAAGAGAGTGCAAGAGAGCATAAGAGAGCAAGAGAGAAATTCCTCAAGTCCTCTCAAGATGGAGGTACTGCTGGAGACCAATGAGACAATACTGGACAGAGAAATGATCATGCCTGATGGCGTTTGCTTCCTGGTGTCTGCTAGATGCTCTGCTATAGAAACTGTTCAAGATTATAAACTCCCAGCCTAGCAGAACCAGGATAGTACTCATTGCTCATCTTCCTTTTGTCACAACAACACTGACTTCATTTGGGAGACACATTGCTCTTGTTTTCAGTCCATGTCTTTGGTTGCTCCTTGTCCCTAGGCATGGGACATGATCCAGAGAAACTACTCAGAAAAGTCGATTCCTTGTCATGGCAGCAATGGTTCCTGGTTGACTCAGAGAATCTCAGGGCAAGGGCTGAGTGTCCCTCCACTGAGCCACCTCCTTGGTTTAGCATTTGTATTTTTAGTGAGCTATTTATTGAAGGTGGATGATTAGGTTTGGGACTCATTGCAGCACTGTTTATGTACTTACTGGTTCGTATTGCTGCTGAATTGGGAAAGCCTGGAATGGGGTTTCTAAACATCATCACACCAGTGTGTTGAATGACAACACGTATAGCGCCGTTTAAGGTGGTTCTGTTGTTTTTTATGGTAACTGGGCACTTCCTGGTATCCAGATGGTACACACTGATAGGAACAAGGTCTGGCGATTTCAGGAGCTGGCAGAACCCCCAGAGGTCAGGACACTAGAGAAGACAGTGTTGAAATGGACCTGTCCCTTTAGTTCCAATCAGGCCACATCAGAATGACTCAGATGGAATGTCAGGGTCTTCTAAAATTAATCGCAGCCACATATAAAGCCAGAGCCCAGCACACACAGGGCTCTTGGGGAGGAGGAGTGGGGTGGACTGTCTCTATCTTTGAGCCCTTAGACATCTGTCAGCTTTTAGACCCATTAGCCAGCAGTTTCTCTTCTCCTTTTTTCCTCTGTGACATTCTCTCTGTCTAACTGTGAACAAAGGCTATTTTTACAAGACCAGGGTTTCATCTCTGAAAAGAAGGGTGCAGGAGGAAGATATTTTAGTACAGTGTCTGGAGCTTATTAATAAAATTTGAGGCCAGACTTTATCCAAAATACCTAAGGCTTTCTCCCCCAACTAGATGAATTTTTATGCCTTTGATAGGCATGCTTCAATCTGTATAACCATAAAGGTGGGCATAGAGTAAGGAAATAGGGAGGAGGGGAGAATCTTGTAAGAAAGGGAAAATTGAATGTAGAGTTATAGAGAGACAGGGAGGAGATTGGAACAGGAAGGTTAAATGGAGATCGGGAGGGAAAACAGAAAAAGAGAAGGAATATGGGGAGGGACAGCTAATTAATATTAAGGGCCATTTGAGGGTCATATGGAAACCTATTACAGTAGAAGCTTTTGAAAATATATACATATTAGAAAGAAATCTAAATGGAATCTCTAAGTAATTGTGGAGACAAAGACCCAACAAGATATCTCCTGCCACCAAGTGAAACTTGTAGTGCTAGGGATGGGTTATTTCTAATTGACTTGTTGGCTAAAGGGGCCCCATGGAAACCCCAAACAACTCAGGTGATTGCCAAGGCTATTGGCACAAATCCACAAATTGAGGTAAAACTCTATTGCTGAAAACAGTAGTCACATATTTCACTGAACACAGAGAAGTTGTGCTGGTCCTGACCTAGAGCCTTCACCACTAATGACTAGTGTTCATGGTACCGTGAGGCTCTCTGCACACTAATAAAGAAGAAATAAATACCAACCTAGCTACAAACCCTATCTACAATGGTGACTTGTCTAAAAGACATTCTGGTGTAATAGTGGCACAAAGGTTGTAGGAGTAACTAGCTAGCCTCTGATTGGATGTAAGCCCTACTCCATGATATGGAACCCATGCCTGATACTGCTCAGGTGGCCAAGAACCTAAAAGTAGATAGATCATTGACATAGGTTAGAACTAAGTACTATTGTTCTGCTAAAGGAATGTAGCAATAAAATGACTCCTAACAACATTCTGCTATATTCATAGATCAATGTCTTTCTCAGCCATCATTAGAGAAACTTCCTCCTGCAGGGGATCAGAATTTATACAGAGACCCACAATTGGATAAGGTGCTGAGAGTGAGAGACCTTGGAACACTCAGTCCTAAATGAAATGTCTTCATCAAACTTCTCCACTCAGAGCTCAGGAAACACTGTAGAAAAGGAGGCAGAAAGATTTTAAGAGCCGGTGGGGATATAAGACACCAAGGAAACCATGCCTTCCAGACATAACAGGACACATAAACTCACAGAGATCACGGCAGCATGTATAGGGCCTGGACAGGTCCAAGTCAGATGGGCTCCTAACACTGAGAGGGGAAGTAAACATGAGCCCTCATCCCTACCCAGAAGCTATCTCCAGTTGTCAACAGCTTATAAAGGAAAAATTAATTTTCTCCAAAGGAGTGTCACCAGGTATACAAATACATTTAAGAGGAGGCCTCATGTCCAACAGTAGAGGGCAAACACAAAATGAACTCAATGGGATTTTTGAAAAATTTTTTTTGTTTCATAATTCTTTGTTTAGGCATTTCTTATCTTAAAGGTTTTTTGCTTATATATCATAGTTTCAGATTTTGTGATTTTATGGGTTTTGGGTGTGCCTGTGTATGTATATGTGTCTGTGTATGTGTGGGTGTATGTCTCTGTGTATATGTGTTTACCCTGCTTTTTCCTTGTTTTTATCTGTTAGTTTGTTTTGTTTAATTCTACATTTTTTTTTGCCTGTTTGTTTTCTAAAGAGAGAAAAATGTATGGAATTGGGTGGGTGGAGAGGTACGGAGGATCTGGGAGGAGATGAAGGAGGGGAAATGATTGTTAGACTATATCGTCTAAAAAAGAAATTTATTTTTAATAAAAAGTAGTCAGTAGTTGGGGTTGTGGGGAGATGGGATAGATCCTGGAGGAGTTAGGGAGAGGTGAATATGACCAAAATACTTGATATAAAAATCTCAAGTAATTAATAAAAGCATCATATTTAAAAACTATTGGGGCTGGAAAGATGGTAAAGTGAGCTTGTTTACACAAATGTGAGGGCTTGATTTTGCTCTTCAGCCCCCATGAAGGAAAGCTGGGCATGGTGCTATATTCTTGAAATCCCAGCACTGGGAATGTGGAAAACAATGGGCCTGCGTCTTGCTGACCAGCCAGTAGCTAAGTCAGTGAGTCCAAGTCATTGAGCGATCCTGCTTCAAAAAATAAAGTAGATGGTTCCTGAGGAAGGACAGCTGATGGTCCTGAGGGCAGAAGGCAGATCCCCATGCATGCACACCCATACACGTTCACACAAACATGCACACACACACACACACACACACACACACACAAAGTTTGAATATGATTGTTGTAAAGGACTCAGATAATAAAGAGAGCTATAGAGAATAGAACAGTTTCTGGGAGACTCTCACACAGAACAAACACTTGCTACCAAGTCGATGTATTTAATGCCAAAATGTCAAATGCCCCAAATTCTATACCTTAAAAAAGAACTGAGCATATTTGCATATGTGGAGATAAATATTAATTCCAGGAAAGTTCTTGGTTTCTTTGCAACAAGGAAGTCACAAAGGGAAGGTCTGCAGAGGTGGCCCAGTGGGTAAAGTGCTTGTTATGCTAGGGTGAGGACTGGATGTGGACTACTAGAGTTCACACAAGTGCCAGTGGGTGTGATGTCCTGCCTGGAGTAGCCGTAGAATTGTGAGGTCCTCAGGGATCCCCTGAGCAAGCTGGATGAGCTCTGTGTTCATTGAGAGACCCTGCCATCAAACAAGATACCTGACTTCAGCCCCTTGACTCCACATGTATCTATGTGTTCATATATTCTTATACATGTGACCCTCCACCCACACACATAAGATAAACAAATCAAAAAGTGAAAAAAATCAGCTCCTTCTAGCTTCAATGTCCATGTGTTACTTTTCAACTGTCTTTTAGTCTCACAGTCTGATGGTTAGATTATGGATGTTAATCTCTGGATAGGAATTTGAAATTATGTATGGGGAAAAAAATGAAGCTCAACTGCCCTTTAACGGAGCAAATGCCATGACAGGAATTTATCTGAGATCAGTTTCCCAAGTTGTTGGTTTAACTATTTGTTGTACAGGACTGCCCTTTGAGCCTCACTCCTTCTGTTTCCAGGAGTTTAGCTGGGTCTCTCACCCACTGCACTGTCAGGAAGTTTAACTCATTGGTCCCCCAGGGTGAACTCTGGTGGAATCATACCTGAGTTTGTCACTAAGACCATATGAGGAGGGGGAGATATTGTTTATATCTCAGCCAGGAGAAGAATTTTAGCAACACTTGGCGTAGTTTACAGGATAGACAAAACAGTGAGTTTGGAAAGAGCAATAGTAGTGTCTGGTTTTTGGAGAGTATGACAAACGGCTGAAGAGAAATCGTGTGTGTGTGTGTCCAGGAGAGGGTGTTTGCAGAGTAAATTCAGACAAGGTGGTTTGTCCCTGTAAGGTTCATGAGAGTGGAGGAAATGGCATGGACAGTTCAGAGAGTAGTGAGAAGAGCAACTAAGGTGAGGGTACCGGGGCGGGAGTTGTCTGCAGGGGAAATTCTAGGATGCCAGTCTTCTTCTAGGTGGTATGGAGTAAATGTGGCTGCTTTATTGGTGGATCTTCCTGGGAATACGGAGATGCTCTAGAGCCCTGGGAGTGGCGCACCAGGGCAGAAGTATCAGCAAGCAGCCCCACAGGCAGCCGGGACTCCACTATGAGTAATAAGAGAACCATCTGAGGCTGAAGTGGCAGCCCAGAGGGAGACTGAAAGGTGCAAGGGCAAAATCGCAGCAAGATAGAGATAAGAAGCTGGCAACTGCCATGTTGCCTTCCAACTTGGTGGATGAATTGGATAAAAGAGAATATATGGAAGTGTTGGCCTGCTGTTTTTTTTTATGGGCAGGGGCCATAAAAGGGAAGAGAGCCTAGATTATATGGTAATAAAGATCCCTTCCTGAGACCCTAAAATGTGGGATCCGTAAGGGGAATATCAAAGAGGAAGACAGTGAAATGGAGGCAACAGAATATATGCCTCAGGTCTGACCTTTGACAGGAGAAAGGGAGAATCCACGATTCAGCATGTGGACAGGGATTTTAACAATGATCTGGGGTGGGAGATGGCAGCAATCAGAAAATCTTCAGCACTGGAATTGCTGGAAAAGGCTTAAACAGTGAAAGAATCTCTCACAGCCTGGCTCGTGAGGTTATGGGATGCAGGGACAGATAAGATCAGTTTGAGTGCTGCAGAAACAGAGAGACGGAGGAATATAACCACATATTCCTTCCTTGAGACACAAGCTGCATAGCCTGAGGTAGTACCAGGGGCTCGGTCTGGATGCACAGGCTCCTATGAGCCAGTAGAGACACTTGGCCATCACCAGCAGAGGGCTGGCACACCGAGGGAAGCAGTATGAGGAAGGCAGTGTATGCTTAGGACAGTGTTTATCAGAGACTTAAGGAAGAACTGTATTCAGCGAGGACCTCGAGATGGGCATGGACATTTAACAACTCTGATGAGCCTTTGGCAGGGCAGGATCTTTATGTAGTAGGAAAGGCTTCGAAGGATCTGACTTAGACCAGCATGTAAGGAGTGCCCACAATGTGGGAGAGCAACTTAGAGAAAAGAGAGAAGGAAGGAGCAAGTGTGGGGGAAGTCTGCAATAGTCAGGTCTGGAAACGTTAAGAGACAACAAGGCTACTGTGTGACGGGGAGAAGCAGATGTTCCCAGAAGACATAGGGTTATTGGTTGAGACTCAGCAGTAACTCACCAGGGGTGGGTTACTTCCCTAGAGATTGTTGGTTAATGGGGCCCTAGATGTCCCTAAAGATAGAGGCTGTCGACATTGCTGTTTGTTGCATTCCAGAAATAGACGGTAAGACCCTTTATCTGAAGACATCACATGCTTTGCTTGCAGGACTTGGAAAAACAAACCTAAGACTAAGTCAGAAGTGTCTCCTCCCTTCCACCTAACTCCTATAGTGCCAGAAGCTGCTTCTAAAGTTGCTGAGGAGGATTAACGCCAAAAGCCCCAACTCAGCTCTGGATCCTGCTTGCTTCCCAGCGGAAGTGCCAGGCGAGCTGTGCCAGCCAGGGTAATAGTGGTACAAGTGGTTACGGGTAGAACCAACTGTTTGATTGGATTTAAGGCCCACTTTACAGGGCGATGTTCACATTTGTTACTGAGAACTTAGACAAAAATCCTGAGGGGGGAGGGGAGGAAACTCAGGCTCCCGTGGAGAAACAACTGTTACTGCTTTGTTAATTGATGTGCTGGCTAAGGAGCTTCCCCACTATGTGTCTCTAATCACAGGTTATTACCACAGTCTATACCCATTTGGTTATTTTCCCACCTCCATTATGTGTCTTTTTCCTCACTTGTGTTTTATAGTGGGAGAAATATCCCTCATGGTGGTCATGAAGTGGCCATGAACAAGCTTTGGTACCTTACTGGAGCTGGAGAACAATTAAACACGTATGTCACTCCCTACAGGGCTCAGGGACCCTTGCTGATGAGGAAGCCAGAAATATTATAAGAGCTGAGGGAAGGGGTGGCATGCCATACAGGACTATCCTCGAGTCAGACCACTCCCCTCTTCGGAGTTTGGCTGGGCCTGCTTGCAAGAGATCATCAGGGCTAGACTTGTTTTGACTGCTGATGTTCCCTCACAGAAGGATGGGATGCAGACTATCCGGAACCCTGATCTGTCTAACCAGCCACTCCCCCATCAAGCTACATGCAATCTTTCCCTGACTGCAAATGTCTTGGGGTTCTTCCGGAAGGGCTAGTGTATATAGGTGGTGAAGGACTAGGGCACCATCTCCACAGCCATAAGGGAGTCATCATCCTTGCTAGGTTCAGACCTTTCAGTGTGGGTGCTTTAAGGCCAGCCTGGTCTATATGGTGAGTTCCAAGCCATCTAGGGCTGCATAATGAGACCGTGCCGTGCCTCAAAACAAAATCCCCATGGCTTAGAGGTCAAAGAGAGGAGGTCACAGATCCATCCGTCTCTGCCGTCCCAGCACTGGGGTTCTCCTTGTCTGTCTCAGTGAAGTTAAGGAATGGAAACAGTGTCTGTACTTCTAGGGAGAATGAGTCCCACAGCAAACTGGCACGCCGTTAATGTGCCATATTAGTTATTAGCTATTAACATTAATGTTTAGCCTTTCAAGAGTACCTTTGAGCTCTAAGATTTATCTCCGTATGTGCATATATGTGTGCATGTTTATATATATGCAAGTGCATTTGTGTTGGCAGGTTCAGGCACGTGTGTGTGTGTGCATCTATGTGTCTGTGTGTGTAGGGTGTCTATATTCATGAATATGTGGAGGCCAGAAGGTAATCTTAGGTGTCATATTCAGGCACCATCTACCTTTTCCTTTTTTGAAATTATAATTTCATTATTTTTTCCCTCTCCTCCTTTCAAACCCTCCACCCATGTGTCTCTTAGCTCACTCTCAAATTCATGGTCTCTTTTCTTTAATTCTTGTTTTATATATTTTCCTAAATACATAAATGCCACCTGCTCATTCCTTATGATGTTACTTTTATGTTTATGATGATCATTTGGTATTGAATTACTAATTAGGGGGAGAATCTTTCCTAGGGGAGACCGTTTCTCCTGCTCTCAGAATTCTCCAGTTGCTCATCGGGGGTTCAAGTACTGTGAGCTTCCTCCCTTCCATGTTAGCAAATCCATTGGTGTCATTGTTGTTTAGGTAGCCATGTTGCTGAGACTTCATGGGTGAAGATTTCTAGGAAGCATTATCTCACAATAGACTTCCTGTTGCCCAGTCTCTTACAATCTCCCCTCTCTCTCTTCTGCTGTGATCTCTGAGCCCTGGGTGCAGGAATTGTGTTGGGAGTGTGTCAGTTGAGACTAGGCACTGCATGGTCATTTGTTTCCTGTGTTTTGAAAGGTTATGGTTTACTGTAATGGTCTCTGTCTGTTGGCAAGGAGAGATTTTTTTTTTTGATGAGGGGTATGTGGGTATAATTATGGACAAATGTTTAGATGGTAGTTAGGAATCAAGCTGATTTAATAAGGTGGTGATTGTAGGTGGTCCTTCAAGATCCATGACTTCAGTAGTCTCAGGTAGTTATCTAGGTTTTCAGCACCAGGCATAATTTCCATCTTTTTGAGCAGGCCTTCAGACCAATTAGAAAGCCTTTGATTACCACCAAGTTATGTGTGACACTGTCACATTGTGCTATGCTGGTTATTGTTTTAGCTCATAGGCATCATAGCTGGGTAGGACACTGGCCACTTCCTGTCTTGGTTGGGATTACTATTGTTATGATGAAACACCATGACCAAAGCAACTTGGGGAGGAAAGGATTAATTTAGCTTACACTTCCATGTCACAGCTCATCCTCAAAGGAAGTCAGGACAAGAAGTCAAGTAGGGTGGGAACTTGGAGGCAGGAGCTGATGCAGAGGCCATGGAGGAATGCTGTTTACATACTTGCTCCTCATGGCTTCCTTAGCCTGCTTTGTTGTAGAAACCAGGACCACCAGCCCAGGGATAACACCATTAGGTTTGCCTACAGGCACATCTAATACTGGCACTTTCTGAGATGAGGCTCCCTCTTCTCTGATAACTTTAGCTTGTGGTAAGCTGACATAAAACTAGCCAATACACTCCCCTCCCTAGTCAATACACTCCCCTCCCTTGGAAGCTTGCATGGCACCTTTTTTTCTTTTTTTTGAAATAGGACTCTCTTTACTGGCCTGGAACTTGCTGATTGAGCTAGGCTGGTAGCCAGCAAACCCTAGAATCTACCTGCCTGTTTCTCCCTGGTACTGTGATTAAAAGCATGTGTAATCATGCCTGGACAATATTTTTTTTCAGGGTGGGTTCTGGGGATTGAACTCTGGTCCTTGCAAAGGCAAGCACTTAACCAGCTTCTTCTCAGAAGCAAATCTTCTTCCCACCAGGTCGATTCATAATGGCATCTAGCTCTCAGCTGGAGTTAGACACAGGCCTGTGGTGGGAGTGAAGCTCAGTGGTCAGAGATCCTGCTGCCCACTCTAGCCTGAGTTCATAACTGGATGACTCATCACAGGTCCTTCTCGGATCTCTATTCTAGTGTTTGTCTCCATGTTCACTTTTGTCCTGCTGTCCTGGTGTTCACACCAGAGAGGAAAAGGAACTCATAACTTTAACTGTAGAGAATTTTTACAATTTTGAAGGCTGGAAAGATGAGGGCTGAGGCAAGGGGTTTCCCGATGACAGGGCAAGACAGACAGAACCCAAGGCAGCATATGAGATGGGCTCATGGGAGTGGCCAATCTAAATGTATTAATTTTTTAATTGTGTGTGTGTGTGTGTGTGAATATTTTCCCTGTATGTTTGTGTACTTTGTGTGTGCCTGGTGTTTTCAAAGGCCAGAAAGAAGGTGGTGGATCTCCTGGGACTGGAGTTATAGATGGTTGTGAGCCACCAATATGGATGTTGAGAATTGAACCCAGGTCTTCAAGAAGAGGTGCCATTGCTCTTTAATGCTGAGCCAACTCTCAAACTCCCTTTTATTTTGTTTTTGAGACCAGTTTTCATGTAGCCCAGGTGGGTACAACTTCAGTAAATAGCTGAAGACAACCTTGACCTTCTGATCCTCCTGCCTCCACCTTAGAAGCCCTGGACGTGCAGGCATGCACTGCCACGCCCTGTGTTGAACTGACTTTTATAACAGACCTGCTTCCTTGCTAACCCATTAATTCACTGATTCATTCTTGTTTCATTTCACTCTTGAGGACAGATCCATGACTCAACACCGCCAAATAAATCACTCCCACATTCTATTGTCATGTGACTTTAGGGATTATGCTCCAACGTAAGTGTGTTGGTCAATATTTGTCAACCTGACACAAACCTAGACATGTGATATGTCTTCCTAAATATGGTTGTAGATGTCATGTGACTCTCAATTGAGGACTTGCTTTCACCAGATTGTCCTGTGGGTATGACTGAGGAACATTTTCTTGATTTCTAATTGATATGGCAGGGCCCAGCTCACTGTTAGCAGTCCTAATCCTGGCAAATGATCCTAGGAGGTACTAGAAAGGTAGCTGGACATGTTCCTGACAGCAGTCTGGTAAGCAGCGGTCCTCCATCACCCCTGCTTCAGTTCCTGCCTCCAGGTGCTTCCTAAAATCCTGCCTTGACCTCCCTTTGTGATAGAGAGTAACCTCTAAGATGAAATAAACCCATTCCTCCCTAGATTGGTTTAGAGAACAGTTTGGCACGAGTAGTTTAGCATGAGTTTAGGAATGGATAAACACTCACAGCACTGCAGGTCTTTTCATTTAAATTAGGGCATCCCCTGTTCGGCTCCCTAAAGAATCTCATGTGATCTTAGATTTGGGTTCTGCGAGGGTTTCAACAGGCTTTCCTGAGAGCCCTGTGTAGAATTACCTGGAGAGCAAAGCATGAGGTGGGAGAGCTGACCCTTGAAAGACACTGGTGCTGGCTACTCTAAAGTCAGAGGCCACCAAAGGTTGCCATACTTGCAAATGCTTTGCAAACGGGCACCAGTGCTGACACTTGCAAATCCCACCTGTACTTACGGTATCAGTTGCCTTTCTCGTGGCTGTGATGACGTACCTGACTCTAAAGAGTGTGTCTTGGTAACAGTTTGAAGGTGCATGGTGCCAGGGAAGGGATGGTGGCAGGAGTGGCAGGCAGCCCATCACGTTGCACCTGCAGTTGGGAAGTAGAGGGGACAAAGTGTTACTGCTCAGCTCGCTTTCTTTTTCCTATGCAGCTCTCCTCCAACGTCCATGGGACAGCGTCATTCACACTTAGGGAGGGGCTTCCCACTTCAACTTCATCCAGAAACTTCTTCGCTGGCATTCCCAGAGAACTGTCTCTTAAGTGACAAGTTGATGATAATCAATATCAAGCATGATACCTGGGTACTCCTCGTATGGTGACAGGCGTTCTGGAGGGGCAAAGCAATGACTCTTCAGGAGGCCAGTGACCCGAGATTCCGCTCAACCTGGGGCTGGTTGGGGTTTTTGGTATATCCTTTCAGCACTACGGTCGGATAGTGAGTTTCTGACTTCTTTCTCCTTTTCCATTGCTGGGATTCCTAGTCTTACTGCCATCCAGCAGTTGTGAGTAAAGCACCATGTCTGATAGTTTGGAGGTAGAATTTCTCCCAATGTCCTAGGAAATAGAGGCTAGCCCCCAGATTGGTACTATTGGGAGATGCTGGAGCCTTTGAGAGGTGGGACCCAGAGGGGAGTTATCCAGGCAACTGGGGGTGTGGGATTATAGGATGTCTGGTTCCTCTCTTCTCCTTTTTGCATTTCTCAGCCACAACTGCCAAGAGGTGAGTGTTCCATCATACACCCCTGGCTGATGCTCTGCCTCAGCACAATCCTGAATCGATGGGTCCAACTGACTGGAGACTGAAACTGTGGATTCTAACAAACCTTTCTTCTTTTTAATTTAATATACTCAGGTGTTTTGATATAGCAATGGGAAATAAATATACTGTATTAGTTTTCTTTCTATTGCTGTGTCAAAGACCTTGACCAAAGGCAAATTGTGTGTGGAGGGGGAGGAGTTTGACTTACATATCCTGGGTCAACAGTCCATTCAGGGGCACAAAAACAGGAATTTAAAGCAGGAACTGAAGTGGAGGCCATGGAGGAGTACTACTTACAGGCTTGCTCCTCATGGCTTACTCAGCCTTCTTTCTATACAACCCGGAAACACCTGCCCAGGAGCAGCTTGGTTCTCAGTGGGCTGGGCCTTCCCACATCAATCTTATCTTCTCAGATACGCCTGTGGCAGGCTAGGGCAACCAGCACATTATTCCATTACATAATGGCAAATCAGTGTGTAACATACAGCACATGATTTATTTCATTTTTCAGGTAAAGACACAAAATACTTAAAAGCCCATCCCAAATCACGTAGGTGGCAAAGCTCATGTTAGCCACAGTTCATCTTATCTGAAGATTATTGTACAATATGAGCATATTAATTTAAAGATTGATCTGCAGTTGTGAAAATTGGAAAACAGTTTTTATTTTTAAAAATAGGGTACTGATTAGACAATACAGTACAATATAAAGCCAACAATCGGGTTTTATACAACAACTAAGAATGGTGATGTGGGCAGATGAGACTACTCAGCAGGTAAAAGTACCTGCCACCACACCCGACCACCTAGGTACAATCTGTCAATCCGTAGGGCCCATATGACAGAAGGAGAGAACTTGCTCCTGTAAGTTGTTGTGGAAACACAATAAATAAATAAACAAATAAATGTAAAAAAAATAAAAGAATAATGTGGTATTTGCTGGCTTGGAAATACTTACATAGCATACTTTTTTCAAAAAGACAGATAGACATTTGTCAACATTATGAGTAGCCAGGAGTGACAGTGCATACCTGAATCCCAGTACTCTCGAGGCTGAGGCAGGAGGATTGTGAGTTTGAGGCCACTCTGGGCTGCATAGTATGTTCAAACAAGCTTGGGGTATACAATGAGATCCTTAAAAAAAAGAGTTATGTATATGCAAAGGGGCTTAAGCCAAAGTGGGGGTCTGTTCACTACTAACTTCATAAACCATGTAGACTGGATTTTGTTTGATTTTTGCTGTAGCTCTTAAAGCTTTATTTTTATATGTGTGTGTCTGTGTACATATGTGTGTACGAGTGCTGATGCCCTTGGAGGCCAGAGGCAGCTGACCCCCCTGGCCCTGGAGTTACAGGGGTGTGATCAACATGGGTCTTCATCAGGTCCTTCGCAAGAACTGTATGTATTCTTAGTCACTGAGGCATCTTTCCAGCCTCTCGTGTAGTTTTTAATATATAGAAAATATCTAGTTCCTGGTCTACTTGAAAAAACCCAGCAAATATCTCATGTGTGCCACTTTCTTCCTTTTTATTAAAATGTTGGCTTTCATTAATGTAGTTGAAATAAATAAAGTTTTTTTTCAAAATTTGCTTTTTTTCCATTTTTGCTTTCTGGCTTTTTTGAGAAAGAGTTTCTGCATAGCCCTGGCTTCCCTGGGTCTTGCTCTGTAGACCAGGTTTACCTCCAACACAGAGATCCACCTGCCTCCCAAGTGCTGGGATTAAAGGGGTGTGCCACCACTACTTACAGAAATTCATAGTTTCTATCTGAATAATTTAATGAAAAAAGTTACAGAAGACAGATTTAATATGTATGAAAAGGAAATTATATATGTTGTAGCTCAATTCAAATTCACGATTATCCTTTTTGAGCCTCAAAGTTGGAATAACTAGTGTGTGTTACCATATTCAGCTTCCGACACAGGGATTTCTTTTTCCCATGCAGCCCTGGCTGTCCTGGAACTCACAGTGCAGAGCAGGCCGGCCTCAGACTCATAGAGATCCTCTGCCTGTATCTCCTGAGAGTGGGTATGCACCACCATGCCCATTTTTTTTCCAGCCACGACATCTTAAACACATTATACACCTGTAGCTCTAACTTTGTTTTCTCATTGGTAAAATGAAAGCGTTTATTAATATTTAGTTAATAGGGTTGCTGTGAACATTCAAACAATCTCTTTAAAAATTAGTTAAGGCCGGATGGCGGTGGCGCACACCTTTAATCCCAGCACTTGGGAGGCAGAGGCAGGCGGATCTCTGTGAGTTTGAGGCCAGCCTGGTCTCCATACAGAGCCAGTTCCAGAGCAGCCAGGGTTACACGAAGAAAACTTGTCTCAAAAAAATGTTCAAAATGGTAGATTGAATTCCAATCACCTTTTTCTACCCCAAATCCTTAAAATGTTAGGAAAAACTATGCACGCACACCAAGAATCTATATTGTAGCGAGCAAGAGGGGATGAGCTCAGTGGATGAACTTGTGAGGACTTTGTGTGTTGTGTGTGGAGGGCACAGGCCAGCCTTGAGTGTTATTCCCTAGGTATTGCACGTCTTGTTTTGTTTTGATTTTTAGAGACAGACTCTTTCTTACTGTGTAACCTTGGCTGGCCTGGAGATTGCTATGTAGATCAGGCTGGCCTCTAACTCAGAGATATCTGCTTGCCTCTGCTTCCCAAGTGCTAGGACTAAACAAAGTGCCACCATGCGTGGCCTGTCTTTCTTAGGTTTTTAAAAGGGTTTCTCATTGTCTTGGAACTCACCAAGTAGGCTAGGCTGGCTGTCCAGCAAGCTCCAAACCTCTTTCTGCATCCCTTGTGTTGGGATTAAAAGTGTACTATCATGCCCAACTTTTTTTTTTAAGATTTATTTTATTTGTATAGGTGTTTTTCCTGGACCCATGTTTGTGTGCCCAGTGCCCATGCAGGTCAGAAGAAAGTGTTGTGTCCTCTGGACCTGGAGTTATTGATGGTTGTTAGCTGCCACATGGGTGCTGGGAACCGAACCTGGGTCCTTTAAAAGATCAACAAGTGTTAAGTTTTGAGCCATCTTTTCAGACCTTATGACCAGCTTTTTTCTTCTTTTTACTTTTTTTTTTTTATTTTGTGAATTTCACATCGTGTACCCTGTTCCCTCTCATCTCCCACCTCCCCCCAGACCCACCCTCCACCCTTGCAACCTCCCCCCCCACATAAAAAAAATCTCATTGTGGAAGCTGTAGACAATCAATGTGTTCCACAATATTCCTTTTTATCCACACATTTTTGCTTTCAAATGTTCATTATAATGCCTCCTTTGTCTGGTATGAGGACTCTGGCTTCTGCTCCTTTGTCAATACTGGAACCTCATTGGGACTCCTCTCAGATATGCTGTTATTGTTCTGTATCATGGAGATCCTGTGGAACTGTCCTCTTCATGCCCTCTAGCAGTTCATCCATGGGGTGGGTCAACCCAAAGTCCTCATTCTGGGCCTGCAACCCTCACTTGCAGGGCCTATTCTCCCAAATGCTGCAGCAGGTAAGCAGTTGGATCAGCTCTTCTGCTTTCATGACCCCATCAGGGTCAATTCTCCTGCTTGCTACCTGTGGCAAGGTAGTAAAGGGATCTCTCCCTTGCCAACACCACAAAGCAGACAAAAGGCAGGGATGGATCACCCACAACCCCCACATGCAGGGTCAGGCAGGGGTCCCCTAGTCTCTGGTTTATTTCCTATCCTGAGAGCCTATCTGGTGCTTGTCTGTTACTGGACTAGCTCCCCTTCTGGGCCCCATGACACTGAAAGTTGTGTTGGTATCCAGCTTGCTTTCCCACACTCCCCCCAACCCAGGATAGTTAGGTTACTATTCATTCAGATGTTCATAGGTCAGAACACTGAGTGTAGATATAGCCTCTTTCCTCTCTCCCACCTACTATATGCATACATGACACAGCAGCCACATCTGAAGTGCCTCTAGGGGCAGACATGACTAGCTTTTAATGTGCATGTTGGGGATTAAATTCTGGTTCACATGCTTGCAAAGCAAGCATTTTAACAATCGAGATAGTGCCTCAGTCTGGAAGCTTGGAGGGGACTTTTGTTTTAAAGAGAGTTGTTGTTGGAGAGAAGAACCATTGCAATGTGAGCAGGGCAGACAAGATGAACCTGGTGAATGTGGCTTCGCACATGAAGATGATTGACGGGCAGTGGTGTTAATTGGCAGGGCAGTGTGTTGGGATGCTGGGATAGGAACGACAGAGTCAACCAGCTTCTCTCCCCATCCCCCACTTCCTCATTTAGCCAAACTGTGCAGCAGCAAGATGGGTGAGCTCCCCAACTTACAAAGGCCAAGCAATGGTCCTTCTGCACACCAGGCTCTGACAGAGAGTGCTGAACCCTTGCTCATCATACCATAGCACTGGAGACTCAGCGCATGAGCTTCAGGGCCAGTGGAGTAGCTAGCAGTCAGGGTGACTTGTCAGGACATAAGTAGACACAGAGGACACGCACTCAGAGGTGGCACCTGCTGCTGTTTCATTGACCTGGCTCCGGGGCCAGTGTATCCGAGGCTGGCCTACCAGGGCAGGAGCAGTCCCCAGCCAGCCTGAGGACAAGGGGCCAGGCAGTGTGTGGAGATTTCACCTTCTGCTCCTTCCATCTGAGCTTCGCAGATCTCTAATCATTCCTTGCTGTTTCTGCTGAAAGAAAAAGGGTAAAAGGGAACTTAAAAGCAGAACAGGGATGTGAGCTTAGACACATATCCTATTTAAAGTGAAAGCCCCAGCTTTAAGAGAAGTCAGCACAGGGGAAGACTGTTTAAGCAGGGATCAACGCTGAGCCTAAAGTGTTTGAAGACCTCCCCTCCCACCAAGTCCGCTCTGGGAATGCCTATGTGCTGTGCTCCAGCTGTCCAGCTGTCCCTTATGTCTGCAGTTCCACTTGCTCATGCTCTGACTCTCTGCCAAAACACACACACACACACACACACACACACACACACACACACACACACAGCCACAAGGACACTACTAGTACTACTGGAAGCCTGAAACCTGGTGAGGCGTGATTTCACCCATCCAACTTCATGAGGTCTAGGATCGCCTGAGGATACGGCCTCTGTTGGGGAGTATCTTGCCTAGGTGAACTGAGGTTGACTGTGGGCAGCACCATTCCCTACGCTGAGATCCTGGACGGTATAAAAAATGAGAAAGTGAGCTGATTGCAAGCATCCATCATTCTCTTTTTCTGATTGTGGAGGTGATGTTATGTTACCTGCTGCTCTAGTTTCTGCTGACTTGACTTCATCCCATGATGGACTATCCCTTTGAATTGTGAGCCAAAATAAAACTTTTCTTCTTACATTGCTTATATCAGGATATTTTATCACAGCAACAAGAAAAATAAAAAGAAAGAAAAGAAAAGAATAAAGAAAACCAAGACAGAAAGCATACCGAACAGAGACAAAATTAAAGCCTCGTGCCTTTCAAGTATGACCCAATTTGTTACTTATGTTCAGTAAAACATTCTCATCCAACATGATGTTAATTTGGAGAGGGAGAGACACACATTCAGTACATAGCAATGAACTTGAAATATTCTTGAAAAAAAAAAGGCATCTGTATTGGTCAGTTTTATGTATCAGTGTGGTACACTGGACCCACCACTTCCTTGTTAAACACCAGTAGAGCTGTTGCTGAAGGAAGAAATTTTGTAGCTATGATTGACATACATAGTCAGTTGATGTGACTTACAAAGGCAGCCCTTTGTAAAGTGGGTGAGTCTTGTGCTCTCAGATAAAGGCAGAACTGTTGGGGGAGGTCTGATAGGCTGATTTCAATGCTGAGATCTGGTTACCTCCCCTTCTGAGGCATTCTCTTGATTGGTTAATAAAAGTGGCTGATGGCCAATTAGCTGGGCAGAAAGAATAGAGGAAGGTGGGACTTCCTGAGATTAGAAACCCTACGTTTTATACAGAGGATTAGCTCATTCCAGCTAGGAGCAGGAAGAAGGGGGACACACACCATGGGTTAGAAAAAAGAACCTCATTCCACATGGCCAAGAACATGGGCATAGCATGGAGAATAGCAGTCCAAGGGGACATATGTACATATGGGGTCATATTTGGGTAATAGAATTAAGAGCTAGCTTAGGTGGGCCAAGGTTGCTCAATTCAGGCCAAGGCTTGTTAAAATTCACGTGGTGTCTGTGTGTATTCATTTATAATGACTGGTTAAGGATTAACAGCTGCCAATCAATTAACAATAATATAAGTACTGTTAAACAATTTAATTAATTATTGCTACACAGAACTAGCCAGCACTGTAGTCTTCTAGAATAGAAAGCACTAGCTGGACTGTGACCAGAAATCTCAAAGGAGTTTGCAGTCTGCTAACCTACTCTACAGATCTCAGACCTGGCCAAATCTAAGATAATTTGAGTATCAAAAAGATAAAGAACTAGAAAGATTGAAAACTTCGAATAAATAAAGATCCATGAGATAGGTTAGGTGTGAAGGTGCAGGCCTGTCATCCCAGCACTTCTGAGGCTAAGATAGAAGGGTCACATATTCCAGATCATTCTGGGCTGTACCAGGTGCTAGGATAGTTTAGACTATATCAGGAGAATCTATCTAAAAACAAACTGCCCAAAACAAACCTAGCCAGTCAATCAAAGAAAACAAAGCAAACAAACAAACAAACAAACAAATAACCCAAACAAAACCTCTGCAGGAAAATAAATGGAACTGGAAAATATCTTACGAGAGGTAACTCAGTCTAGGAAGACAGGCCTGGCATGTTCTCTCTAATTGCAGGTCCCGGATTCCAAGTCTTACATGTGTGTATATTTGTGAGATGTAAGTGTGTAGAGTTCAGGAAGCTAAAAGGGGCCCCAAGAGAGTGACAAAAGAGGGTTTAAAGGAGAAAGGTAGGGAGGGTACTATAACACATGTGACATGAACATGGGTGAGAGAATGCTGGGCTGGAAGTCTTTAATGATGGAGCAGAGAGATGGCAGGAACCATCAATCAAAATTATGTATGAAAATGACATAAAGAAACCAGCTACTTTGTAAGCTAATTAAAATAATAATTTGTAATAACTAGAAACTGGAAACAACCCAGATGTCCCTCAACCGAGGAATGGATAAAAAAAAACTGTGGTACATCTGCACAATGGAATACTACTCAGCCATCAGAAACAAGGAAATCATGCAATTTGCAGCCAAATGAATGGAACTAGAGAAGCTCATCCTGAGTGAGCTAACCTAGACTCAGAAGGATGCAGATGGCATCTATTTACTTATAAACGGATTTTAGCCATATAGTACAGGATATACTACAGCCAATGCACCAGAGGGAACAGGAACATAGACTTTGTTACCTATCAATGAGACACTTTGCCCTAGGGGTGCTGCCTTGTAGGCCCCCAGTGTTTGAAGAGGCTCTTGGCCCTCATATGACTAATGAACTGGGCCAGGGGACTGATATGTAGGGATACTCCACTCCAGAGGAGTGGCATGGAAGGGATGGGGGTTTAGGATGGGAGGGTGGGACTGGGAGGGGTGGAAAGAGGGTACTGTAATGGAGATGTAACTTGAAGAAATAAATAAACATAAATAATAATAATAATAATAATAATAATAATAATAATAATAATAAACCTCAGTGTGTTCACAGCAATGTTTAAAAAGAAAGCGAAAGGGGAGGAAACCCACTTCATCTGTCACTACCGATGACTGTTCTACCACTTCCTCATTCTAGAAACAAGGAGGCACAATGCATTCCGACTTAAAAACAAAACAAAACAAAACAAACAAACCAGGAAATGTAGAAAGATGTTAGAGTTGGAAAATCTCTACTCATGGCTCCCATTGAGAAATCAGGTTAGGGAATGAGTCATTCTGGATACCAAACGTTCCTATCAGAGTGTTGCTGGGGGTCAGGTTCTGAACAGTGCCAAATGAGTCTGCAATGCCACTGCTCACTGCGCAGTGAAAACAGCCTGTCATGATGGATCCACAAAGCATCACCATCTTAGCAATGCATCCAGCCAGCACCAGGCACTTTGCATGGTGACATTGGTGCCTGTTCAAAGTGTGTAGATTTATTTTCTTTTCATTAAAAGGTTGATCGTTAGCTTTATTTATTTGAGTGTGTTTTGGAGGCAAGTCTGTGCTGTGGCATGTGTGTGGCAGTCAGAGGGCACCTTGCAAGAATCAGTTCTCTTCCACCATGTTGGTCCTGGGGATGGACTCAGGTTGCCAGGCTTGGTGACAAGTGCTTTTACCCAGATAAACCTATTTATGTATGTTTGTATGTATGTACGTACGTATTATACATTGCTGTTATGCCAAGTCCAAGGCTATAAGACAAACCAATCCCTCAGGAAAACAGTTGTCTCATGTTTAGAATGTGGGCTACTCTGTAAATAACTAGACCTCTCTCTCTCTCTCTCTCTCTCTCTCTCTCTCTCTCTCTCCCTCTTCCTTCCTGTTTCCTCTCCCTCTCTCCATTCCTTCCCTTTGTGTGTGTTTGTCTGTCTCTGTCTTTCCCTCTCTGTGTATGTTAGAAAAAAAAAAAAAAACCAAAACCAAAAACCAAAAAACAGTCAAGCACAGAGGTGTGTCTGAGAGGTGGAGGCAGCTGTATCCTTAGGGCTTGCAGATCAGGCAGCCTAGGTAAATTGAGGCATTCCAGACCACTGAGAGATCCTGTCTTAGAAACAAGGTATATGTAAAGTAGTCCTCTGGCCTCCATTCATATGCATATGCACACACACACACACACACACACACACACACACACACACACACTTAAGAAAAAGAAAGAAAAGGAAGCAAAAACCAAACCAAAACAAAAAATCCAAGCATTTCTTGCGCAGGCAGGATTGTGGGGTGAGCCACGCATCTGACAACATTGCTGTGACGGAGGGCAGAGCCCGTTGAATTGGACATTGTCAGATGTTTACTCAGAGTGAACAAAAACGATGATTATGTTGTGTCCTCTTCTGTAAAGTGTGAAATGCAAGCCCCATGATTTCACTGCAGGAGTAATGCTGGCCACCTGCACTTCGGTGAATGTGGATCTGTCTGTCCCAAAGAGCCTGTCCTCAAGCTCCAGCCAGGCCAAGCCCAGCTGTGTCCCCAGGGCTTGTTTGGCAGGCAGGATTATTAGATATTGACTACTAGAAGCAAGATAGAGCAACAGGAAGAAAGTAAGTTAAATGTGACTTAAAACCCTAGGTCCTGTCCAGACCTATTTACTCAGTGTTAGTAGAAAGGTGGGGGAATAATTGGGCAGACAGCTTAGTTGGTAAAGGGCATACCTTGTATGCCTGAGAACTTGAATTTACCCTCCTAGAGCCCATACTAAAGAAAAGCTGGACCCAATGGCTCATGTTTGTTATCCCAAAGCTAGGGAGGCAGAGGTAGGCTGATCCCCAGGGCTCACTGGCCAGCCAGCCTAGTGTATTTACCAAGTTTACACCAATGAGAGTTTCTCTCTCTAAAACCAAAATAGACAGTACCTGAAGAATGACACTTGTGGCTGTCCATACATGCACTCATACCCACGGGAACAGATACACACCCACACGCACACCGTGGACATGCCCATTAACATAAGCCCAAGAGAGGAGGTAGCAAGAGCAGGCATAAGTGAGAAGATGGAGAAGCAGACAAGGTTAGACAAATGCCTTGCCATGGATGGGACACCAGCTCTAGGGAGGCCATGGTCTTTCCAGTGCTGAGGGAGATATCCTACGGCCCTTTCATGGCACATTTCCTGAATGTGTGGTCTGTGCCCAGCCCCAAGTACAGTACTAGATCTAGTTAACCATATCTAGTTTCTATCTCCGAACATCAGAGTTAGAGGCTGTGGCTCTCTAATGGAGGCACCTTTACTCAAGGAAAAACCAATGTTTTGCAAAGCGTGTTAGAAGTTTTCAATGTGGCTCCTGGGCAGGAAGTGACTTTTTCCCCTACATGAGTGTGATTTCCTCCACAACATTAATTGTCACTTGGAGAAGAACACATATCCTCATTCACTGTCAGGTTAAGAACTGAGGATAGAACTGGGGAAATGGATCAGTCACTAAGGTGCCTGCTGCTCAAACACAAGGACCTGAGTTGTGATACTTAGTCTCCAAGGTGTGGATGTACACCTGTAGCCTAGGTGCTGGAAGAAGTGGCTGGGGCTGGGTGGAGACCACAGGGTCCTTGGGGCTTGCTTCTCAGAAATCTTAAGAGAAAGATAGAGAGCAGCAGAGGGAAACTCCTGACTCTTGGGACACACACACACACACACACACACACACACACACACACACACACTTTCTCATCTCCTCAAAATAATTGGTTCCAAGAGCCTGATTCTTCCATTAGGACAGATCACCTATCCAGTGTGGGGGGATGGATGGGGTATGTGTGTGTGTGTGGGGGTGCTGGGTATACAAAAAGGCAAGGTCAGCATTCTAGGTGAATATGGCAAAGAGTCACTTGTCCTACCTAAGTTATGTGAATCAAAGAAAGCACTCTGGAAGCTGATACCAAAGCTGAAGATGGCATGCCAAGTAGCTGGGTCTTCACCCGTGTGTGTGTGTGTGTGTGTGTGTGTGTGTGTGTGTGTGTGTATGTGTATACACCTGTCTTTAGAAAAGATATATTCAGAGCCCCATCTGTATACAGCCTGTCTGGGCAAAGGTGTGATGGTGAGCACTGGACTTGGGGAACTACCTCTATCCATCCAGGTAAGTCTTAAAGACTGATATGGCGTCAAAGTTGGATATATATATTTAGGTTGCAGAAGAGGCAGGAGTAAAACAATAAGGAAAGAACCATCCTGAAGGAAGCAGGAAGAGCACGGGAAAGGGGAGATCAGCTGTGGTAGGATTCCAGTTGATCCATGTTCTCACCAACATTTGATGGTTTCAGTCTTTTTAATCTGACTTCTAAAGATGAGGGAAAATGAGCCTCTTATCATATACGTAAGTTATTGTTTGCTACTATAGCAAATACTTGACAAAAGTGACTGAAGGAAGAAAGGGTATATTTTAGCTTTTAGTTAAAGAGAACAGCTCAACATGGTGGTAAGTCGCAGTGGGAGGAGTGGGAGGCAGCTGGCCACATCGAATCTGCAGCCTGGAAGCAGAGAGATCAATGCTGTGTTCCCCTCATTTTCTCCCTTTTATTCAGTCCAGACCCCAGCCCATGGAATGGTGCTGCCTACATTTTGAGTGTGTCTTCTTACATCATAAACTCTATGTAGATATCTACTCACAGACAGGCCCTGGAAGTTTGCTTCTTAAGTGGTCCTAATGCCACCAAGCTGGCAATCAGTATTAGCCACCACACTGTGCTTATAGCCAGCTGTGAATTTTCTTTCAGGAAGGATTTCTTTGAATTATTTCCCTGCTCGTTTTTTAGCAATGTGTTTCTTCTTATTAGGGAATTAGAATAAGTCCTCATGTATTCTGTATACAAGTCATTTGTCATATCTGCTTGTCATAGACAGACTTATCTGTGTGGATCACTTCTTCATTGTCATAACGGTGCCTTGGGGAGAGAAAGCTTTCAGGATTTTCAAGTTCCATTTGGCAATATTTTGTGATCTTGAACTTCTTTTAAAACATTTATTTATGGGGGGGAGCGAAGATGGCGGCAACCTACACTGACGCATTCTGAACGCGGGGAAAAAAGAGCCATAAAAAACACAGAGTTATTGGGCACTGTGCAAAAACCGGAGGGGCTAGACCCCCCCCGGAACACTCACAGCTCCCAAGGGACTGTTAAAAGTTCCAGGGCAAGGCTCTCCCCATCTCTCACAGACACGGAGGCCACTAAACCCGGGATTCGGGAACTCCCATTTGGTGAGGCGCCTGGTAAGATCGATCCCAACTTACAGCAGGCAGAATCAGGGTCCATTTGGCCATAGATTGCTGTCCTATTGGGCTCCCCACACATCAGGTTGAACTTATACCCACTTAGAAAAGGTTGCGAGATAGTGGAAGCCTTAGCAAGGAACAAACAGGGGGCTCAGCGGGTGGTCCGCAGCCACTCGTGAAGCAGGAGGGCGGGAGGTTCCGAGAGAGCGCAGGAAGCAGGGAACACAAAAGCAGGCGGGAGGGGCCAAATCTCGCACACTCAGGATAGCGCAGCTGGGGAGAGAGCACGGCTGGCAGGGACAAATCCCCGCCAGTCCACAGCAGGTCATCTGGGGAGAGAGACAGGCGTGGGTGGGGCCAGGGGTCCGTGCACCCACGGCGGAGCTGCTGGGACGAGAGGTGCACTCAGGCAGCCGGAGGATCCGGGGCTTGGGGTACCCACGGGACCCGTGGCGGCGCAGACAAGAAGGAAATCAGGCACAGGGTCCAGCCCTGTGGCGAGAAGACTAGAGAGAAACCAGAAATCAGGACCATAGCTGTATCCTGGAAAATCCAGACATATCAGGTGTGGAGCCAGACCCTGTCAGCCTCCGGGACGACAAACAAAGCCCACAGAATCTGTGCCTGGGCAAACAGGCCCATACCATCAGAACCATTACAGGCTGATAACTCAGAGTGCAACATAGAGAAGACTGAATTGGGAGCAGTGAAACAATCCTGGTCCATTACTCACAACCTGGGAATAGGCTGCACCAGATCACAGTGCCTCTGGCCATTAAAACCACAGTGACCTTGAAATCCCCCTGTAAGCAACGACAGATAGCCAAGTAACTCGTCCCCTGCACCAAATCATCCACTGTGGTTCCAAGCACAGAAAACAGACAGCTAAATGCATCCAATGGCGAAAGGTCAAAAAAATAAATAGAAATCAAGGAATTATGACTCCAACAAAGCAGAACCACCCTAGCTCATCCAATTCGGATGACCACACACCAACAGAAACACATGAAAACATTGACAATTCTGCAGTATGGAAAGTGATAGAGTCCCTGCAAGAAGAACTTAAATCTATGAAGGAATTCAAAAAAACCACAATTCTACAAATCAAAACAAGGAACAACACCATTAAAGAGCTCCAAGCCAAGGTGACAGAGCTTGAACAGGAAAAGGAAAAAGCCATGAAAGATTTTCATACAAAAACAAGCAAGCTGGAGAAGGAAATGTACAAAACGAACAAAACCATACAAGACATGAAAATAGAAATAGAAACAATAAAGAAAACACAGTCAGAGTTAAAAGAGGAAGTGGAGAACCAAGGGAAGAGAACAGGAACTACGGATGTGAGTATCAACAATAGGATGCAAGAGATGGAAGACAGGATCTCAGGCATGGAAGATTCAGTGGAAGAAATCAGTACAACATCCAAAGAAAATGAGAAGGCTAAAAAATCTCTCACCCACAACATCCAAGAAATCAAGGACTCAATGAAAAGACGGAACCTAAGAATTATAGGTATAGAGGAAAGAGAGTACTCCCGACTCCAAGGTCCAGGAAATATCTTCAACAAAATCATAGAGGAAAACTTCCCAAACCTGAAAAAAGAGATGCCAATAAAAATCCAAGAGGCATACAGAACACCAAACAGATTAGACCAGAAAAGAAACTCCTCTCGCCACATAATAATTGAAAACCCAAATATACAGAACAAAGAAAGAATATTAAAAGCTGTAAGAGAAAAAGGTCAAGTCACATACAATGGCAGACCCATCAGAATTACACCTGACTTCTCCCCAGAAACGATAAAAGCTAGAAGGGCCTGGTCAGATATACTACAAGTCCTAAGAGATCATAGATGCCCAGCCAGACTACTTTACCCAGCAAAACTCTCTATCAACATAGATGGAGAAAACAAGATATTCCATGACAAAATTAAATTTAAACAATATCTACCCACAAACCCAGCCCTACAGAAAATCCTAGAAGGAAAATCCCAACCCAGAGAAGAAAACTCCACCCAAGAAAACAAAGGGAATAGAAAACCCATCAGCAACTAAACCAAAAGAGGAACAGGACCACCACCTATACCAAACCAATGGGAAATAACAACCCCAGGTCACTAATATCCGTCAACATCAATGGACTCAACTCCCCAATAAAAAGACATAGGTTTACAGAGTGGATCCGCAAGCAAGACCCTTCCTTATGCTGTATACAAGAGACACATCTAACTACAAAAGATAGACACTGCCTCAGAGTAAAGGGCTGGGAAAAGGTTTTCCAAGCAAATGGACCCAGGAAGCAAGCTGGAGTAGCCATCCTAATATCAAACAAAACAGACTTCCAACTGAAGTTAATGAAGAAAGACAAAGAAGGGCACTATATACTCATTAAAGGGAATATTCATCAAGAGGAAATTTCAATACTGAACATCTATGCCCCAAATACAAAGGCACCTACTTTCATAAAAGAAACACTTCTAAAACTTAAAGCACACGTCGATCACAACACATTAGTAGTGGGAGACTTCAACACCCCACTCACAACAAAGGACAGATCATCAAGACAGAAGACAAACAGAGAAATATTGAGTCTAACAGAGATCATGAACCAAATGGATCTAACAGATATCTACAGAACGTTTCACCCAAACACAAAGGAATACACCTTTTTCTCAGCACCCCACGGAACCATCTCCAAAATCGACCACATAATTGGTCACAAAGATAGTCTCAGTAGATACAAGAAAATTGAAATAACACCTTGTATCTTATCAGACCACCACGGAATAAAGCTGGTCTTCAACAGTAAAAGAATCAACAGAAAGCCTACACACACATGGAAATTGAACAGCTCCTTACTGGATGACCACTGGGTCAGGGAAGAAATAAGGAAGGAAATCAAAGACTTCTTAAAATCCAATGACAATGAAGACACAACATACCCAAACCTATGGGATACATTGAAAGCTGTGCTACGAGGAAAGTTCATAGCACTAAGTGCTTTCAAAAAGAAAATTGTGACAGCTCATATTAGTGAACTAACAGCTAAGCTGGGTGAATTGGAAAAAAAAGAAACAAACACTCCCAAGAAGAACAGAAGACAGGAAATCATCAAACTTAGAGCTGAAATCAACAACTTAGAATCAAAAAGAACTATACAAAGAATCAATGAAACCAAGAGTTGGTTCTTTGAGAAAATCAACAAAATAGACAGACCCCTAGCCAAATTAACTAAAAGGCAAAGGGAAAGAACACAAATCAACAAAATCAGAAATGAAAAGGGAGAAATAACAACAGACATTGAGGAGATCCAGAAAATATTCGGACATTACTTTAAAAATCTATATTCCACTAAATTTGAAAACCTAAGCGAAATGGACAATTTCCTCGATAAATTCCACCTACCAAAACTAAATCAAAATCAGATTAACAGCTTAAACAGCCCAATAACACCTAAGGAAATAGAAACAGTCATTAATAATCTCCCAACCAAAAAAAGCCCAGGGCCAGATGGCTTTAGCACGGAATTCTACCGGACCTTCAAAGAGGAACTAACACCATTACTTTTCAAACTCTTCCACCACATAGAAACAGAAAGATCACTGCCAAACTCATTCTATGAGGCCACTGTCATTCTGATTCCTAAACCACACAAAGACCCAACAAAGAAAGAGAACTTCAGACCAATCTCCCTCATGAACATAGATGCAAAAATACTTAATAAAATACTAGCAAACTGAATTCAAGAACACATCAAAAGTATCATACACCATGATCAAGTAGGCTTCATCCCTGGAATGCAGGGATGGTTCAATATACGAAAGTCTATCAATGTAATTCACCACATAAACAAGATGAAAGAAAAAAACCACATGATAATCTCGCTATATGCAGAAAAAGCATTTGATAAAATCCAACACCCCTTCATGCTAAAAGTTCTGGAGAGAACGGGCATACAAGGACCATACCTAGAAATAATAAAGGCAATATACAGCAAGCCAGTAGCCAACATCAAATTAAATGGAGAGAAGCTTGAAGCGTTTCCTCTAAACTCAGGGACAAGACAAGGATGTCCACTTTCACCATATCTCTTCAATATAGTACTTGAAGTCCTTGCTAGAGCAATAAGACAACTAAAGGAGATCAAAGGGATAAAAATTGGAAATGAAGAATTCAAATTATCCCTATTCGCAGATGATATGTTAGTATACATAAGCGACCCCAAAAATTCCACCAAAGAACTCTTACAGCTGATAAACAACTTCAGCAAGGTGGCTGGATACAAAATTAACTCAAAAAAATCAGAAGCCCTTCTTTATACAACAAACAAATATACCGAGAAAGAAATAAGGGAAACAACCCCCTTCACAATAGCCACAAACAACATAAAATACCTGGGGGTAACTCTAACCAAGCATGTAAAGGACCTATATAACAAGAACTTCAAGCCCCTGAAGAAAGAAATGGAAGAGGCCTTTAGAAGATGGAAAGATCTCCCATGCTCATGGATAGGTAAGATCAACATAATAAAAATGGCTATCCTACCAAAAGCAATATATAGATTTAATGCAATTCCTATCAAAATACCAACACAATTCTTTATAGACCTGGAAAAAGCTAGTCTCAACTTCATATGGAACAACAAAAAGCCCAGAATAGCTAAATCAATCCTGTCCAATGAAAAAACATCTGGAGGTATCACCATCCCAGATTTCAAGCTGTACTACAGAGCAACAGTAATAAAAACAGCATGGTACTGGTATAGAAACAGACCAGTGGATCAATGGAATCGAATTGAAGACCCAAACATGGATCCACACACCTATGGCCAACTAATCTTTGACAAAGAAGCCAAAAACGCACAATGGAAGAAGGACAGCATCTTCAACAAATGGTGCTGGTCCAACTGGATGTCCACTTGCAAAAGAATGAAATTAGACCCATACCTATCACCTTGTACAAAACTTAATTCCAAGTGGATCAAAGACCTTAACATAAGGCCAGCCACACTAAAGATACTAGAAGAAAAAGTAGGAGAAACCCTCGAACTCATTGGCACAGGTGACAACTTCCTGAACAGAACACCAACAGCTCAGGACCTGAGATCAACAATCAATAAATGGGACCTCATGAAACTGAAAACCTTCTGTAAAGCAAAGGACACTGTCATTCGAACAAAACGGCAACCAACAGACTGGGAGAAAATCTTCACCAACCCCACATCTGATAGAGGGCTATTATCTAAAATCTACAAAGAACTCAAGAAACTAAATGCCAAGAAACCAAATAATCCAATCAAAAAATGGGAGATGGAGCTAAATAGAGAATTCACAAAGGAGGAATCCCTAAGGGCTGAGAGACACTTGAAGAAATGTTCAACATCCTTAATCATCAGAGAAATGCAACTCAAGACTACCCTGAGATTCCACCTAACACCTGTTAGAATGGCTAAAATAAAGAGCTCAAATGATAGCGCATGCTGGCGAGGGTGTGGAGAAAGGGGTACCCTACTCCATTGCTGGTGGGAGTGCAGGCTTGTGCAACCACTATGGAGGTCTGTCTGGTGATATCTTAGAAATCTAGGAATAACCTTGCCTCAAGACCCAGCCATACCACTTCTGGGTATACACCCAAAGGACCTCTCACGGAGACATAGGGAAGTCTCCTCATCTATGTTCATAGCAGCCTTATTTGTAATAGCTAGAAATTGGAAACAACCCAGATGTCCCTCAACTGAAGAATGGATTAAAAAATTGTGGTACATCTATACAATGGAATATTACTCAGCTGTCAGAAACAATGAAATCATGCAATTTGCAGCCAAATGGATGGATCTAGAGGAGCTCATCCTGAGTGAGCTAACCCAGTCTCAGAAGGATGCACATGGCATCTATTCACTTATAGTAGGATTTTAACTATTTCGTACAGGATATCTGTACTACAACCAACACATCAAAAGGAACAAGGACATAATTTTTTTTTATCTTCTTCTTTTTCCTTCTTCTTTTCTTTTTTTCTCTTTCCTTTTCCCTTCTCTTTTTCCTCTCTTTTTTTGTTGATATTCTTTGTTTTTGTGGGTTTGTGTGTTTGTTGGTCTTTTTTTTTAGTATTCCCCCAGTAGCAATGAGACACCAGTCACTGGCAGTACTGCCTCTTAGGCCCCCGGTGAATGAAGAGGCTCTTGGCCCTCATATGACTCCTGATCTGTGGTGAGAGACTGTTAGGCAGGGACACTCCACCACAGAGGAACAAGACGGAAGGGTCAGGGGGGTAGAGCATGGGAGGGTGGGGCTGGGAAGCGGGAAAAGAGGACAATATGATAAGGATGTAACCTGAAGCAACAAACAAATAAATTTATTAACTAGAAAAAAAAAAAAGGCAGGGGGCAGGGCTGAAACACTGTGAATGGAACAGAGGATACAGCCATTCGGCCTGGATTTGCAGACCTCCAGGTGTAGAGAAGACGTGGAGCTAAGGTAAAATACAAGAGAATTGTGGTATTGGCCCATGCCTTTGACTTCAGCGGAGACTGGGGGGGGGGCACCTTAGAGTTGGTGGTCTTATGTACTCTGGAGTCATACGGAGCGGGGTGGTGAGGGTGCATACTCTTGGTCCCACCATTCAAGAAGAGTACACCCTTGGTCCCAGCTCCCAGCACACTGGAGACAGAAAGAGGCAGATCCCGGAGCTCAGGGTCAGCCTGATGCAGGGTAAACTCTAAATAGAGAATGACTTCGATCCAGGAGTGGTGGAACACATCTTTGATCCCTTCAGATGAGAAACACAGGTCCCTGTTCCCAATAATTAGAGTTCAGAGACACACACATGGGATTTGGAGGGACCTAGGTTTGGAGGCTACTTACAAAAGGCCTTCTCGATGCAGGCAGATTGTCCTTTGGGATCTCAAAATATATACACTAGAGCTGGTTTAGCTCCAAGGTGACAGAATGATTTCTACTTTAACCCGGATTGAAAGATAACGCTTTGTATGTTGTCAGAAGGCCAAATTTGCTTCAGGAGAAGTACTACCTAGCCCCCCCCATCCCCCCCCAGAAAAAAAAAAAAAGAGGGCAATTGGCCCAGGGGTAGGATTGGGGCACAGCGCTCTGTTCTTATCGTTCCAGGAGAATCGAAGTGTCCATTAGGGGAGCCCGGGGACGGCGGACAGCGGAATCCTCAGCAGAGAGCAGAATCAGGCACCAAGGAGGATGAGTGACCCAGTTGATTCTGCCTGGCAGACTTCCTCAATAGCTGTCTCCATCGTGGGCCTGCAACCACCACTGCAATCCAGTGTCGCTGGGACCGTTCAGCTCTACACAATGCCCCAGCCGGAACCTCAGTGAAGCCTGCAAGATCAGCTTCTGCCTACAAACCCCTTAGGTCATCTAAACAGCTGAGAACAGAAGGACTGAACATAAAAGGATTGTACTAACATTTTTAATCATTTTTCCCATTTGGGTTGGGGCCCCAAACAGGTCTACTACGACCCAAATCAGCAGGAAGTCACTTTAAGAGAGCGACGTCCCATGCCCAGAGGGTGGGGAGGGTGTTTCTCCACCCTTCTTTTTGGTGATTTGAAGGATAACTGAAAACTCTGTTATGTAGGGGAAGAGACTACAAGCTGATAAATGGTCCTGTCTTAATGGGTTTTGGAGGTTAGCCCCAGGGAATTCCTACTTTTCCTTTTCTGTATCCTTCTTCCTCTCCTATGTAGGAGTGCATGGGCTTGAGAAAAATGAGATATAGACATAGCACAGGAAGGTCCAAGAAGAAGGGGCAGATTATTGAATATGCCCTTATACCTTTGTATATTGATACAAAATTAGTAGTTTATTTGGCTAAAGTGGTATTGACCATTGTTTATTGTGCAAAAATAAGATTGTATTGGATTACATCGGTATTGATCTTTGTATATTGATACAAAATTAAGATTATAGTTGGCCACAATGGTATTGACCCTTGCATATGGACGTAATATTAAGATTATATTGGGCTACATAGGCATTGATCTTGGTATATTGATACATAATTAAGAGTATATTTAACCACAATTGAATAGATCTTTGTATATTGATACAAATTTAAAGATAATGCTTCCCAATGGTATCATACCTAGAGATACTTAAAAATAAAATGTGAAGCTCTGACCTCTTGATACCAACCGTCTAAAACGGTCTAGGATAGTTAAAACAAACTCCTAGTCATGCAAACATGTCTCTTTGTTGGCTACTATGACAGTCTATCACAGATATTCTCTAAACTACCCAGTAATCAAGTTGCTAAGAGACAAGCAACATTTGCCTATCTAAATACAAGAGTTGGATAGGGCATCTTCAAAAACCCCTTGAGATCTGCAGAATATGGCATTCAAAGATGTTATCTTAAATCAAGATTTTTTTTTTTATATCGAGACATATCAGCGCCTGACGGCAACCCTATTCTACTCCAAGTAGAGGATAAGCATCGAAGAACCTCCACTGTAAGATGGTTGAATTGGTGGCAAGCCTTTCTCTTGGCATGAAAAAACCCCTTGCACCAACTGCAGACAGACTGCTGTCCAAAAAGGACAAAACTTGGTAGCGGGGAAGTCGACAGCCTAACTCTGCCAAGACAGGGTAGGAAAAACCCCTTGCTTCAACTGTAGACAGACTGCTGTCCAAAAAGGACAAAACTTGGAAGCAGGTAAGTCGACAGCCTAGCTCTGCCAAGACAGGGTAGGCGAGTCCTTCATAACCCCTGCTCTACAATCAATGTCTGTCAGAGAAATGGGGCCAAATGACTGAAGATTGATGCTGTAATGTATGGAGAGAAAATGGGAGCTGTCCAGGCAGCCACTGGTATGTCATTTCTTAGTTTGGGAAGCTGCAGCCCTGCACTTCCTATATAATCAGATATATTTGTCCCTCTCAGGTCTCTGAGGTGGTTGAAGAATAGATAGCTAGAGTCTCATAGTTAAATTTTGAGTTGTTTGGGAATCAAGAGGGTGTTCTAAGAAGATGCTTTTTAAATTGTGATGAAAGTTGAGTTGGATATAGAACTTTAAACTCATGGAGATAGGTCGACAGTAGAATGTTGAAGTCAGGTGCCAAATACATATAGACTGGACATTGGGATTGTATGCCAAGCCATATAACTCTCATAATTTTGGCCTAATTACCTCTGTTGTTTTGTATTGTATTTATTATTATAAGAGTAAGAGCCATTTGTTGGACTGAAAGGGGGAGCTGTTGGGGGGAAAAGATATATCTTAAACTTAAAAAAAAGGAAGGGGATGGGTGGGTTGAGGCGGAAGAGGGTGGGAGGGTGGGACTGGAGGCGGGGTAGGGAGGGGATTTCAATTGAGATGTAACTTGAAGAAATAAAAAATAAAGTAAAAAAAAAAACATTTATTTATGATGTTCGCATGAGTTCAGGTGTGCCATAGCATGTGAAAGTCAGGGGAAAACTTTCCAGAGTTAGTTTTCTTCTTCCACCTTGTTGTGAGGCAGGGTCTCTCTTTTTTCTGTCACACTGCATACTCCATGTCAGCTGGCCTTCAGGTTTCTGGGTAGTTCTCCTGGCTCAGCCTGTCATCTGCTGAAGGAGTTCTGAGATTACAAAGGGACACCACCACACTGGGCATTTTACATGGGTTCCAGAGATTAGGCTCATGCCATCAGGCTTGCCTGGAAAGTCCTTTTAGCCAATGAGCCATTTTTCCAGGCACAGTTGGCTATTTTTAATGGTAGCTTCATATTCAATTTGTAAGTAAACCAAACTTAGAAAAAACCAACTACAACTAAACATGTTTATGGGCCTCACTTCTCACCATTGAACGTACACTGTGCTCTAACATAGCACCTCAGGGTGCACACTTTGCTATATGCCCTGACACTGTTTTCCTAAAGGGTGCCTCATGCCCTGTAAATGTGATTCCAGGAAGTAAATAGTCCTCTTAGATACCCTGTAGCTTACTGATTTGTATATAGATTAGTGAAACTTTAGCAATGCTTTAAAAGGGGGTTAGTTTTGCCTCTGCACTTTGTTTAGTAAACCCTGTTTTGTTTGTTTGGTAGCTAATACAAAGACAATTATAGTAAACTTCCAGTGAGCATCTCTTACCTCTATAGGATCTCAGCAGTGATTTGCTGCAGGAGTGCTGGGCAAAGGGCTATTTGCTTTTCTGCACTTCTGTTTACACATTGGTAAAGCTGGCAAAGGTCAGACTCCTGCCTTACCTGTGATATTGGTCACACAATACACTGGGTAAAGAGACTGGGTATTGTGGTAATAGTCCCCATTTACTAGTCCCCTCAGAATAGGACCAAGGGAATTTAGATTACTTCCGTCTCCTACCAACAGCCTGGCCAGACCAGTGCAATGCTTTCTATGAAAAGAGCAAGTAGCAATCGGCCCAGGATCACATGACCAACGTGAATAGAAGAGCCATTCACTGTGGCACCAAGCACTCTTGTGTAGTCTTCTTAATCCACTACCTTCTAGTCTCCCCAGAGACTGAGAGGTCAGCAAGACACAGAGGAGAAATAAGGAAACTGTCATTTGGAAAAGGTTTTTTCTTTTTTGGGGTGTGTGTGTGTGTGTGTGTGTGTGTGT